>PRKT01000021.1:1983703-2040792 GCA_003671525.1 Saccostrea glomerata | reverse complement strand
TCATACAGTCTAATGCACACTTTGCAAAATGTCATTCAGCAATTTTCAATATCTAAAATTCTTCATCTGCTTGAGATTATTGTTTTCTTTAAATATATTCTTATAGTCCAATGCATGCATATTTTGCAAAAATTAAGTTCCCTTTGTTAAACATTTGTTGACCTTGACCTTGAAAAAATTCATTCAACAGATCGGGATGATCGTCCCGATCTGTTGAATGAACTTTTTCACCGTGAATCTGAATTGAACATTTTCTCCAGAAAATTAGGTCAATGTCAGAGCCTGAGAGAAAAGGTCAAGGTCAACAAATGTTTAACCAAGGGAACTTAATTTTTGCAAAATATGCATGCATTGGACTATATAAGAATATATTTAAAGAAAACAATAATCTCAAGCAGATGAAGAATTTTAGATATTGAAAATTGCTGAATGACATTTTGCAAAGTGTGCATTAGACTGTATGAGTACATTACAGAGCTAGGGGTCCTTAACAATTATTTTCGTCGTGAGTTCCCAAGAAGGGAGAAAACATAACGTTCATCGACTCATCGATAAATAAATTAAAAAATGGGTTTTTAAATAATCACTGAGTGTGTCTTTGAAGTAAAACAAATTCATACAATTCAAAATGCTAAGAGAAGGTTTCACTTTCAAAAGGATATTATTTTCTATGCAGCTTGTAACACAAGCTTTGATTGGTTACAAAGTCGGGTGTAAATATCCATGCACCCGACTTGAGCCGGGTGTAAATAAAAGGTGACATCACAATTAATGCATACATTCTCTATGATAAAAACCAACTAACATGACATCATGATGCATTGTTCTACGCAGTTATCTATAATCAATAGATTGAGACACACTCTGATGTTTACAAAGCATTTTTATGGGTACAAAGGAAAGAAATTCGTTATCCAGGTCTTTTGGCCTCAGGGTGTATGTAATTTTACAGTGCAAAAAAACATGATTTTTTTTATTTTGGCAATAAATGTCATATATCGGCATCAAAAAATAATTATAACTTTAATTTTTTAGCAAGCAAGTTTTTCATGAGCAACCTTATACAGCCTGTTGATCCCTATGAGTTAAGGAACTTCTGTGGGATCGTTCTCCTTAAACAATTAATGGGTATATATACAGAAAATCTTCTTAACCAAAAGTACTTATTTCCTTTATAAGTGTCTAGCTGCAGATTATGGCCAGAATAAAAATTTCAATTTTTTTCACTGTAAATTTATGTCTTATTTGGGACATCAGTGTTTTTATCCCAAATGGGCAATAATATATATCCCATTTTGGCAAGTGGTCTCAACCTGTTCAAGAGATATTTTCATGAAACTGTATACTGATACATTTAATTCAACCACATCAACAGCTGAATAACATTTTTAACAAATGTTTAACATTTCCTTTAATTTCATTTTGACTTCCAATTTTGTATTGAATGTAATTATTTTCAAAGAACTATTTTATATTTGAACCTTCGATCTTTATCATATGGATGGATCAGTAATTTCTTTAAATACAGTATTTTAAGCTTATGATACATTCTGACAATATATTGAAAAAATGTTGTTTTTTTTTCTTTCAGACATGAAAGTTTTATGAAATGCAAACAACTGCCTAAAACCACCATGGATACATTCATCTGTGGTTCCTGTCAGATGACCTTCAATGACATAGAACAATTTGTCATCCACAAAAAAGATTGCAATGTTAATCTTTTACCCTCAGTGAGTCAACCAGAAACTCAGAGTGGTGAACAAGTCCAGAATGAAAATGTTGGCCATGTTGTAGTTTCAACAGCAGGTTTGTTCAGCTAAAGTGACATACCGGTAATTTTGGTCATTTGAAAGAAAATCAATATATATACAATTGAACTTTGTTTTTTCAAACATGTATAACTTAAATTAGATTGGATATTTCCAAGAAATTGGGAATTAGTCCTATATATCCATAATATCATATATTTCTTAAGTATTTTTACCCTCAATTTCTTGAACCCTTGGATATCTCAAACTTTTTTCTTAGTCCCATTGATTTGGAGATAATGAGGTTTGACTGTAATTTATAAAATGTACGGTATGTAATATAATAATAAAGCTATCCATAAGCAGTCAACTATAGTACACAATGTAATTTTCATAGATTCCAATGCTGAGGACCAGGTGGTGGCGTTTCCTGAGGGGAGCCGCGTGGTCACCACTGAGGTGGTGGATTCTGTGACAGGAGAACAGCAGACGGTCATCATTATACAGCCCGCCCCAGGGTCTGAGATGTCAGGGTCACAGGGGGTCACGCTAGAGGGCCAAACTCCAGGTAAGGGAAAAAAAGTTTATGAGATCAAAAATTATTTTCTGCACATAATTTTAAATTAATGTACTAAAATTATTGAAAATTATATTTAATTGAGTGTTTCATGTATTAAACAGAAGAATTATAAATGGATTACAGTAACATGTATGAAATGATATTCTTAGGGGTGTTGTTTTCAGCTTCAGGAAAAAAGAGGGGTCGACCTAAAAAGGAAAAACAAACCGATTCAGTTCCAGCAGCAAAGGTTCAGAAAGTGGAAAAACCTGCCGTTCCAGAAATGGGTACATGTCTAGCCAGGATAATTAAAAACAACTAAGATTTTTTTTTCATTCAGATTTAGAAACTTTATTGAGAGTTGGATGTTTCTATAAGAAAACAATGCATCTGGTTAAGAGACAACACCTTTCTTTTTAGGTGCTGATGGAAAACTTTACTGTAAAGCCTGTAAGAAGTCTTTCCACAAGGAGAGGTTTTTTAAGACACACAGGTGCATGCCGACAACAGACTATGTAGACATTACAAAGAAGAGTGTTCTCACGGTAGAATACGGTAAGTTTTAAAAAGTGCTAGAAGATAAAAACATGACAGTATTGTCGCATTTTGCAAGTTTGCAAGCATAGATTTGCAATGCTAATAAATATGCAATTTAGGCCATAAAAAATTAATTTCTTGGTTCTCATGCCCTCCCTTATCTCTTCCAAGGGTGCATCATTACCCTTTTTGCTATATCAATAAAAAATACAACAAATCACCTCCCTCATAATTTTATGAGGTTTTCTACAATGTAAAAAGATGCCTTATCATGATTGGGGCCAAAAAAAATGCCTCCCTCCCTTATCATATTTCTTGAAAAAAGGCCAGAGAGCCAAGGAATTAACTTTGCATGGCCTTACCAGATACATTTATATGCAATTTTATGAATGTTTGCACTTGCAAGTACATGTATATGTACAATTTACTGAACATTTGCTTTCAGCAATTACATTTATGAGATGAGATTTAATGGTTTTAAAATTGTAAATGTAGGGGAGAATGAGGAAGCAGTGTCAGCCTCTGAAGATGAAGAACTAGACAATGATGAAGACAAAGACTTCCGAGTCAATGAACACAAACTGAAGGACGCGGAGGAAGAGGAGGATGATGAAATAGAGGAAGATGCTGAAGAAGAAGAAGGAGAAGGGAAACCCAAGAAAAAGCGAAGATCTTACAAAGTCAGGATGGATGCTGATGGTGATGAAAATAAAGGGGCGCGTCCAACGGATCAAATCGGGGACGTACCTATATTTAGAACTGAGGCTGAGAAAGCCCTTTTTGAGCAGAGTTTGAATGTAGATCTGAGTTTTGTAGACAATCTTTTCAGACAGCATATGATTGAACAGGATTTGAATGAGAAGGCTCCTGTGGCATCTCGTATGACGACCAACACACTGAGTCTGTACTCTTGTAACATGTGTGATAAGATCTTCAAGACTTTGTCCCATATGAGATTGCATTGCTTGACTCACACTGATTCCAAACCATTCAAATGTCCGAAATGTCCATATAGAAGTAATGGAAAAGGTAATACATTTACAAATACAAGTCTGGTACAATGTCCAATGAGAAACAATATTTAAAGGAAAGATTCAATTAAAAATACTTCTGGGATACTAAATTGACCTCTTTAATATTTGTTTTTTTTCTCATTTATTTGTTAATACCTGTATATTGTCTTAACAACCATGCTATAGTTGTTGTGCCCCTTGGTATATAAAATCAGTACTGAATATATATGCACTGAATGCACTTTTGATAAATTTTGATTTACTTTTGTTGAGTTTAGGAAACCTGTACACACACATGAGGAAGCACACAGGACAATATTTCCGATGTAAGTTTTGTGACTTCAAGTCTGTGAACAAAAGCCACGTTCTGGAACATGAGGCTGTACACAGCAATGTTAGACACCAGTGTGATCTTTGCAAGAAAGACTATAACACCTTAAAGTCCCTCATCAACCATATCAGAAAGTATCATAAAAACACACCCAAGGGGGAGGAGTACCTGGCATCCTTTCTTCAGGGGGGTCGCCAAAGGGGAGCAACGGTTATTCATCAATGCCACGTGTGTAACAGAAAATTCAAGAAGAAGATTGACAGAGATCGTCACCTGTATGTACACGATATCAAGGACATCCCAACTATTCAGATGTGTACACTCTGTGATTATACAGCCAGTAGGAAAGTGTATCTGGAAAAACATTTTCAGAAGCACCGAGTCATTTACAGATGCGTAAAGTGCGAAGAGAAATTCCTGAGTACCATTCGTCTTATTGACCACCTCACCAACACACATTTACAGGATGACCCCACCACTAAGTGGGAGAGCATGTTTGAGGAGTGTATCAACAGCAGCCTATATCTGCCCGAGCCCGACGAGAAGCTTAGCTCGGCTGAGAAGGAGTTGGTGAGTCTCCCGGCCGAGTTATCTCAGACCGACCTCCAGGGCCAGGCCAAAGTGGAGGTGGAACAAGTACCAGGGGAGACAACGGGGACTATTGAGGCCGTGCAGGGGGAGCCAGATCTGCCAATGGCTGACTCTGATGAACAGAGTAAGAATTTCATAGTGCTACTTGTAAAACACTGTTTTGTAAACTTCTTTATGTAAATATGTCAAAAATACAAAAGACTGCACATTTTCTTTCTGAACAGTTTATAAATTATTAGGAAATATTTGACAAAAATATAAATGATACTGTTGGATTTATTATTTCAGTAAAATTCTATAAAAAAAAAAATTAAAAAAGTAAATTATGGATCTGTATATGTGCTTCATTTTACAACTCCAGATGTAGATGAAGAAGAAACTGACGTTAAACCATCACTGGAAGACGGAAATATCAAAATAGAGAAAAATGATGATGAAGAAAATGAAGGCAGTGAACCTTTAACTTCTGATCCACAGTCTTCCTTAAAAAATGAAGATTCTTCATCTCAAGCTGAGGAGGCTGGTCTTCCTCTTGTAGAAGATCAAGAAAGTGGCACAGTTAATGTAAATGAAGAAACTGTTCTGTCCCCTACTGAGGAAACTGGTGGGACATCCATTGAAGAGAATGCTCTAGAAATTACAAAGGAGGAGAAATTAGATTCTGCAGACCTCATCAAAACCTTAGGATACCGTCCGCTAACCCTGCAGGTATTTCACAAAATGAGGGAGACATTTGGACATGAAGAATGTGAATACTGTGGAAAGCTGTATTACAATAAAATGGACTATGATCAGCATGTTAGAACACATACAGGTAAAATATGGAAGATATATGAACATGATGGTACTTAGCAAAATGACTCAAAGGCATTGTCTGCTAGAATATTTTCTGATTTATCAGCCAAATATTAATTTCTAGGAGACAACCCCTATCCCTGCACTATTTGTGGATACCGTGCCTTGTCCAGAGATAGTCTGCAGTCTCACAAGGCTACAGAGCATGAGAAGTTGTCTTTCCCTTGTAAGGAGTGCGATTTTACGGCAAACAGTCGGTCACAGTTGTGGAACCACAGCCTTAAACATTCAGGTTTTGGAGAAGACATGGGCATCGAGTGCCCTGAATGTCAACAAAAACTGCCAAGGTAGAGTAAAAAATCAAAATAATAGCAAAAATGTCATACATGTAAAATGTTGTGAGTGCTCTCTTGGCAAAATTTGAAAACCCATTTTTTTTTCTAGCTTGACTTTATTTAAAGACCATGTTAGTGAAGCTCATCCTGACAGCAAGAACAAAGAGCTGAACAAGTTACATATTTATGCTGGCCTAGAGACCTCCCCCAAACACAAGGTTCAGGGGAAAATTGGTAAGACTGACATGTTAAACAAATTGAAAATTCTATTTATTTGCTGTATGAACTGTAAAAATACTCTATATACTCTATATCACTGCATTTCACTTTTAATCCATGAAATGTAACTGATTTTGATTGTATTTTCCTCTTAAAATGTTTCTTCTATTCATATTTTTAGCTCAAACTTAACTACACGAACTGGTGATATGTGTTCCTCATGTAAAATAATAAAAACCTATATTGTAGGCCGCAGAAGCTACAAGTGTCCATACTGTGATAAAATGTTCTTCCGTGCAAACTCCGAGCTCCAAAAACACATCTGGATCCATGAAGGAGTGAAGCCATTTAAATGTCCTTTGTGTCCCCATGCCTGTAGGAGTAAGAACAACCTACAGGCTCACATGTTAAGGCATTCCAATGAAAAACCCTACACCTGCACAGAGTGTAACAAGGCTTACAAATCAAAAACAGCATTAAGGTGGCATGTGAGGTCCCATAAATCAGGAAGACTCTTCAAGTGTAGCAAGTAAGGATTGTTTATTATTAAGGCTTCTCATCATGTGCAGGGTTTATACATGCATTATATGGATTTATTCATTTGGGTATCTTTTTGCTAGAAAGGAACTTTTTAGTTAGTAAGAAATATTGGACATGTAGTAAACAGCCAGTACCCCAAAACTGCTTGTGATTAGAGAATGTGTCTCTTAAACCCCTCAAATTCAATCCACCCCCTACCCCCTTCCCAAATTATTTATAAAGATTGCAAAAGTAATACAGCATAAAATTATTTGGAATTCAAATTCATTGTATCAACATACATGTAAGATTTTCATGTTTAAGTACCCATAGTCGGTTTAGATCCACAAACAATTATATGCATGCTGGCATTTTTTAAAGGTGTCCTTATGAGGCAACTCAGGCAGCCCACTTGAGACGCCACATGGAAATTCACAACGTCATCAAGAAGTACGCCTGCCAGCACTGTAGCTACACAGCGAACACCCTGAGTTATCTGAAGGTCCACCACACCAGGAGCCACAAAGGAGTGCCCTACAAAAATGTAGATGTCCCTGTGGTAGAGGAGACCGGGCATGACTCTACTGGAACATCTCAGGTAGGTCTTACTGCCAAACTTCAGAAATTATTTCATTGAAAATGAAGAAATAAATTGATTTTTTTTAGTATTAATTAGCCATTATTTGCATGCATGCCTTTGCATTCTTTTATTTTGATGATGTCAAATGTATATTGACACAAAAAATAAGTAGACACTTTTTTATTCATTAATGTTATGTTGAATAATGAGACAAGTTTCAACAATTAAAGAATAAAGCCAATACGACATATCTCATGTTTCATCTCCTAGCCACTGGATGATCTTTTCAAGACCAAAATAAAAATCCCCCGTGAAGAACCCTTGTTTGGATTAACTTAACAATGTCTGTGAAAATCTTCACTTTCAGGTATACAGATGCTTAAGCTGTGACTACTTGTTTGGGAACTTGACAGATCTAAAGAGACATTTAAAGATCAGACATCATCTGACTCTGACAAATTTTGCTGGATTGGATGGAGAAAAATCAACCACCATAACAAATCTAACAGAACAAGTAATAAACTCTTTATTTCCTCACCTGAGACAGAGGGTTCAAGTCTGGCAAAATTGTGTCCAGAATGAAATTTTTATCAACACATTTTAGCATGGATAGAATAACATTCTTGTAATATAAAAATGAATGTTAAAACTTAAGATATACAAGTCATGTATATCTGTTCAGCCACAAATATCCAGTAAGTAATAATCTAAACATGCTTGAAGTAAATAACCTCTTTCTTCTGATATCAGGTGAGCTCCTTCCCAGAAGAGAGTTCCACTACTGGTTTGATGACAGAGGTAGGCCAGGATGGTGATGTACCAGAAATCAATGAAGTCCATACTGTAGATGCCTCAGTCACAGGTATAAAATATATAAACTTTTTTTCCGTTGTAATTTTTTAGCTTCAATGACTCTTTAATAAGAAAAATAATCCAAACTGGGATACATGCCAATTTCCGTCATGAAATTGTCAAATTAAAAGGGTATTTCTGTTGAACTTAGTTGTATTGGCAATATGTACATTTGGTAAAACTTGACAGATTTATACCCTGGTAATTAAGCCAATTTTTTTTTTATGATCAGTCATATACAGACTTGATGAGATTGGTTGAAAGACAAAAAAAAGAAATCCAAATGTATTTTTGTGTTTCTTATCTTGTCGTTGCATTGCAGGAAATTTTAAGAAAAAATCTTACTGTTTTTCAGAGATAGATTCCTCAAATCTGGATGCCAAAACTGCCTCAGCAGTCAATATTTTACAACAGATATTTGGAATGTCACAACAGGTATGCCAACAGACAATCTCATTTAAAGAAACAAGAAAGCTCTAAATTAGTGTTGGCAAATTGGACAATTTTTAGTAACTGGTTACTCGCTCAATCTTCCGATCGAATGCCCATTTTACTTGGATGATTTATTCATATTCATATACATGTATATCATTTTCATATCTCATCCTTTACTCATAGGTAGTAATAAAACACAAATATTTTGTGAATGAACTTAATTTATAAATTAAAAGACATGTATGCACACGCTATCTTGAAGGAATTTTGTTATAAGAATAAAAAAAAAACTAAATCAGAAGAAAAAGAAATATCCAATATTTCACACTGTTGTACAATGGCATTCATCGCCTCTTACTTTATGTCGCGATCAAGGAGAAAAATTGCTGAGTATACGAATGAAGTCACACCCGTGCACGATAACTCCAATTCACATATTTATACCCCCGCTCCGAAGAAGAGGGGGGTATACTGATTAACCCTTGTGTGTCTGTCTGTCTGTCCGTCCAGCTGTCTAGCTGTCTATGTGTCCATGTGTCCGTCCGAAACAAATTTTCGTCGCATTTTCTCAGCAACTACTCATCGTAGATGCTTGAAATTTTAACACAATCTTCTCTGAGGCAGGCCATATGGTGGGATACATTTTTGCTCAAATCCGATGTCAACTTCCTGTTTGTCTGTGCCTCTGTCTGTTTCATACATAACAAATTTTCGTCGCATTTTTCTCAACAACTACTCATTGTAGTTGCTTGAAATTTTAAAACAATCTTCTCTGAGGCAGGCCATATGGTGGGATACATTTTTGTTTAAATCTGATGTCAACTTCCTGTTTGTCTATGTGTCTGTCCTTTTCATACATAACAAATTTTCGTCGCAGTTTTCTAAGCAACTACTCATCGCAGCTGCTTGAAATTTTAACACAATCTTCTCAGAGGCATGCCATATGATGGAATACATTTTTTTTTAAAATCGGATGTCAACTTCATATTCTTCTATGCATCTGCCTGTAACTGAACTTGTGTATAATTACATGATAGTGCTTAATATTTACATCAGAGCAGGGGTATTACTAGTGAGCATTGGCTCACAGATTTCTTGTTTTTATTACATTTTACAGGTATCCAATCAGTTGTTCTTTTAAAATACTTTCAAGCTATACATGTCTTTGGCGGCGTCTTGTTAAAAAATTTAATAAGATAATTATAACAAAAGTCTTCAAAACTTGTATAACCTGCTGGCATTCAAATCTATATCAATTAACTGTGAAAACTTATCAAAACAAATCAATCGTATTAGTGAACCACTAGATCATGAAGTTTAACAGTAAAGAAAATTAGGGAAAATTTTATGTATACGCTTACAAAAAAATTAACATTTTATTTTGTTATTTACCTACTATATAAGAAGTATTTTTATCCGATTAACGGAATAGCAGTTTTACTAACTGATACTTGCATCGTTCCACAGTTAACCGGGTACTCGTTGCCAACACTACTCTAAATATGTGCTCAATATGCTTCCGTATCCAACTTTTTAATACACAAGCATATGCATGTATTATAAATACATTGAACTTGCTTAGTCTAAGGCCTTTCAACTGTCGCTAGGGGTCGGTGTTATGAACGATAACTCACTGCTGAAACTTGTTTAGAGCAGGCTCGGGGTATCTGACTGTTTACACGCAAGGCAGTTTTTAGCATTTCCAAAGTGTTTCTTTGCTCTCGGTAGAATCCAGTGGTTTTAAAATTTAGCATCAATGTTAAACTTATTTACTGTATATCTGCGGACACCGTTTAACTACATATAATTAAAATTTTTAATTAAAATAAAAGTGAAATCTACCCTCCTTCTTAGTTCTTACTTAATTAAATTTTTATACTCTGTCGTTCCCCTTCGTGCTTAGTTACACAATAAGATGATCAATTGTTACATTTACTTGTAATTAAAATATATATAATTATATAGGAAGCGCAAAAGTGCGAACACACAAACATAACATTAAATTTTCTTCTTCATAATAATCGTCAAAGAGAGTTAAATAATTGAATATAGTCTGTTCCCTATTCATTTCAGGTAGAGTAAAGGCATTCTCTTTCTCTTGGTCAACACTTTTGTGTACAAAACAATGTAAGGAACCCTTATGTGAACATAATACCAATGCTGAAGCAGCCTATATGTCATTCCTATAAAGGATAACTCATAAATCGGAACTTAGTTGGTCATTTTTCACACCTGAGTTACCTGTCCTTAAAACACAAAATCGGAAAAGTCAATTATAAATTATTTAACTTTTTAATGATGTAATTAAAAGTATGCATAAGTTATGTTTTTTTGATAATTTCATGTACCTATAAATCTATCTATACAATGTTTTTTACCATATGTGCAACCTTAAAAATTAGTTGAAAGGCCTATTAATTAATAGTCTAGCAGAATACATGCATGTTATACCGTATGAGTGGAAATTTTAGCTAGAAGCAAATTTAGCGATTTCTACCTAAAATCTGGTATTTTATTATTAGCGAAAAGTAATTTTAGCAATTTTAAAATGCTATCTAAAGAAGCTATTACAAATAGTACACAATTTTTAGCGATATTCAATTTTAGCAATGTCAGCACCCTTGCTAATAATGCCAAACTTAAATACTTGCTAAAAATTCTACTTATACGGTATTTTAGTGCCCCCGTCTGCTTCTTGTTTGCTCCATCCCAGTATCTGATTAAAACTATAGAATATTGTTTTTTAGACTCTTGTGTGCTAATTCATGATTGCACTATATTTGAATTCACTATAAATATGTGGATGTTGACAGTACTTTAGCATAAGTGTACTAAGCTTTTACAAAGCAGCTAACCACACTGTAAAACACTATTGTCTGCTGCATGTTCTTGAAAATAGATTTTTTTTGGAGATAGTACAAGGATATAATAACTTGCTTTTTCTATTTTGCAGAATTCTGGTGGACCACAACAATTCACCATACAGTCAGAATCAGGGGAAGTAATGACCGTCAATCCCGAAACCATCATCGTCCAAGAGGGCGGGGAACAAGTTTTAGTTACAGATGGGAACCAGCCAGAAAGTGGTCATCAGCAATACGTTATTCAGTATGTCAACCAAGAACAAATAGAGAACTCTATGGTAGAGATTCAGACCATACAGGATGTTCAACATTTCCAGACAATTGAACAAGAAATCATTCATTCCATGGAGACTCAACCACTAGAGGACAATGTTGTTGAGCAGCAAACTGTGCAGAGTTGATAATTAGCATTCCTTTTAATATCAATCTGATTGATTTAATATATATATATATATATAAAATTTTTAAAAACTCCCAGTATGAAGGTTATTATAAATAATATGACCCCCAAAAAAGACTCTAGTATAATCATTAGTGGATTTTTGGCTATGAAAGAAAATTCCTTATAAATTTTTTATAGTTGCTAAAATCCATTATGATTTTTCTATAGAGCTATGAATATGAATATAGATAAAAATGTAAGAAATCAAATTGTTTTAAAAGTTTTATTTATTCTTGTCTTGCTTTTTTGTCCATGACAGATGATGAATAGTGAAGTAGTAACCTAATCTTCAAACTTTTTCTCAAGAATTTCCAAATTAAAACTGTAATCTCTAGTCGAGTTTTGGCATTATCCAGATGCCAAATAACAACATTGAATTTTCATCATTTTTCTACAAGTCCAGTGCTTGAGTTCAGCTAAATTTGTGTTTAGGATTTCTTTTCATTTCCACTTTTTTCAGCAATTCCAAGCTCTATACGCAATTCTTTTGAATCGTAAATTCTAAAAGGAAAAAAAAAAATTTTTAAATCAAAAACAAAGCTGTACACTTTATTTTAAAAACTTTTTTTTACACAATATGAACTCCTTACTTGGAGAGCTGAAGTCCCCCTGTTGTTTTGATGACGTTTCTAACTTTTTCATGGAAATGTGCCATAGTGATAAACAAGGCCAGCACACATCTGATGACTTCATCTCCAACATCTCGACCTGAATCGGGATGAAAAGAATTTGTACTCCCTCAAAATCAGTATAAACGTAATAATCTGGATAATCAAATTATAAAACTGAGTATCTATAGAAATTTATCTTCATGCTAGCTACAAATCATGGGTCTTAAAATACAGTTAAACTTGTTTAATCTGGATATTATGTAATCTGAAATCTTTTCTAATACAATGAAAACTTTAAGTCCTACTGTAGAAAATCAATTGTTCTAAATGTTGTCTAAACCAGAATGTACATTGCCTAATCAAGCCATTTTCTTGGTAACCAGTGGTATCCCGATTTGACAAGTTTTTACTGTATCAAATTTTTGATGACAATTTATGTTCTTCATAAAATAGTCACATTTTGAATAATCATATAAGCAAGAAAAAATAGAAATTTTGATTCTTGTCACATTTTATACATGTATTTAACAGTACATTACTAACAAATATTGGGGATTCTAACCTTGAACTGCAATGAAGACTTTAGCCAGCTGTGGCATCATTCCTGATATTAGGACAGCTTTAATCAACTGGGGGTACATGGCTGTACAGGTAGTCATTGCTGAAAACAAGAATAAATAAATTGTACCAGTCATGTTATAATTGCTTCTAATAAAATGGATTGCTGTAAACAATATGATAACTCTGTTTTACCATACTGTAGATCACTTTATTTTCGCGAGATAGTCATTTACTTTTGATTAGCGAGACAAAATTTTCACGAATTGTGGTAATTGCTCTATATAATCTTAAGGAATGCTATTTTACGCGAGAATTAAATTTTCACTAGCACACTGTCTCCAAAATTACGCGAAAATAAAGTTCTCACGAATAAAAAGTGATTTACAGTAATTCAATCAAATTTTAAAAATTGACATTGAAACATGAAAAACAAGAGATGTTTGTAAAGCACTTATACCCCACTCCCCCAAATACCGGTGACTGGAATTTTTTTAAGTCCAAGGGACAAAACTCTGTCAAAAATAGCTCCTAGATATTTTAATGATAAATCTGTATACCAAATTTCATTTCAATATGTGTAACCTCTGCAAAGAAAATGAACAGAAATGGCAAATAACGAATTTTTCCATGTCTGAGGGGCATAACTCTGCCCAAAATAACCTGATAATACCCAAAACAAAACTTGACCTAGATATTCTTATGATAAATCTGTACTGTATATCAAATTGCATTTGAATATGTGCAACCTCTGCAAAGAAAATGAAAAGAAACTGATAGTGGACCGAGAGACAGACCGACAGACAGCATTAAAGCAATATGCCCTCCCTTCTTCGAAGGGGGCATAAAAATTATATTTATCAGTCATATTGTTGATTAAGAACGTATATTTCAACATTTTAAGCATACACTGGAAATTTAAATTTAGGAGCAATGAGTAATGTGATGAGAAATATTACAACCTAGAAGTATAAATAACATAAGTAAAATGTTGAAATAAAATAAGTACATGAACCTTTCGTGTACCTTGAATTGTAAGAAACCAGAGTTGAGAAGCCTCCTCCCAGAAGGGGAGATAATTAGGAGATACAGTCAGGACATCCTTCTTCCTGTTTTTAGAGCTGTTGATGAAGGCTCCTTTCACAAAGGTACAGGCACAGATAAAGAAGTGCACCAAAACGTCCTCAGCAGCAACTGTCAACATGTAGTGAATATACATTAGTAGATGTACTGTAGATAATCAAATTTTCACTTCATATTTAATATTATGTGAGAAACTTACAGTTAATGAAACAAGATTTTCACAAATGATGGTTTTTATCATTTTTTTGTTCCTCATCTTTCATGATTAAAATATAAATTTGGATTAAATCTGTGTAAATACTCTGTATATCAAACTATTAATACAATTTCAATTAAAGACATTTCTTCTTGGGTTTTCTGTTAATGTTACAGTTTGATTGACCTACCACTTCTTACTGCACAGCTTTGATGTCTCAAATAAAACATGCCAAGTGTTACCATTTTGAGCCACAAAGGGTTAAATTCTGTTTTTCTTCCTGAAAAAAAGAAATTCAAAAACTGTGATTCAGCCTATTTAAAGAAACCCACAGTCCTCCCTCTAAGTTACCTACACTTTATCCTTAAGAGTTGAGGTCTACTTACCTACAAGCGGCACTGCCTCCATTACAATCAATGTAACATTTACTAAGTGGGTGCTCCTTCTCACCAAATTAGGCTCCATCACAGCGAAGTTCAGAAAAATGTTACATAGCAACTCCAACGCTTTCTACAAATCAAAAATACATACAAATGTATAAAAGATATACCGTATAAGTGGAAATTTTAGCGAGAAGCAAATTTAGCAATTTCTTCTTAAAAACTGGTTTTTTAGCTCTACTGGTCAGAGACCAGAAGAGCTTATGCGATAGTAATGCGTCCGTCCGTCTGTCTGTCTGTCTGTCCGTCTGTAAACAATTTTTCAAAATGCTACTCCTCCTACAGTTTTGGTCTGATTTCCATATAACTTAGCACACAAGTAGACTTCACTAAGATACATAATTCTGTGTATCAGTTTTTGATTTCGATGAACGGTGTTGCCGTGGTTTCTAAAAATAGAAATTTCTGTGAAATTCTTTCAAAATGCTACTCCTCCTACAGTTTTGGTCTGATTTCAATATAACTTGGCACACAAATAGACTACACTAACTAAAGAAACATAATACTGTGTATCAGTTTTTTGATTTCGATGAACGTGGTGCTGTTGTTACTAAAAATAGAAATTTCTGTAAAATTCTTTCAAAATGCTACTCCTCCTACAGTTTTGGTCTGATTTCAATATAACTTGGCACACAAGTAGACTACACTAAGGTAAATAATTCTGTATATCAGTTTTTGATTTCGATCAACGGTGTTGCTGTTGTTACTAAATATAGAAATTTCTGTGAAATTCTTTCAAAATGCTACATTTCCTACAGTTTTGGTCTTATTTCAATATAACTTGGCACACAAGTAGACTACACTAAGGTTCATAATTCTGTATATCAGTTTTTCACTTCAATGAATGGTGTTGCCATGGTTACTAAAAATAGAAATTTCTGTTAAATACTCTCAAAATGCTACTCCAAATACAGTTTTAGTCTGATTATAATATAATGTGGCATGCAAGTAGACTACACTAAGAACATAAAGAGACTTAATCAAGGATCATTATTCCATTTATTGCAGATGAAAAGTTTCAATTTCCAACTGCGTAAGTAATTTTCTCTTCCTTTGCTATAAGTACAAACCAGTAGAGCTTCAGTCTCGACAGAGACTTCTGGTTATTTTTAGCGAGAAGTAATTTTAGCAATTTTAAAGTGCTCACTACGCGGGTATGTTAAGGAAGCATATAAGTCATTTTTGGGAAATTTAGACATTTTGAAGAAAATTAAGTTTGATAGTTTACCAAAACCACTCATAAACGTAAACTGTTATTATTTATTGCATATAAATAAAAGAGTGTCTAACGCTACAACGTGTATTACCACCACTGCATCACGTGACTTCTATTAATAGCAAATTTTTCCTTAATAAAAAAGTTAACAGAACAACAATACCCCGGAGATTAATAATTTCTTTCAGTAAATAATGTAGTTGAAAAACATCTGTTTTGTCTAAAAAGTGCTGCTAGAATCCCACTGTCCCGTCAGTAAAATAATTATTCCACACATTCGCACGAAACCTTACCTGATGTTTTTAATTTTTTACATATGAACCGAGATTTTTCGTAAAACCGTGCTTAACTCTGGATCCAAGCAGCACTTTCCAAGTAAATTAGGAGGCAAACATTCTATATGTACAAAAATGATGTTTTGAAATATTCAGCTTATTGTTGTTCTGTTGCATTATTTTTGTCACAAATGACAGAGGAAAGGCCAATCGGGTTACGTATATAGCTTACTGTCTTCGAAAGAGAATGTAATCGATGAAAATAAATTAGCATACCTGTTTTATTTACTGATCTCCATATGAATTTTACAAAATATTCTTGATATTTGCTTTTAAACTCCATTTTACGTATCTTTGTACATGCCGTCTTAGCCAAATTCTCTTTACACGACATGATCAATTCCAAAGTTACTTGAAGTAAACATATGACGTCATCGGTGGTAGATTTTAATCAAAATGACAGAATACAGCATAACGAAATAAGAACATTTCATTGTTGTTAATGTTTACACGTTTCTATTCATTTTCTAGAGTTAAATTACATCTCTAAATACCAATATTACGAATTGACGTCATCTCGCCTACTATGACGTCATAATGTAGCACTGATTTAGTCAAGGTAGAATATTTTGTATGCTTCCTTATTCCCCCTGCGTATAGAAACTAATACAAATAACACGCAATTTATTTTTAGCGATATTCAAATTAAGGGATCTCAACGGCCTCGCTAATAATGCCAAAATTAAATCCTCGCTAAAATTTCTATTTTTTCTAATTTCTATGTAAAACACTGATTCCCCTATAATGGCCACGCCCTTCCCCCGGGGGTCATGATTCCTACAATTTAGAATTTACACTACCCCAGAATGCTTCCACATAAGCTTCACTTTTTCTGGCCCAGTGGTTCTTGAGAAGAAGATTTTCAAAGATTTTTCCTATGTATTTCTATATAAAACTTTGATTCCCCTATAATGGCCACGCCCTTCCCCCGGGGGTCATTATTTGAACAATTTAGAATCTACATTATATCAGGATGCTTCCACATAAGTTTCAGCTTTTCTGGCCCAGTGGTTCTTGAGAAGAAGATTTTCAAAGATTTTTCCTATATATTTCTATATAAAACTTTGATTCCCCATTGTGGCCCCGCCCTTCCCCCGGGGGTCATGATTTGCACAATTTACAATCTACACTACCCCAGGATTATTCCACATAAGTTTCAGCTTTACTGGCCCAGTGGTTCTTGAGAAGAAGATTTTTTAATGACCCAACCCTATTTTTCTCTTTTCTTGATTATCTCCCCTTGCGAGGGGATATGTCCCTTCATTTTAACAATTTAAATTTCCCTTCACCCAAGGATGCTTTGTACCAAGTTTAGTCAAAATTGGCCCAGTGGTTCTTGAGAAGAAGTCGAAAATGTGGAAAGTTTACAGACGGACAGACAGACGGACGGACGACGGACAAAATGTGATCAGAAAAGCTCACTTGAGCCTTCGGCTCAGGTGAGCTAAAAAGACAAGTTATCACATACATTCCAGAGGAAAATCATTCTTTTGAGATATACAGTTATATGATTTTGTGAACAAGCTAATTCTGAGAATTTGTGTCCCCCGCTTAAGGGAAAAGTAAAACGTGCGCAGTTCGTGGGGAGGGGGAGAGTCGGATCCCACTCACTGAATTACTAGAATTATTAACTGTATACATGTATGTATACTGAAGCAAATAAAATATACCATTATGGATATAAAGATTTGTGCTTATTCTTTATAATGTGTATTGAAGATTCTTTTTATATGGAATATTTATCACACTGTAATGATGATTTTATGAGTTTGCACAAGCTAGATCTCGTAAATTTTTCATTTCGCGTGCTGAATACTATTATTAAGTAAAAAAAAAAAAGTATTTCTAAAAAAAAAAAAAAAGTGGTCCCTCCGGGCCTTAATTGAACTCGGGACCTCTCACATGGGAAGCGAGAAATATACCACTAGACCACGGAATCGCTTTACATGAAGTTAAGTTTATGCAGAAGTGAAGTCACATACATGTATATACCGGTATTCATGTTCGGTATTGTCAAAATTTTACACAATCCATGGTGTTTAATTTATTTAGCCTTTATTAAACAGTTCTAATAGATGTAATAAGAACAAAGTCCGCCGAGAACCTGTTTTATGCGCAATAACTTTCCTCATGCCCCTTGTGCTAAAAATAGCGACATGTAATACTATAAATACTAATAAAACAAACGGGGTGGGGCACTTTGAGATGAAATGAGAGAGGTCCTAGGGAGTTTTGGTATAAAATTACATTGCATAAGCTCAAAATCTTCTTGAAATATCGCCCAGAAATGATAGTATTACACACAGACAGAATGTATAAATTCACGACCTTGAACTTTGACCTTTTGACCTCAAAATCACTAGGTGTCTTCATTAGGCCACAGGGAGTTGTTATGTAAAATTTCATTGCAATAGCTCAAATGGTTAGAACTAGAGATATCATGTGGAAACTAAAGGTTTATAACAGACAGAATTTGCTTATTTATGACCTTGACCTTTGACCTTTCGACCTCAAAATCAATAGGATTCTTCTTAAATCCATAGGGAGTTGCTATGCTAAATTTCATTGCAAAAGCTCAAAGGGTTCTCGAGATATCGTGTGGAAACGAAAGCGTTACAGACAGACAGAAAGACGGACGGACGGACAAACCCAAATTAATATCCCCCACCTTTCAAGCGGGGGACAATAAGAAACTGAAAATACAGGCCAAACCATTTTAGGTATAGCAATATGCAAAAATGTGTAATCTGATCATTTGACCAAGGGACTTAAAATTGATAGATGCCTTTCTATACCCATGTAAGTTTGATGTCATTAGCTTGAGAATGTGTGCTAGGGTACTTACACACTGAAAGTTGATTTTTCCTTTTTTATGGGGGGATGGGGGAAGGGGGTTCTATGACCTTTAAATTTAAATTTAAATTCACCTTCTTTACATTGACATGTAATTAAATATCATCTTACATGAAAGTGAATAATTACATAGTCTACAATCTCTTCATGTAAAAAGTATTTGAGCTATTGTATTATATGAAAGCATTGTTTTTTTTTTCCAAAAAGTATGTCAACATCTCCAACATGTCTTCGGTCATGAGGTAAGAAATGTTGGTACCCAAAAAATGAAGTTTGACCCCTAATGTCAGGAGACAAGGTCAACAAAATGTTGGTGCATAAAATCATTTACAAGTTATGGCCAATGTGCAATTAATAATTTCCAATTAACAATTTTTCACTTTTGCTCTAAAATACTCTCATTAAAATATTAGCATGATTAAAGATGTAAAATTTTAAAAAGATACATACTATTACATTGTCATTAGTGTCATCCTTAAAATGCCTTTTCAACATGTGTTTCATATAATGGTTCAACATGGGTAACAGTTCATTGTCCACTAAGATCTGCCTGGGTTCGTCCTCTGAGGTGAGATGACAGAGTCCAGGTAGTAGGAATCTCAGTAAATCCACACTCATACTGCCAGAATCTTCCAGATAAGAGGCTTCATCCTCATCCGGATCACTGTCTACAGCTCCATTGGGAACACTTTTATAGGCCTCTTCCACATTATCACACTTCACACAGTCCACATTTGGATCAACACTGGAAGAAGCACTATTGTACTCATGGTTCATTTGGGAATTTCCATCACAAGAAGTTGCTTCACAATTCTCCTTTGAAATTGCACTTTCCTCCTTAGTATCCTCTCCATGTTTCTGAATCACAGTAACACTGTCATTGTTTGCACTCTCGTGTTCTTCCTGTTGTTCTGTTTCAACTTTCTGTTTTCTCTTCAAGTGTCCAACTCCCCCTTCATCAACTTCCTTTCCTACATCATCATCTTCACCTTCCTCCTCCTCCACATTTCCTCCTTCCTCATCCTCCATGGTGAGGCATTCTGACAGAGCCTCTGAAATGGCTTGAGTGTCTATGTTCACTTTTTTCTTGATGTTTTCAAAACCAATGTCATCGATGAATCCTTTGGGATTTGCACCCAGGCCTCCCTCTTGAGAGCTTAATATGTGGGAAAACTCCATCTGTAGTTTGCTAAAAATATAGAAATTTTCTTCTGTATTCAAATAAAATTCTATTAAATTCCTTCCTCTACATGCTTAAATATACAGTATTCAGACACTTGAACGACAGGCATCAGAAAAATTACAATTAAAAAAAGGTACAAAATACCGTACACACTTTTTTTTTTAAATTCTAAAAAGCACATGTACATATGCATACAGGTAAATATCAGTATCTCGAACAAGGGATATCTCGAATACCCCGCTTATGTCGAAGTCGGTCGCCGGTCCCGGCCGTTTTCTCTATATTTATGATTTAAAAAACACCTGATATCTCGAACACAGTAATCTCGAATACCCCGCTTATGTCGAAGTATATTCAAAGTCCCAAGCCCTATTTTACCTGGCTTATCTCGAAGTGCACTGAATTTTTCGGTCTTCTGAACACACCTAGCGTCGTGATTTCACACATTCTTGCCAGTGGCTATTAATTAACACTTTCAAACCGGGGGAATCTTAATTAATCCCAAGCTCATGTTGGGTATCCATGAAAAATTACAATTAAAAAAAGGTACAAAATACCGTACACACTTTTTTTTTTTAATTCTAAAAAGCACATGTACATATGCATACATGTATATACAAAGCAAGTTTTATAATAATTAATTGACAATTTTACTTTTGTTCCCAATCAAAAGACTTAAAGTGTTTGATAGAATACATACATACATGTACATATGATATCTAACATTTATAAATGACATCTTACCATAAATGTAACAAAAATGGCAGGATTTCGTAAGTTTTTGATCTGAGGGCAGATGTTTCCTCAGCCAACCATGCTCCTAAGACACGGACTGTAGCTATCACAACTGGGTTTTGATACTGAAAAGAGGTTTTTAATGTGTGAATTTCTTTAGTGCTTAAATGAATGATACCAAGTATGGTTCAGTCAATATTCAAAAATAAAATTTCTCGCTTTTATTTTTATTGTGCTAAAATCTATGTATATTCTGTTGATCAACCGTCCATTCACTAATTATTTTCCTCGCGATTTGAAGTGAAAGAGCCATTTCTCTATAGTTCTCGCGAAAAATAAGGAATCTACAATAATTGAAATATGATTTTCATACCTGTCCTTTGGCATTATTTTCATCGGAGAGTTCCTTTAGGAAGAAAATGATGGAATGGAATGCCCCTAACATGGCTGAATGGAGCTGAAGGATTTGTTTCTCATCAAGTAGAAGACTAGGGGATGTGGTGAGGTAGATTATGATGTTCTCCAAAAGATGATAGCAAGCACAGAGCAAATCTGCCTTCTCTGAAATCTAATAAGATGAATTTATGAAACACGAATACCTTTGTGTAATAACTTGGCCCATCACCTCTTCTAGTCCCCCCAAACCAAGTTAACATGGTGTGAAGATTTTTATCCATACCTTGTCCACAGGACAGTTTTCCAGAGTCATCCTGACCTCGATACAACTGAGGTGTATAATCATTAGGAGCACCTTGTTGTCCTTCATGTAAGGGGGCAGTACAAACTCCATTCCTACTCGATCTATCAGGGAGGCCACCAGCTTCAGGGCTGGCTCTCTTTGGGCTTCTCCTGAAAATGCAGACATTAAAGAGGATTTATCAGAGAAATTAGTTTTCTTCTTTCTTGGAAGTAATAAAGATGCATTTGGTTTATATCTTGAGTGTGTACCCTTCTGGGAAGTTTCATTTCTCCTATCCTTGAAATCCATCACAGAAAAGGATGTTAAATTCTTCATTACATGTACATGAAATTCAAGGTTTGGATCACAAAAATGCTTAAATGCAATGTGATTAAAAAGGAAATAGTTTTGATTTACCTAATCGACTGCTGAATATATCTTGAATTCCTTTCAAAATTGACTTATGCCAATGTTGCTGTTCTGCCTTTCTGAACTGAAATAAAAAAAAAAAAATTTAAAAGCTTCACATGTAATAAATATTTATTTCAAGAGGAAAGGATTTCAGGTTCATTTTCTTAAATTTTATGAAAGATCATTCAAATTTTCAATGCATGTACATGTATGTTATCATTAAAACATGAACATTCAAATCTTACCTCAGATATAGGGGTCACTCTTAATATCATGCCAATGAAGTTACAAAGTTCGAATTTTTCCTGGTCCTGAAATAAAATTATGGAAAAGATAAGCATTAACACAAGTACTGTGTAACACCAGAAATGAATAAATCATGAAACTATAAGACTGACAACTAATACAAGTAACTTGTAGTGTTACTTGCAATCATAATCATGCTCTTAATGAAATACAACAATCTGCAAATACATGTGCTTTATGTTACTATATAAATGTTGAAGACAAGCAAATACCATGGACTTGTCATTTGCCAAAAATCAGAATTTGGAAGCATAAGAAAATGATCAAATACACTATATTTATCATCTCTCCACTACTGTAATGTTAACCAGTGTTCTTTCCTTGCAATGTTGTTCTGTACATGTACCTGATTTTCTGCCATTTTCTTGGCAAAATAGTTGAGCAGCCTTCCCAGAGCTTGTTCCTGTCCGGTCCAGACACACGGCTTCATTGTGTGTAAGATGTAGGTCATCAAATCAAAGGCTTTTTTAGCTCCTGAGTTTCAAAAGAAATTAACACATATGAGCAGAATTTACACTTTATTATGAAGACAATTAGACAATATTCTAACAACAGTCACCTATGCATAAGTACTGTTTATGTTTCAAACTTTGAGTCAAAAGACTTCAATCAATGTAATACTCTCTAATTAATCCTAGAGTTGTTAATCTAGGTATGTCAATGCATTTCGGAAACTGAGCACAACAGATAAGACTGCAGATAACTTATAATTTACTCTGTACCAAAAATAAGAACATGTACTGTAGATCACTAAATTTTCACGACACCTTATTTTCGCGAGAAAGTCATTGACTCTTGATTAGCGTGACAAAATTTTTGCGAATTGTGGTTATTGCTCTATATAATCTTAAGGAATACTATTATACGCTAGATTTATATTTTCACGAGTACACTGTCTCGCGTAATTACGCGAAAAATAAAGTTCTCGCGAATAAAAAGTGATTTACAGTATATGAATATTTTGTACCATATAATTCTTTAGCAATGACTTTAGTTAAGGCAGAAATTGTGCCATTGTCCAACAGATGCTGTATTCCCTGCTGAGATCCAGCAAACATCTTCAGGATTTCAAACGCATCATTGATCATGTTATCCACCTCTTCATCGTCGTTACTATAGTAACAATCAACCAAAAATAATCTTTAGTACAAATGCATTTCATTATTTGAAATATAACAAATCACTTGAATTTGTTCTTGAAAATTTACATGTTGTATCGGTGTAATATATAAATACCTCTGTCTGATCAGAATGACTTCATTCAGTGGTTTAAGAATGCGATACAAAGGGGCACTCTGCACCTAGAAGATATATTTTCAAAGTATCAAATTAAATACCCATCAGTAATGTAACTTGAAAAATTACACTGCGAAATGCAAAGGTAAAACATTCATTAATTTTATAATTTACACACATCTAAAGTTTGACAAATTATATGTACATTGGACATTAAATACAATGATACAAAAATCATCTATATTTTATAAACGTAAAGAATCCTTCTCCCCTGCTCACTACAAAATCTGTGAGATTCCTCAAAATACTTTAAAGATTCTTAACAAAATGTACTGTACATGTATAATATTTCTTACCAAGTCAGTATCAGCACAAAGCCCAGAGAGTACTGTTAATGCCATGCATTTGTAAATATTGGCAGAGCATTCTTCTGGCTGAGAATCTGCAATCATCAATATTTAATGATTACATGTACATATATATTTCTGACCTTTTTTAAAAGTATTACATAAAGATACATGTATTCATGTCCTTAAACATTTAAAATTGTTTCCATATATTGGACTTTAATTTGTGTTTGCTGTTTTTAATTCGGAATTCATAACCTCGATACCAATCAGTCTGTGGACGCTAAACGTAGAAAAAAATTGGAATGGCCTTATCACAGAGATCACAGTTGTAATCAATACTGAGCTTATATGCAAATAATCATGCATTATAAACATGTTAAATGTTTAAAAAAATTTAAGTATGAAATATATGAACCTGATTTCAGAAGTCTGATGAGAAATGACAATCCAATGGCATTAAAAATTCTTTTCTTGTCTCCTTTACTCATGTCTGAGCATCTTGTAGTTTTAGCCACCTAATTAATGAAAAATATTACTCAATAAAATATGTACATTGTCCAATGCATATATGCACATATATGTCAAATATACATTTTGTAAAAAGAATAATCCAAAAAATTTACATGTTTCTCCTTGCAATGATTTTACAAAATCAAATGAAGTATACAAAGATAAAATTTTCACACAGTACCCATTTTTAAAAAAAAAATAATTATTAGCTCAAAATGTCAAATTTAACAGAATTACCATTAACATGGCTGCAAACTTTTCATTGTCCGATGTAGCTTCCTGCAACTTGATGATGCATTTCTCCAAGTTTTTGTTCTCCATGACTTTATTACTGCACACATAGAACCTAGCAACAACATACTTTAGTTCAAACAATATAATAGTTAATAATACGAAAAAGAAGAGACATATAAAACCATATGTCTCTGGACAAAGTAAAATTTCATACTGAAATATTGCATGTATAGTGACTTTCAATGTCTTATAATTATAAGCAACACATGACTTCTTGCTATATGTCTGTGTCTAGCACACATGTCTGGAGTGACATGTAAGTGTTTGGTATACAGGGCCATCACTATATGTGTAAAAATTAGTAGTTAGCCTGTCTACAAAACAAGTCCCTGTGATCTTAAAGGTGAGGATATCATCCAACAGAAGGAATCTTGGGCCATCTTTAAAAAATTGTTTGTTTGGAATTGCCGCCTGAAGGGTTTCAGACACAGGAGGGAGGGAGGGAAATTATTTTTTTTTTTTATAAATTGAAGATAAATTTTTGATAAAATCTACCATCAACAAAAAAAAAATTTACATAGATCTAAAACTATATTTCAGTATTTTGTATGATGCATGTGATACATGTAATGGGCAAAAAATTGATTATAATAAATTTAAAAAAATCTTCCGACTTTTGGTTAATAAAATCTTTTCAGGAGGGGGCATTTCAATGAGGCGGGAGGCAATTCCAAACTAACTATAATTTTATTTTGGCCTTGGGTACATGTGATCTATTTTGCTTGCAAATAACCCATTCATAAACTCTGCAGCTGTTCTGCATGCTGCAAATTGGGAGTGACTGAAATAGGTACTAAAACCTGGGACGAGAATTTCGAAACTGAAAACTGGGTTTTTGACAACTACCGAATAAATACTCATTCTTTCTTCATGAAATTTACGGACATAGTTCATAACCATGAGATTTGCCTTTAAATTATAATCCAACATATTTTGCTTCTTTAGAAAAAAAGAGATAAATATCAAACATATGACATGACACCATATCTGAAGTTTTACTTTCGGCCAAATAAGGAGAAAAATCAATTGATTCAATGTTGTGCTATGTGAAACACGTTTTTGACAGTCCTGAGGAAATTCGAACAAGTTGCGTTTCGTGATAGTGGACTTTCATCAGACCTGTCAATGATTTCATCAAGTACCTTTATCCAAAACAACCTTTGGATAAACTTGATTTCCGTCAAACTGTCGATTGCACTCCTGTTGATTGCTTTTCCAAATCAGGAAAAATCTGCAGTCACAGCAGGCACGATTCTTATTCGATCGATACTTCTTCGCCTCCGATTACAAAAGAGTGGTTTAACAAAAAAAAAATCAATTAATTCATTCATTTATTTTGTGTGTGTCAGTCATTTTACCAGTAACGAATCGGTTTCTAGTTACGTATTAAATACAACCCATATCTTTGAATTTCCAAATTTTCTTTGTTGTTGTTTAATTTGTATTTCTAAGCTCTACAAATTACATGAATTAGTACTACAAAAATTTCCAAAATATAAACGGTACAGGGACAGAGCTGTCAAAAATAACACCCCCTTTTTTCCTAGTTTCGAATCGATTTTTCAGTATCGAATCAGGTGCCCTCTATTGTTGCAGACTTAATAAATGAAAACGGTCGGTCAAAATTATTGTAGAAATATACCTTCAAGAAAATTCTACATAAAGTATATAAGTATTACACATGTTACATGTTGATTCAAACAATATGAAAAATGTTGCATTTTATGAGAAACTTTTAGTGACATGCGTTACTATAATTAATTCAATAATCTCTGATTCATAATTTTCATGGAATATTATTGCTTATAAATCGTTTTGATAGTGTTTTCACTCCTGTCAGCTTTTTTTGTTTTTGCATCCCGTAAAACGGCATTTTTCGTTCTTCCAAAATTCGTGATTCGTAACTAAGAAAACAACACGTGGTAAGTTTAGATGTTAAATTTCATTCAAAAGTCAATTTTCTTTGAATTTAATATTTTATCTTTTTTATTTATCCTAAATATTGATTACATACTCAATCTGGGTCGACAACATATCGAAATTTTTATTTAGACGCATTTTTCGACAAACTTTCGTTTTCTTAGACTTGCACTTGCGCGTGTTAAAATCGAGGTCATCGGTTCAAACTGTAAATACTGTGGGAAATAATCATGCAGATATTACAAAAACACAACACAGTGGTAGAATATTCATCCTTTAATTGTATTAACCTAGTAAGGTTTTAAAAACCAGTCCCTATATATGTTTTTCTAGAATATTTAAATAAAAAAATATTCGATACCGGCAAATATTCGTTACTGGTAAAATGACTGTGTCGTGTTGGTGTTTTTTATGCCCCCGCAATTAAAGATTCAGGGGTATATGGTTTTTACCCTGTCCGTTCGTCTGTCGGTCTGTATGCCCGCAAAAACTTTCTTTTGAGCGGGTATGCCTATGGGTATCATATTTCACAGGTGACAAGACCTTAAAAACCTCCATTGGGTAACACTGAATTTGACCTTGAACTTGGATTTTATCCACTTTTATTAAAAAAAAACAACAACAAACCTTTACCTATGCCGTAACTTTTCAACAGTTGCATGATATCGAGTTAATTGGTGTTTTAGGGGCTTGAAATAACTTTGCAAGTTTTTCACTGTGACAAGATCGACCTTCCCCTGGATACCAACATTTTCAACCTTTTGACCTTGACCTAAGAGTTTGATCCACTTTTAATTTTTTTTACTTCGGCCATAACTTTTGAACAGTAAGCACTATAGCTAGGGCTTTCATATTTCACAGGACCTAGCTATAGTGACACGACCTTCCTTTTGATACCAAGTTTGAACTTTTGACCAGTCTTTACATTTGGATTTGACTTGCATTTGAGAAACTTCAACGCTTGTCGTAACTGTCATACGGGGGCATCATCGTTTTACAACAAATTACTCAGTATACTTTTGAAAAGATATCACAGTGTTCTACAAATTTAAAGTTACTTTACTTTTTATACATGCATCTTTAATCGAAGTTTCGGGTGTTTATAGCTTTTGCTCTGTCCGTCTATTTGTCCGCAAAATCTTGCTCATTAATTGTGAGTAGGGGATGCCATGGCTTTCATATTTCACAGGTGTATTCATAGCAGCAAAACCCTTCATTAGGAACCACCAAGTTTGACCTCTCGACCTTGAAGTTTGACCCACTTTTATACAAAAATTACAAAATTTTAACCTTGGCCGAAACTTTTGAATAATTGTTACTAGGGATTTCATACTTTACATGTGTATTCATTTAAGCATTGAATTAATATTTTGGGCTGTCTTTGGTCCTATAACACACCTGGCCGTGCCGACAAATTGAATACCGTGCGTTAGCGCGGTATGATAAATTTGTCGGCACGGCCAGGTGTGTTATAGGACCGAAGACAGCCCAAAATATTAATTCAATGCTTATTTTTACATTCTCTAATTTTCCTTCTTCATAATTGCTTATTTCGTTAATCTTTAATTTGAATTAAACGCATTTCAAAACTGACGCGGTTAATAGACGTAAAAGCCGTTGGTAACGTCAGATGACGTTGCAAAGTTAAATAACGTAAACAAACATATTGCGAGGAAAAAAAGTGACAAATTAATTTTAAACGCACATTTGTAGTATTTTTACGTTAATTTAACAGGATTACAGTTTTTAATTAAAATGAGTCAAAACATTGTACATTTTGGTGTTCCCAGATTATAGAAAATGCATATAGTTCCTACTGTGTATTCTAACGCGCGGTGACAAGGTTTCACGTGTGTTATAGAAATTTGAATGTCATGGATTTCTAATGAATTTCATAAGGAAAAATACACGGAATGTTAATATTACATTTTATAACAAGACATCTACTAGGGGGTAGATATTTTTTATCTTTCGACCTTGACCTTAAAATTTTACCCACATTCAAACAGAAATCTTACAATTGGCCATAACTTGAGAACAGTTAGTATCACGGCTTTCATATTTCACAGGTTTATTCCTTGTGAGAAGGAGCAGGGTATATGTGTCCGATCCATGTACATGTAATACATGTGCTAAAATTAATTTCCTAAACATTACATGTAAATTAATTATTAAAATATGCACAACATAAGCGTGTCGATAAAAAAGATTAATTAAAAAGTCCGTTATCTATTTTCTTAAGAAAAAAAAAGACATTAAAAAATGCAATCAAAATACTAAAGATTTACATCACAAAATGCTCATTATAAGCACGTCGTAGAGCGTGCATCCTCGCAATGCCAGGGGACCTGTCTGAGTCAATATGTTGCTGTTGGTTCCAACGCCAACGTGTTAACTAATGGCCCCTCTCATTGCGAGGATGCAGATCGTGTCCACAGGTACTTGTGGACAGAACCCCCCTCTCCCAGATATTCAACCCGGGGCTTATCGGACATTTTTTTTTTTTTTTTTTTTTTTTACAAATTATATTTATTACACATATTCATCATGTGTAATATATGAAACAAGAGGCCCATGGGCCTTATAGGTCACGGTTATCGTGTAACAACTTTCCAACAATTGCATGAATTAAAATTGAATTTGATACGTGTTTTAAACCAGAGGCCATGAAATTTTCAATTTTGAAAGAGGCACCATTGCTTATCATAACTATACACTTAGCATGCTTACTTTGGTTACTTAATACCCAGAGATAGATCAGAGCAACAAAGAGAAAATTTTCACTTTATAAATTGAGCACCTATCCCACAGGAACCACTGACCTTGTTGCTACATCTTTCAAAATTTTGGAAATTTACATAAATCTTATTTCATAATGTTGTTGATTAATACCAAAATGCATATTTAAAAGCCCGCCGAAATATGGCTGAAATATTGCCGCCTCGGCGTTAAACAATATAAATCAAATCATATTTAAAAGCATTACATCATTTTCAAACTATGTTCCCCCAAGTACCTCTGTCCCAGGGGGCCTGGAAATTAACATTATAGCCCCACCCTAACATAATAAGCCCCGACCCAGGGGCCCTGAAATTCACAAATCCCAAAAAGGCATCCTTCCTCCTCATAACTATGTACATAGTTCATTGTTTTAAAAACCAGGTGCAGAAAAGAAGATTTTTAAAGAATTTTTGCATTTTCACTATATAATCAATAGATCCCCACCCTAACACCAAAAATCTTAACCCTGGGACCATGAAATTCACAATTTTGAAAGAGACAGCCTTATTCAACAAAAATATATACTTGGTCAGTTTATTTCAAGCTCAGGAGCAGAGAAGTTTTTTAAAGAAATAATTAATTTCACGGTATAATCTATATAGCCATGCCCTAGCACTAGATCCCCTGGCCCTGGTGCCAAGAAATTCACAATTTTGGAAGAGGCAATCATTTTCAACTTAGCTTATGCACTTAGTAAGTTTATTTGATGCCCAGGAGCAGAAAAGAAGAACTTCTAATAAATTATGCCTTTTCACTATATAATCTATATAGCCCCACCCTAGCACTAGAACCCCTGACCCTGGGGTCATGAAATTCAAAATTTTGTAGGAAGTAGTCATTTTCAACGTAGCCATGCATTTGGTTAGTTTATTTAATACCCAGGAACAGAAAAGGAGAATTTCAAAGAAATAATGTATTTTCACTATACATGTATAATCTATTTAGCGCCGCCCTGGCACTAGAACCCCCGACCCTGGGGCAATGAATTCCACAATTTTTGTGGAGGACTCAATGCTGATTACAATCATATCAACAGTTTGACTGCTTGATTTCCAGGAATAAAGAAGAAGGTTTTTAAAGATTGCACCAATTTCAGTGGTTTAAGCCCCACCCATCCAAAAGGTAGCGTATGTAAAAGCATTCTAGACTTTCTCGAAATATGTTCCAATTTTCAAAACTCCTGTAAGGAACAGGTCAATAGAACATTCTGATCCCACCTCTGATGTTTTAGAGGTCCGTGTTTGCTTTGCTCTAAAAATTTGTATTGTTTAATGGACTTTCTGAGCTTGAATACTGTTCGTTATCTCCATATATTTCATTAAATAATAACTTGACAGAACATCTCATTGAGAAATGGTTTGATTTCGAAGTACACTGTACATGTATCCATCATCACGTGTAAACTGGGGGGGGGGGGGGGGCAGGGACCAAGAAATTCACAATTTTCGTTCCCCTTTACCCATAGATGCTATATGCCAAATTTGGTTGAAAGTTGTTCAGTGGTTTCACAGAAGAAGCTGAAAATGATCAAATGTTAACGCACGTCGGACGAAAACGGATAGCAATAGGTCACATAAAAATTGTCAAAACCCCAAAATAATAAATCGCTCCACAAAAAATACCCCACTATACATTATAAGAGAGAAAGTTATGCAACTCCAGTTTGTTTACGCTGTTCCCCCACTGGTCTTTCTCGGTTTAAAAACGTATTTATTTTATTTCAACCTAAAATGTCGATTTACACCGTCTCTAGATATATTTCTGTCTTAGTCCTTGCTATCAGATTGACTCTGCATCTCAATTTTCCTTAGGTTATCGCAACGGAATTGCATAGAGAATGTTTCACTTATTAGGATAACGTCCGAGAGAGTTTTGGCCTGACTTATTAATTTCTTCAGAGTGTTATCATACATTCTCTATGCACTTACGTTGCGATAACCTAAGGAAATTTCAACGTTATGAATGGAATACTGTTTAGGGAGATATTGTTATAAGAATTTTCTTGGCAGCAATTTTTTTTCCCTGAGCCATGACGCAGTTCAAATGTTTCAAAGTAAAATTCATATTTTGTTGCTACGATTTTTTCTTAATTAGGAAAGTCTGTTCTAAAACAGGAAAGATGTGTCAATGAAAGATCAAGATAAAAAAATGTCTGCATTATATTTTTTTGTTGTTAATTTCTGAAAAGGACCAGTTACTTGTAATTAACGGCAACATATTTATGATATTTAAACCCCCACCCCCCCAAAAAAAATTCCACAAACAACAAACAGACAACCCCCCCCCCACACACAAACAAACAACAAATTGTGATATCACAATTGATGCATTTTCTTTTTTATTGTTTATAAAATACATTGTTATTTATTCATATATTTGTTGAATTATATATTTATTTTAACATATTTTAGAAGATTGGTCATCCAGACGAGGACCCGTTAGGAACCAGAGGTCCACTGCCCTTGGTATCTGAAGAATAGTGTACCGAACTTTCAAACTTTTGAAAATATGTTGTACCCAAAAAAACAAAGAGGCACTGGCGATACAACAGAGTCTGGCTAAAAGACAAGAAATGGACACGCGAGGTGAATATTTAATAAGCTGTTAATAGAGACTTGTAATAAAAAAGGTGTTTATACAGTCAAATCTTGTTATCTCGAACACAACGCGACCAAAAAACAAGAGGCCCATGGGCCTTATAGGTCACCTGAGCATTATGCAACAACTTTCCAGTGATTGAATTTGATTCATGTTTTAAGCCAGATGCTAAGGCATTCACAATTTTGAAAGAGGCACCATTGATCATTATTACTAAACACTTAGCAATTGCTTAGTTTGGTTACTTAGTACCCATAGGCAGGGTAGGGGAACAAAAAATGCATTTCAACAAATCAGTAATATTCAGCAATAATCAGTAGTGCCCCTACCACACATGAACCCCTGACCCTTAGGCCTAGACCCACACATTGCACAACTTTTGATAAGGCATCCTCGCTTTTTAAAAATATTTGATTAATACCAAGGAGCAGATTTCAAACAATTCATTCATTTTCAGAGTACAAGTACAGCCCCCCCCCTCTATGGTACCCCTGACCCTGGGTCCTTGAAATTCACAATTCTGAAAGATAAGGGCCCTTGCTCATAAATATATGTATATAGGTAGTTTATCTGCTTAATACCCAGGAACAAAGAAGAAAATTTTCAAAGATTTTCACTATATAATCAATAGAGCCCCGCCCTAACACCAGAACCCCTAACCCTGGGTCCATAAAATTCACAATTATGGAAGAGGCATTCTTGCTCATCATAACTATGTACTAAGTAAGTTTATTCAATACCTAGGAGCAGAGAAGAAAAATTTCAAAGAATTCATGTATTTTCGCTATAAAATCACTAGAGCCCCGCCCTCACACCAGAACCCCTGACCCTGGGGCCATAAAATTCACAATTTTGGTAGAGGCACTCTCGCTCATCATAACTATGCACTTAGTTAGTCTATTTTTTACCCAGGAGCAGAGAAGAAGATTTTCAAAGAATTCATGTATTTTCACTATAAAATCCATAAGAGCCCCGCCTTAACACCCGAACCCCTGACCCTGGGGCCATTAAATTCACAATTTTGGTAGAGGCACTCTTGCTCATCATAACTATGCATTTAGTTAGTCTATTTAATACCGGATCAGAAACTTGACGACACAGCTAGGGCTGCATCAGAAAGTGGACACTCGCCTGACGAGGAATGTAAGAGTGGCGTAGCGTACATTAAGGCAAAAGATGTCAAGCTAAGTACCCCATACAGAAATCCTGGGACATTCAAGCCAACATCTCTAACGAACAAAGACAAGAGGCCCATGGGCCTTATAGGTCACCTGAGCATTATTCAACAACTTTCCATTGATTGAATTTGATCCATGTTTTAAGCCAGATGCTATAGCATTTACAATTTGGTCATCATAACTATACACTTAGCAGTTCCTTAGTTTGGTTACTTTATACCCATAGGCAGGGTAGGGGAACAAAAAATGCATTTCAACTAATCAGTAATATTCAGCAATAATAAGTAGTGCCCCTACCACACATGAACCCTTGACTCTTAGGCCTAGATCCACACATTGCACTATTTTTGGAAAGACATCCTTGCTTTTCAAAAATATTTGATTAATACCACGGAGCACATTTCAAACAATTCATTCTTTTTCAGTGTATAAGTATAGCCCCCCTCCCCCTATGGTACAACTTACCCTGGGGCCTTAAAATTTACAATTCTTGAAGATTAGGGATTGCTCATAACTATATAGGTAAATCAACTGCTTAAATCTAGGAGCAAAGAAGAAAATATTCAAAGATTTAATATTTTTTCTCTACACATATATAATCAATACAGCCCCGCCCTGACACCAGAATCCCTGACCCTGGGGCCATAAAATTCACTATTTTGGTAGAAGCACTCTTGCTCATCATAACTATGTACTTAGCTAGTTTATTTAATACCCAGGAGCAGAGAAGAAGATTTTCAAAGAATTCATGTATTTTCACTATATAATCAATAGAGCCCCTCCCTAACACCAGAACCCCTGACCCTGGGGCCATAAAATTCACAATTTTGGTAGAGGCACTCTTGCTCATCATAACTATGCACTTAGTTAGTTTATTTAATACCTAGGAGCAGAGAAGAAGATTTTCAAAGAATTCATGTATTTTCACTATATAATCAATAGAGCCCCGCCCTAACACCAGAACCCCTGACCCTGGGGCCATGAAATTCACAATTTTGGTAGAGGCACTTTTGTTTATCATAACTATGTATTTAGTTAAATTATATAAAATCTAGGATCATTAAAGAAGATTTTCAAAGATTTCATGCATTTTCACTATATAATCAATAGAGCCCCACCCTTACAACAGAACCCCTGACCCTGGGGCCATAAAATTCACAATTTTGGTAGAGGCACTCTTGCTCATCATAACTATGTACATAGTTTATTTAATACCCAGGAGCAGAGAAGAAAATTCATGTATTTTCTCTATATAATCAATAGAGCCCCGCCGTAACACCAGAATCCCTGACCCTGGAGCTATAAAATTCACAATTTTGGTAGAGGCACTCTTGCTCATCGTAACTAAGTACTTAGTTAGTTTATTTAATATTCAGGAGCAGAGAAGAAGATTTTCAAAGAAATAATGCATTTTCACTATATACTTATATAGCCCCGCCCTAGCACAAGAACCCTTGACCCCAGGGCCATGAATTTCACGATTTTGGTAAAGGACTCAATGCTGATTTCAATCATGCAAACAGTTTGACTGCTTGATGTCCAGGAGTAAAGAAGAAGATTTTTAAAGATTGCATAAATTTTAGTGGCTATGGCCCCACCCCCCAGGCCCCAGGGGGACAGGGATCATGAAATTCACAATTTTTGTTTCCCTTTACCCATAGATGCTTTGTGCCAAATTTGGTTGAAATTGGTTCAGTGATTGCAGAGAAGCTGAAAATGTTCAAAAGTTTACGACCGATTGACGACGATCGACGTACGACGGACGACGACGGACAAAAACAGATAGCAATAGGTCACCTGAGTGACTCAGGTGACCTAAAAAAGTGGATTTCCTCACAACAAAGTGGGAACCTTCAAACGTTACTTTCCCTGCAAAGTTAGTATTAGGTGTTATCGTCTAAATTAAACCGAAGATTGAGTAACAAACTTTACATGCTGTTACAACCCCTTAAAAATGACTGTCTACTTTCCCATTCCCCCTTCGTTCTAAACATAATAATTTTTGTTTGACATACATAGGGGAGAAGGGAGGGCTAAGACGGAAAATCTCACTCTGTCTTTCTCTCCCCCTCTCTAAAAGCATATTTGTACAATTCCTTCAGGTACTAGTATTTGAATGGCAGGGGGGGGGGGTAGTAATTTGCTTAAAAAATCATCAAAACAAATAAAAATAAGACATATAATTAAAATACCTGATGCAGGAACCCCCCCCCCCCCGATATTCAACCCCGGGGTTTATTGGACATTTTTTCCCCACAAATTAAATTTATTTCCCATATGCATCATGTGTACAATATGAAACAAGAGGCCCACGGGCCTTACAGGTCACCTGAGTATTGTATAACAACTTTCAAACAATTAACGTTGGTTCGTGTTTTAAACCAGAGGCCATGAAATCCACAATTTTGAAAGAGGACCCATTGCTTATCATAGTTACAAACTTAGCTTGCTTACTCTATTGACTTAATACCCAAAGGTTGATCAGAGTAACAAAGAGAAAATGCATTTCCACTTTATAACCAGTTTAGCACCTCATCCGAAAGGAACCACTGACCCTGGGGCCATATTTTTCCCAATTTTGCAAATTTAATCATAAAATGGTTTATTAATACCAAAGAGCAGATTTCAATGCATTAATTTATTTTCAGAGTATGTACCCCCCCCCCTGACCCGGGGGGGGGGGGGGGGCATTAAAACTATATGCACCTTTCTTTGTCAGAAATATATATACTTGGATCATTGGCATAAAATCCCGGAGCAAAGGAAAAGATTTTCAAAGAATGTATTTTCACTAAAAAATCAATAAAGCCCCGCCCTAACACCAGAATCCTGACCCTGGGGCCATAAAATTCCCAATTTTAAAAGAGACACTCTTGCACATCATAACTATGTGTTTAGTTAGTTTATTTAATACCCAGGAGCAGAGAAGAAGATTTTGAAAGAATACATGCAATTTCACTATATAATCAAGAGAGCCCCGCCCTAACACCAGAAGCCCTGACCCTGGAGTCATAAAATTCACAATACTGGAAGAGGCAATCTTGCTCATCATAACTATGTACTTAGTTAGTTAATTCAACACCCAAAAGCAGATTTTCAAAGCATTAATGCATTTTTATTATATAATCAATAGAGCCCCGCCCTAACACCAGAATCCCTGACCTAGGGGTCATAAAATTCACAATACTGGAAGAGGCAATCTTGCTCATCATAACTATGTACTTAGGTAGTTTATTCAACACCCAGAAGCAGATTTTCAAAGAATAAATGCATTTTCACTATATAGTCAATAGAGCCCCCCTTACACAAGAACACCTGGCCTGGGGGACATAAAACTTAGACAAGCTCACTTTTGATCTCAGTCTCACTTTTTCCAAAGGAATATATTGCGGAAAAGTGAGACTGAGACCAAAAGTGAGCTCATCTAAGTTTTATGGCCCCCAGGCCAGGCCCTGGGGCAATAAAATTCATAATTTTGGAAGAGGCACTATTGCTCATCATAACTATGTACTTAGCTAGTTTATTTAATACCCAGGAGCAGAGAAGAAGATTTTCAAAGAAATAATGCATTTTCACTATATAATCTATATAGCCCCTCCCTAGCACTAGAACCCCTGGCCCTGGGGCCATAAAATTCACAATTTTGGAAGTGACACTCTTGCTCATCATATCATGATCTGCTTACTTAATTAATTTAATACCCAGAAGCGGAGAAGATTTTCAAAGAACAAATGCATTTTCACTAAATAATCAAAAGAGCCCTGCCCTAACACGAAAACCCCTGGACCTGGGGCCATGAATTTCACAATTTTGGTAGAGGATTTAATGTTCAATAAATTCATGCCAACAGTTTGCCTGCTTGATGTCCAGGAGTAAATGTTAAAATTTTCAAAGATTGCAATAATTTTAGTGGTTTTGGCCCGAACCCCCAGGGGGCCAGGGACCATGAAATTCACAATTTATGTTCCCCTTCACCAATAGATGCTGTATACAAAATTTGGTTTAAATTGGTTCATTCAGTGGTTTCAGAGAAGAAGCTGAAAATGTTCAAAGGACGAAAACGGATAGCAATAGGTCACCTGAGTTACTCAGGTGACCTAAAAATTGTCAAAACCCCAAAATAATCGCTCCAAAAAAAATACCCCACTATACATTATAAGATAGAAAGGTATGCAACTCCGGTTTGTTTACGTTTTACCCCCACTGGTCTTTCTTGGTTTAAAAACGTGTTTATTTTATTTCAACCTAAAATGTCGATTCACACCGTCTTTACATAAATTTTGTCGTAGTCATTGCTATCAGATTGACTCTGCATCTCGTAAGAATCCCACAATATCTCCTTAAACAGTATTCTAATCAGAACGTTAAAATTTCCTTAGGTAAACGCAACGGAAGTGCATAGAGAATGTTTCACTTATAAGGATAACGTCCGAGAGATTTTTGGTCTGACGTAATAATCTCACTCGGGTGTTATCATTCATTCTCTTCGCGACACTAGAGCAGACGCTCTAACCACTGCGCCACGAGGGCGACGATATTCAAAACTGAATATTTCCTAATCTTGGGCGTATTTTTGTAATTTTACTTTTTTTAATCATGATTAAAATTTTTTTACTTTTTATAATCATGATTAAATTTTTTTTAAATATATAATATTAACCTAATTTACCAATTTTTGAAATTGTATTGGTATGTTGATGTAACAGAATGCTTATTTATTAAACGGCTTCTAAATTTTAATGCAAAAACCTTCACTCTTATTACTTTGTAGGCTGTACCCAAAAAGAGACGATGACAACCATACAACAAAGTGTGGAGACGCGATCAGAAATGGACCAGAGAGGTGAATATATGTATTTTGTTCTAATCATCAATAATATTTTGATTTTATGAACTGTTTGAAACCTTTAACATGAATACATGTATGAAGAAATCTAATAGTTATCCTTGTTTATTGCAGGACTGTCCCAATTTGAACATCATAAAAAGGATGAACCCAAACTGGTGTCACCAGTATCAAACCAGGTATGTCAAATGATAAACCCTTACTCTCTCTTTTTCTCCTTTTCTACCGTAATGTTGATCAGGGTAGATAGATCAAATATATATACACATAATAGTTGACCTAGGCGAGGACTTGTCGGAGACTAGATCACCACCAACTCTGGTGTCTGATGAGGTACGGCACAAAAATATATTGAATTTATATATTTAATGTTATTATTTTATGTTTATAATATAGGTGTAATACGTTTCACGTTTTTTAGCATGGGCCACCACCATTTCAGAGGAAATACTGGTGGACCTACAGGGTATGGAGGAAAGATATGGTGTGGGTTAGAAAGATAACGTAAACTCTCCCAATTGTCCTCCCTGAATGTAATTATAAAATTCTATTAACATTTAATTTCTAACACTAATTCAATTTGCAAGATAAGTTCCCTTGATGAACAGAACCATCACTGTCAGGGTCAGTGTAATTTCAATTTCTCTTGGAAAGAAATCAACCAGAATCTAAGGATAGATTTTATTTTAAACTTTAAAAAAGTTAAATGCATCATATTCATTATAATCATGATTTTCATAACAAAATGTTTTGATGTCCAGCAGACTGATGGCAAACAGGGTGAGGTAGAGGACCTGGCAGAAGGGGACGGCCCCAGGGGGAACTGGCCAGCCCCCTCAGAGTGAGGCAGAGGACTAGACAGAATGGGACAGCCGCGTGGGTACTAGCCAGCTCCCCCAGACCAGTGACCTGCGTTCTTCCTCTCCATGTCGCATAGAGAAACAACAGACAGGGGTTGAGGTACTGGACAAAGTCCTTATTAAATTCAAATAGATGAAGTAAATTTTTGAGTTATATGTGTTTTTAATATACATGCAGTTGAACAACTTAATTTCGTATTCTAGAACCAGTCCATTTGGAAAAGGAAGAGGCCAAGTTGCCTTTCTGTACCATCAAAAAGACAGTAGACTGCTTCGTTACACCTAGTTTTTGCCACAAATTTAGAGAAAATTTATTTTACGAACTAATTGGAATAAACAAGTTATTTAAAATCCAGCAAATTATTTTTCTAACATGTTTCAAATAATTCTGATTTGCACATTTCTCCGATGGAGATAGAGATCCAGAGTCTGGAGCAGATATTTGCTGCCTCGAGCTTGGGAGCTCCGCGGTGTAGGAACTTTACCTGTGTGACTGTATATCTGACGTAAGATGTTTGTGGTTTCGGTTGTTGGGGAGTTTACAGATTGTCACACAGGTAAGTGATGCTATACCTCTTTGCACATACTTGTACATAGTTCATATTAAATCACTGTAAATAGTTTTGATAATAGTTTTACTTAACCTTTCTTATTTTTTTTCCCCTCACAATTTTTTTTCATTGTGAGAATGCCTTACTTTTTTTTGGAATGTTGTAAATACTTGCATGATTTTTCCAATAAACTTTCAACATCATCTATTCTTGTTGTTGTTGTGTTTTACATTATGGAGCACATGGTAATACCATATAAAGTTAAGTTGAAAACATACTTCATAACATGAAGTTAAGATTCTGCAAGGCATATCCACCTGCCAAAAGGAAATCAAATCCTCTTGCCAAGATCGTTTCTGTTATTGCTATTCAGAATTTTTTGTTCAAAGCACATACTGAGTAGTTAACATTAAATCACAGAAGGCAGCATACTGACCTTGAAACTCTCTCCGACATGTGATACTACAGAGGTTTAATCAATTCAATTTATCATCAGTGTCAGTTAAGGTTTTATACTTATAATATAACGATACAAGTATTAATATGGAACGATGGCAGATATTTTAGACTTCAAAGACATAAAAGTAACCCCCTGGACTCTATGATTGACTCTCACAAACATATTGATCTTTGAGATGAAGGGAATCTGGTCCCACACTACCGACCCCACCATAATTTTCAGTTATGTTTCACTTGATATAGTAAGGTAGCCAGCAAGTGGGGACTTCACTCGCTGCCTTGAGTATACTATTCATATCCCTTTTAACGCTGACATAGGCAGACTCTTCTCATACATTTTCTTGTCCCACTGAAGGACATTATTGTGGTGATATGGATGGACTTTTGAGAGACCAAAGATGCCAACATGTTTGACGACCATTCCCCTATAGGCATCTAAATGGTGTCCTGAGTACGTTTTGGATGTCTCTAACTGCAGGATTGCAGCTTAGGTTTCTTTTCGTATCTCCCTTGGTGGTGACCTGGTTGAAGTTTACTGCAGCCTAAACATTTGAAATCTTTTTTTGCCCGCAGATGGTCATGACCACGGGGCCATGAATTTAACAATTTTGTTAGAAGGCTCAATACTAATTACAATCATGCCAACAGGGGTCTTTTTCGTGCCAGCATCTACTGCGACACGGCACCTCAGTTTATACGGTCTCATCCGAAGGACCTGTCTCTAAATACTGCGCCACGCGAGCGACTTAGGAGTAAAGATGATTTTTAAAGATTGCCGTGTTTGCTCTGCTCCTAATTTGTATTGTTTTATGGACTTCGATATTGAATACTGTTCGTTATTTCCATATCTTCATTAATTTTCGTAGTTTTGGCCCCATCCCTCAGGCCCCGGGGGGGGGGGGGGGGGGGGGCGGGCAGGGACCATGGAATTCACAATTGTCGTTCCCTTTTACTCATACATGCTTGTGCCAAAATTGGTTGAAATGTATTGAGCGGTTGCAGAGGAGAAGCTGAAATGTTCAAACACAACGAACGACGCACACCGCACGACGACGGACGATAACAGATAGCAATAGGTCAACTGATTTTACTCAGGTGACCTAATAAAATGGAATCTACATTACCCGATGATGCTTTCACAAATGCATATGATCAATCATCATTCATTGTGACCATGATATCTACACAGAAAATTTCCACATAAGGTTTGTCTTATATATATGGTCCAGTGGTTCACGATAAAAGATTTTAATACCCCAACTTATTTTGTCTTTGCTTGATTATCTCCCCATGTAAGGGGAATTGGTCCTTCATTTAACAATTTAAACTTTCCGTCATCTTTATTCCGGTTTTGGTTAAAATTTCAGACCAGTGACTCGTGAGAAGTTTTGCTACAAACTGTTACGGGGGAATCCTAAATAAATAAATTGCCTTAGATACGGCAAACTCAGGGGTGAATTGAAGCCTATATATTTGCATTTGCTTTCTTTGTGTTACTCTGAATGTAAGGTGATCAATGAGTTGATTTCTTGATAATTCAACCTGAATTTCATTGTTTGTTTATTGTTTAACGACCCTCTTGAAAACTTTTCATTCACATGGACACGTCACCACTTGCCGGTGGAGAGCTGCAAATTGTTTCCTATACTCGGCACTTGATCTTTTTCCTGCTAGCACCTCCAAAGACACGGGATCTCGGTTTATAAATATATTGTGGAGAGTTAAAAATTTTGTCCTATACTACTACTACTACTCGACACTTACACGGCCATCAAGCAATGAGGGATCTTTTGCGTGCCAGCATGTACTGTGACACGGGACCTCGGTTATACGGTCTCATCAGAAGAACCGGTCTCCACCACCAACAGTAGGATTCGAACGGGGATACCTCCCAGTATTCCATTCCGATCTCTGGTTTTATCCTACGGAAATACTAGTATCTTATAAAATGTACTTTGTGTTGAAGTAATTTTTTAGAATAAATAAGTGGTTTGCATTAAAGAGGCTCAACTAGAGACTTCTAACCGATTTAATTGGCAAGAAAAAAGTCTCTCGAAGCGAACGATATCATTTTAAAGTAGGTCGGAAAATAGCTCTTCAGAGCTAATGTTCTTTGTTGATGTACCCGACTTTAAATAAATATTATCTTATCTTATCTTGTGATAATGTTTGAAATATTAAAAACCAGAAGTCTCTGTCGAGACTGAAGCTCTACTGGTTTGTACTTATAGCAAAGGAAGAGAAAAGTACTTAAGCAATTGGGAATTGAAACTTTACAACAGCAATAAATAGAACAATGATCCTTGATAAAGTCTCTTTATGTTCTTAGTGTAGTCTACTTGTGTGCCAATCTATATTGAAACCAGACCAAAACTGTAGGAGGAGTAACATTTTGAAACAATTTTACAGAAATTTCTATTTTTAGTAACCACGACAACACCAATCATGGAAATCAAAAACCGATAAACCTTATTATGTATCTTAGTTCAGTCTATTTGTGTGCCAAGTTATATTGAAATCAGACCAAAACTGTAGGAGAAGTAGCATTTTGAAAGAATTTCATAGAAATTTCTATTTTTAGTTACCACGGCAACACCGTTTATCGAAATCAAAAACCGATACACAGAATTATGTATCTTAGTATAATCTACTTGTGTGCCAAGTTATATTGAAATCAGAGCAAAACTGTAGGAGGAGTAGCATTTTGAAAAATTGTTTACAGACAGACAGAAGGACGGACGGACGCATTACTATCGCATAATCTCTTCTGGTCTCTGACCAGTAGAGCTTAAAACGAGCTTGAAGCGGGGGTGTCTAAATTGAGTTTTGTACTTTGTTTTATGGACTTCGAGATTGATTACTGTTCATTATCTCCACATCCTTCTTGGAAAAAATCTCTCCTTTAACCTATTTCTAAATGATACGATTTATTTCCCCAATAAAAAGAAAGCTGAAAATATTTTATTACCTGCTTATTAAATTGAAATACAATTGTACAGACAGTTACCGTCACCAGGAAATTGTTGTGAACTCTTGAATGAGTGAGCTGCATCATCAGATACTAACGCGGTAGAAAGCTCCTCAGGACGAAAATTTTGATATCCTATACTTGAATTTACTGTCGTAATTTTCGTACATTTCTTGTGAAAGATTTCTTGATTTTTTCATAAATAATTCTGTGTTTCTAGCTAATTTGCTTTGCGAAGAAGCAGCTGTCAATGTAAATTTTCAGGGTTTGTTAATCCATGATTGAGTGTATCTTGTTTAACGTCCCCCTCGAGAATTTTTTCACTCACCTGGAGACGCCACAACTTGTCGGTGGAGAGCACAGCAAGTGTTTTCCTCTCTTCACGCATAAGATTTTGCATAAATTCTGCTTCATATGAATACAAAAATAGGTCTGCTAATAACGGAGCGCAATTGGTACCCATGGGGATTGTTGGAAGACCTGGTCTCCAAAAACCACATAGATATTGTCAATAAGAAACTCAAGCATCTTCTTGGTGTCAACTTCAGAGTACTTGTGTTTGCTATCACAATATGTTTAAACAAAATAATTTGCAAATGACCAATGACCAGGTAAGTATATTTACGAGTTTCATTTTTATTGAAGAAGCAGCTGTCAATGATTTTTAAAAAGCCTGAAATTTTAATTTGTCATGGGGAATTGTTGTGTATAAAGTTGAAATTAAAGTTGTAAGTTTTTAAGCTGTTGATTTTTGTAAAATCTTGCGATTTCAAATTGTCAAAAATTTCTTTAGAATTTTTTAGTATCCACATCTGATTCACATCACTTCTTTCTTGAATATATAGTTGCACAGTACTCTTGAAGTTTTTCCTTCACTACTGTCAATATGTTAGTGAGGAGTAACGAACGAGGCTTGGTTGAACATGTACTGGAACCCGCAATGTATCTTTGTAAGGATTGGAATCCAATATATATAAGGTAGTTCATTTTGGCTCTGTGGAATATTAAAAATATTCAAAACTGACACATGATTTTGAAGAATTTCTTCCTTAGAAAGGGAAGTATGAGTATAAGTAGGATTACCACTTGTAGAATTAAATCCATGTTCTTATAGCGTTTCTCTATATACTAATTACATAGTGCTGTGATGGCGGACAAACAGAGAAACACTATGAATATATTCCGCACTTAATTGGCTAACCGTCGCCTGATATAATCAATATGACAATCACTTAATATACACACGTCTGAACTGGACAGCATCCAAAGTAAAATAGAGAGTGTTTCATCACTCCGTGTCAGAGGAACAACACGTGACCGGAGGTTACAGGACAGTTCGTCCCCTGCATCTCCAGGACCACTACATTGCTCCCCATTTTGAAATAGGGTGTCCCATCCCGTTACAATGGGACAAACTATAATATACAAAAATGATCTACGTTAATTTCTAGCAGGGCTTACAATACTTGTACACATACATTCACACAATAGTAAATCTATTAAACATTAATGTATTTAATAATAATGATAAGTTTAACACAGTTCATAACACAGTCACCCCTCGGAATCATCCTCCGCGTCGTCTCGGACTACCACGAGGTCCCTCGTTGTTAACCGACTCCTGTCGTCTACCACGTGGTCCAACGCTGACATCATCCTTGGATTGGCTCTGCTTCATCAGGTGCGACATCTACAGTGCGGCCAATAAATCAGGAACAGGTAAGTACTCCGAGTCATGAACACCCTGGCCATAACATAAAGTAATCTACAAGGACTCCCTCAAGTGAGACCCAAAAAACACTCTAAAATTAGAATACTAACTAATCCCGCCAGCAAGGCGACGTCCTGCCCCGTAGCTGCGGCAACCAACGTGTACACCTCCCCATGTACTTTGGGCCCATCGGAGCTTCAACTCCACAGGGAAAGTCGGGACTGTCCGACTCGATCAACAACCTGTCGGCAGGGATAGCCCTGATTACCCGACAACTGGACTTCTCCGAAACTTGTCCACCTACCCCGAAGAAATCTATCAAGAACTTGACCTGCTCCGGCCCTCCAGAAAAACTATGCAGGAAAATCGGGACTAAGGTGTGCACAAACATCCCATACATCAATGTTAAGCAACCCCTGGGTATGCACGCGGCCCAAAGGGTCGTCCGCTCTTCCCTTAACCACCAGAATCATACCTGTGTTGAAGCACTGTCTCATCAGCACTCAGAGCAAAGATAGTGTCAATGCCCCTGACCCACCGGCTCTACAAGAAATTTCTGCGCTGTGTGGGCGCAGGAAATCGATCCCTAATAGCATATCATCTTGCAAAGGGCCAACGTAGATCGGGTGAGCAAAATCATAATCCCCGATGCGTAAGTTGAGATTTCCGAGGTACTGGGCGGTCATACCAGCCACCTCGCCTAACATTAGTGTTGCCAACAACTTTGGACTGCGGCCTCAATTAAGGACATGTAAACACCTCTCTTGAGATTATTGTGATGTCGACTGCTGTGTCGATGGTTGCTTTCACTTGCTGGCCTCCTATCTGTATCAGGATACGCCACGCACCTGAACCGATGGCTTGACTACCGGACCTTACAGACGGAATAACATAGGTCGCGCTCAAATTCGGTTCATAAAACTTTACTTTGGTCTCAGGATCTGACGCACGACGTTTGTCTGTAATTCTGTTAAATGTGGACTTAAGACAAGACTAATGAGTTCCCGATCAATGCATGCGCTGGCGGATCGGGCAGTCGCGACGCATGTGCCCTGGCTCTTGGCATTCGTAACAAATGACTAGCCTCGACGAACGAGAATCCTATTCAATGACGGGTCCCTTGCTCGAGACTTGATCCTCTAGTGCTGTCTGTCCCCTGAGTCACTAAAGTAGTATGACCTATATGAGTCCCGATCCGGCAACTCGGCACGGTTCCTGCTGGCACGTCGATCCTTCAGAGCAGAGCGTCTATTATAACTATTGATTGTCTATTAGGGGAACTGCGTGCGACGTAACGGTCCCTTGGTTTGGAGCCGTCTTCGTGCGAGACGCAAAAACGGTCCCTTGGATCAGGGCGCCCCCTGCGTGCCGCGGAAAAATCTTGAGACTCAGAATCTTGATTTCTCGCGACAATGGCCATGATTCGGTGACTGACTTCGGTCATTTTGACGGTCTCTAGATAGGGATCTCACCGGTCTCGGCCAGCGGGCTAAAGCTCTGCGACTATGCTGGTATTATCGCTTCTTCTAGAGTCCCCGGGGGATTATAATTAACTGCTGCCCCGCCTCGCCGTCATTACAGCCCAGAGCAAAACGAACAACTACTTGCTCTTGGAAAACTTCCGGCGAAGTTCCGCCACCAAACGATTTCTGTGCAGTGTCCATACCACGGTCCCCTCATTGCTCCATAACTTCGTCCGTCCGCTGGCAGATCGAGTTAAATTCCAGCTGTGAGGCGGCTCTCAGAGAAGTTTTACCGAACCCTCTCGTCCATCCGGAGAACGACTTCTCGGAAACTTAGCAGCGCACATCGTCGTCTGAGGATATCAAAATATTTCAGGGCTCCCCCTTCGAGCGTGAGACTTAAGGCAAACAGAGAGTCAGTATCGCTCCACTGATGGTACTCGGCGATTGTGGAGAACTTGGCATAAAACGGACCCCATTCAAGATCCCCGTTATATGTAATCCCTTTTACTTCGACTGGAATATTTTTACTAACAAAACTTCTGGTTCCACTAGGAAGCCAACTCGGTAACTGACTTTGGTTCGCGGTGGTCATTAACGTATGGACTTTAACTGTACTAGGCACCCCCATGACTAGGTACGAGCGACGGACTACCCCCTAATGTAGCTGACGGCCCAACCAACCCTCCATAGTGGCCAGCGCCCTGACCGCTCGAGTGAGCAACACAAGGATGCGCGGACGCTAAGGACACGGTCGCGAAAGTACCCAATCGGGTGCACCGTGCAAAATTACCCGGGACCGCTGGGCCCGTGCTGGGAAGCACTGGGTAATCGACGGTCCCCTCTGACGCGAATGATTCAATGAACCCAAAGTAATAGTACTCGGAAGCCCCGAGACTAAACTGTTATTGCCAAGCGACGATATGGAATGACCTTGGGACACACTAACACTCTGTCCTGTCACAGAAACAGGCGAAGACTCTCCGCCATGTGTGGGCATTACTGGTGTTACTGCAGGTATCTCATGTCCGGATAGTCTGCTAGGGACCCAAGGACTCCCCTGGCTACTAGTCACTACTGGCTGACTGACATTAACTTCCTGCATAGGTGGGGATGACTGTGGCTGGCTAACCATCATACTAGCCAACATCTGGGTAATATTACTTAGCTGGCCCCCAATATTTGTTTCCATAGACCCTATGTTGGATCCATTAGACCCCAGCTGCGCTGACACACTGGTCCCAAGGGCATCAATGTCCCCCCGCAGGGCTCCCATATCTTGCCCAAGGGTATCCACCCTTCTCTTTACTGTACCAAGGTCACCCTGAACTTGGGAAATATTTCCCTGAATCTAACCGATATCCCCTTGGAACCGACCCATTTCCCATTGAATGCGGTCAACCGCCCCCTCCCCTGCCGTTTCTGGAGCAGGGAATAAAACATGGACCATCCGGGTGCGTCTCATGGACCTTCCGAAATAGCTCCCTGAGTGAGTGACATGTGCTTCTACCCATACCGAGTGACATTATCCGGGGCATCGGTGTACTAGCAACACTCAGGGCGAACTTAACACTCTTGACAGGAGGTATTTTCCCTGGACTGCACTCTACCGGTGTACCCATCAGACCCATGCAAAGTCCCCCTGCCCAGACCAAACGAGCTACTCTCCTGGTCCATAATTAACAAACCACAAGATAAATTTATAAAATACACATAAAATACCTTGCGGCTAATTCGCTATAAATACAAAAACAAAATACAAAAAACAAAAAGAACTTGAACCCTACAAAATAACTTAACATAATAAAAAGTCAAAAATTCAAGTTGGCGGCGGCTCAAGCCAACATGTGCTAGGCCGGCACCCCACTGCCCAGACCAAAATACCTGGGTCGCAGCGTCAATATAGCGTTTTTCTTTATACTGATTACATACTGCTGTGATGGCGGATAAACGAAGAAACACTATGGATATATTCCACACTTTATTGGCTAACCGTCGCCTGATATAATCAATATGACAATCACTTACAGATACGCACGTTTGAACTGGACAGCACCTAAAGTAAACGAGAGAGGGTGTTACGTCACACTCCGTGTCAGAGGAACAACACGTGACCGGAGAGCGGCAATTCGTCCACTGCACCTCCAGGACCATTACATTCTTCTAGAATACAATTTATTTAAGGATAAAATTATATAATAATATAAATACGTGACATTAACATGAATTTGATACATTTAATTCATTTTGACAAGGTGTCAACGTCTTCAAACAAAACGTGTCCAATCAAAAATTCCTTGACAAGGAAGATTGAAGGGTGAATAAATGATCTACAGACGTGATTTCTTTATCAAAAACCAAGCCGTCACCTGCTTGGCGCAGTGGTTAGAGCGCCTGCTCTAGAGTCGCAAATTAAGGAGTTGATCCTTACCTCGCGGGGTCGAATCAAACTGAGGGACGTGGAGACCGGTCCTTCTCATGAGAACGTATAAAACGAGGCTCCGTGTCGCAGTAGCTATAGGTGCTTGCATGATAAAATCCCTCACTGCTCAATGGCCCTAAGTGCCGATCATACCTGACAAAATTTGCAGCTCTCAATCGGCAAGACAACATACAATCAATCAATTACCCTGCCTTTGCCTTTCAGTTCCTTTACAAAGTGAGAAATTCTTTGTTGGCAGGATTGTCTATAATTAATTTATTCTACAAATACAATCAAATTATCTGGAAATATGTCAAAATTAAGGCCCGTAAGAAGCCATTTAAGTAGGGGGGCGCAGCCGTATCGTATTTTCAGTTGTGGACACTATCAACTACCGAAAACTACTTGAAAAGCACAACAAGAGGCCCAGGGGCCACAGCGCTCACCTGAGCACATCAACTTGGAAAAAGCACATATCAGCAAAACACACTAAAACCATCTTCCATGCATGTCTAATCAGTATAGGACACAGAAGTAATTAAAAAGAAAACTGCTCCAAAAAACTTAACCTTAACCTGGGACGCCGACGCCGACACCGGGCGAAGAAATTTTTGGGCGAACGGACCTTGCGCGAACGGACTCCCGCGAACAGGTAGATCGGGCGAACGAACCCGTTACCTCACATAAGCTCCCCCCAACTTCGTTGAGGTGAGCTAAAAACCTACAGGCAGTTATTCCCCGTGATCATGATTTTTTGTTCTTTGTTTGACAGTCTATGATAATATTGATAAAAAGAAATGAAATCGATTTAAATCACATAAATCGAAACCTATCTCCCTAACTTGCTTGTCACTTTTGAATTTCGCGCGCAAATCTAACCAAACCGGAAGTTTGTATCACATGGTAATAAAGGGAAAGCAAAATGTCGGAGGCAGACGTGGAGAACGGAGACCATGTGGGTCTGCTGGCTCAGAAGCCCAACCCAGGTCTCAAGTTCGACAAGAAGCTCTCAGAGACCGAGAGATCTACCCGGGTAAGTGTTGCCCTTCCCTTGTTCACAGCGTGGTGGTGAAATCTCTCGTAAATACCAACAGACAATGGCCATACCTTTCACATATAACCGATTTCGCGTTTGTTTATGTTTGTTTACAAAGGAAAGGCTATGTTGTTTTGTTCTTATAAATATGTGGAAGATCATATAATAGGTTTATAGTGTCACCGATTCTCTGCATGTTAAGAGAGTATAATTTATTCCCTGGTTTTGGTGTAGGTTCTTTTTTGGACAATTCTCTTCTTTGATTTTCTATCAGCATTGAAACAGATGATAGTGACATTGCCTTGACATTGTAAAACATCAATTGGCGGATCACATGTTGTCATAAACTGTTTTATGTTAAAACAATTCTATTCATTGACAAATCAGATGAAAATAATTTTAAGATATTTATTTAACACTGGATTCAAGACAAGGTGTATAACTTATGAAAAAGAAGGTACGGTTTTGCTTTTGATACAAATCATACAATTGACAAAAATTATTTTGATTATCAATGATATTTTGATCAGATATTTTTCAGACATACATAACTTCTAACAACCATAAAGAAACATTTTGTATTTCTGAATTCACAGGATATATCGACGCCGTGGAATTAAAAGGTCGTAAGTGTAATTTTATGATTTTACAGGAGAGGGAAAAAATGTTATAAAATTATACTATCGATTCTAAATTATTCTTAACAGAAACTATGTATTTAGATTTCATATTTTTAATTAATAAAGAACAAAATTACATAAAATATGCAGATATCGGGTAGAAATTAATAAAAATGTTCAGATACGACCTTTCATTGCCATTGTTGGATAATGTTAAAGGTTGTATCTGCCAGTTACGACCTTTTAACCAAAGAGAATTGCAGTTACGACCAATGAATAACGTAAACATACTTTTCTCTTTCATTTAAATTTAAATGTGATTTTTCTGACTGACATGCAGTAACATGTATTTTCTTAGCTAATAATCTTCATTTAACATATTTTATATTAACTGTGATATTTTTGTGAAATTATCAACTATTCAACGATGTTAAGACAATGCATGTAAGGTAAGCGAGAATCTTCTTTATCTTAGTCAATGTAGATTTTAATGAGGGTCCAACTAGGCAGATCGACAGCTGCTCTATCTATGTTATGTAATTTTTACATAATAAAAATACATTGTATAAAACAAGTGTTGATTTTTTTATTACAGTATTTATCAAATGGAATTCTACATTCAAAATTAAGACTGACAAAACAGTTTCATTGATTTGTGACAACTTTAATAAACTATGAAGGAATGCAACAGCTATAAAAATTCTGTGAAAAGTTAACAATAAAAATAACTTCAACAAAAATGAAAATGAAATTCATATATTTAACTGTCAACATTGTTACAGTCCAAAAAATTAATTATGATGGGCTAGTTCATTGCATTAAGCTGCATCAGAATCTGATTCGTCCGAAGAATGAGGCTCTGGCAATTTATCAATTTTCTTATCATGTGGAAGCTTTTCGTAAAACATATGATGTTTGGATGGGATAAGTCCTTTGTTACAGAGGCTCATGAGATCTGCATGCTTCTGTGCAGATATGGACAAGCGTGTTTTATACATTTTTTTCAGTTTGTAGTCTTTTAGGGCAACCGTTCGTCTCCTACCATGACATACATCAAGCTGTCTATAATCGTCACTGTATTCGTACTTAAAATAAATGATGTTGGGCGTTTCCTTTTTATACTGAAAGCTATGGATTTTGTTCCAATGGACGTTTTCTCCATTTACATCTTTCTTTCGATTTGCAATGACAGATGAAGCACATTCTTTGAAGTCAATCACCATGTGGTTTTTGATTTCTGTCACATTGTACTTTGGAGAATTTTGTTTTGCATTCTGAATTCCAAGGATCCAATCTTCAGGACAATACATTTCTAATCGTTTTGTGGAATTTTCTATCGTTGCGTGCACAGAATCTCCTTCCATTTGGGAATGTCCTCTTTCAAAGTAATTGTGTGTTATGATTTTTATTGGTAAATTTGTAACCGAATACAAGCACATGGTACAAAATTGTAGATTTCTCTGCTGTCCAGTACAGCTATCAGAATAATAGATTACTTCTTCTTTTTCCCCAATGCTTCTATTATGCGTAAGGAGACAAGTTGCAATTTCACAACTTCCACGTTTGGCTTGACTTTCATCCCAAACATAACAGTTTACATTTCTGCTGCTCAAATCGTATGTTGTGAAATTATATGTTGCCAATTTTCTACTGTAGTAGGCATCACTTACAAATAATTTTGGAGTCACAAGCACCTTCTGTAAATCAAAATTGATCACTTGGATTTTTTCATCGGTTAAAGATCGCATTTTGTCTTTAGCTTTCTGTTCTCTAGCATTTTGTTTTCTTGTTAGGTGTTTCTCGTGTTCGTCTTTTTTCATTTCTTTGTCCTCAGGGGATAGTTTTTCATACGAGTCGCAAAATGTACATACATCCTTTTTGGGATGATGGAAACCTATATTGAATTCGGTTCCGAATATCTTGTCGTAGAGCCAATACTTAACAGGTGTTCTTTCTTCTTTTTCACATTTCTGCTTGTACAAGTCGTACATCTTTTTAATTGACAAATCTTTTCCCAAATATTTTCTAGACGTTGTCTTTCTACAATAATGTGAATCGACTGTAGGAAATGATTTAATATGTTCTCTTACGAACTGCCGATCATCATCAGATATCTTGTAAATTCCAGGTTTTCTTCCTCTCTTGTCTTCAGAGCCGATTTCATCTTTATTGGCTAATGTGTATGATACAGTTTTTTCTCCAATACCCAGAGTTTGTAAGAAAAAGATTTTGCATACTTGAACTGTCTCGTTTTCATTTGAAAGCCTGTATTGGTAAGTATTTTTTCTTCTAGAATCTCTTTTTGTTGTTTTTCTTGCTTTTTCTTCTTTTGTTACGTGGCGTTTAATAAAGTCTCTTTGACTGTTGTAACTACTTCCCCAGTAGTTCTGAAAGATGGTTTGCTGAATTTCTTCTGAAATTTTATCTGCACATTTATACTTGCATTTACAATTTGGTCTTTGCATCTTTCGTCTTTGTATTCTTTTTCCTTTACATGATAGATACTCTTCCCCTGCATTACGCTTCCTTTTTCTTATATTTTGCTTCCACTTTTCTGGGTCTCTTTTGTGTCGACGAGATCTAAAGGGCTTTTCTTCTTGATCAGATTCCATTTGAGAAGACTTAGTGTCCGTCTCATCATCGAGATCACTTCCATTTTCTTCATTTTCTTCATCACTTTCTGGCTTTGAGTCAGTTCCGGTGGTAAAATCCTCGTCATGAACATCAACTTCGGGTATAACTTCATTTCCAAGTATCATGTAGAATGATGTTTCCGAGGCACTGTCTGGTATGTCAAAGAGCGGACGCAGTACTTCAAGGTTGAGAGAGACATCATTTAACTGTTGAACTTCTTCATCATCTACAATATCAGTCTCACTCATGTCAAAAATTCCGTCACACTCCATTGAATCGATATGATTTTTGTTGGAAACATATTCCTCAGATAACTCAGTGTTAACAAAAGTTGATTCTAAAGTAGCATGGTCGACCTCTACAGCATCATTTTCACACGTAGATCTAAAATAATCTAAATGATCCACTGTATGAACATTGATATCAGAAACCTGTTTCTCACCAGTACTCTGATTGCTTTGACATTCTTTCAAGGTTTTTGCCAATATATTAAGAGGAATATCTTCTTCAGTATCACAAATACTGGTTTTGTTAGTTTGTAACTTTGCCTTCAAACTACTAAGTGTTAAGCTTTCTTCTTCATCAGAATCTATATCTACAGCTGACATTTTGCGTTATGCTGTTGATTTAGATGATGCCTTATTTCTTTGTTTAAATGCTTTTCTTTAAATTTGAGGATGTCTATTCGATTCTGATCATTATGTAAGTGTGTAATCCATAAATTTCTTATGTATGGATGAACATCATCCTGGTGGATTGCGGCCCAAGATCTTTCAAAGTTCAGCTCAATAATGCAAAGTTCTTTCTCAATTATTTGTAGCTTGTCCTTTGTTTGTAAGCAGTATTCACAAGATAAATCTAAAAAAGGCAATATATTCTCGTAAATGTATAGGTACAAAATTACTAGTACTTTGAATACAGTATGCAGCATGACCTAGATAATATAATATTTTTTATATACACTAACCTCTTGAAAACAAAATGCTAATGTAGAACAATTTTAAAAACTCAAACATTACATGTCGTACTTTGAAAATCGACAAGATTTTGAATTATTAATCTCTATAATTATGTATTTAAAAATGTACAGAAATAAACAGAATATACAATATGCAGATTATAACATTTTATTTTCGTTCTCGGTGCTAAAAATGACCCCTGTAAAACATTTTTTATAGTTCTGTTATCGTGTTAAAAAGTTGCAATAAGTAATTATTTCACCCCAAACTCTTTGAGCATTTGTTCCTTATAAAGTAAATATTTGCTCTAAATCATTTATTGTATATTTGTGAGAAGTATTCAAGTACGAATTTTATTGCTTTTAATGATTTCCGTATAAATTTCAAAGCCTTTGCAACATAATTTGTTTAAATTGTTTGTATATTTTAAATTTTGTATATTATTACGATTGCAATGAATAAATTATGCAAACTTCTTCTAAAAAATATTGTATTTCACTTACCATTCATAGTTTTTATTCTTTTTTACCCTCTTCAGCAACATGGCATGACGATGTGTTTACTAGTCTGTAACTAATTATGAAACGTCGTAACTGCCACTTACGACGTGAATTACATCACAATATGTAGCGTTAAAAAGTCGTATCTGCCACTTACAACCTTTTATTTTTATACCATGCAGATACGACCAAATGTTATTTCCCCGTAACCATGGTAATAAATAGAATTTTATTTTAATATTTTGATAAGTTATACAATTTGTTATGTATTTTTTAGATTGCTAAAAAAGTCAATTTTGTCGTATCTGCCACTTACGACCTTTCAATTCTACAGCGTCGATATTTACAAAACCGAGAAAAGTAAGTTTATGATACTTTGTATTTGGATCTGCACATAAATTATATATTCATAAAAATCTTGGACATTTTATGCAGTTAAAGTAATCCAAATATGAAGAAAAAATATAATAAAATTGCCAAAACCTAAGAAAAAAGTGCAACATAAGTCATATCATAAATAAATTAAAAGATTTGTGAATGAAATGGTAAAGGGGGTGGGTAAGTTGCAGTGATATGATGACACGTCTGAAAGTATCTCTAATTCTTGAGGAAATAAAGAGTGAATGAATGAAGCCCAATTTTTTCTTATGGAACAGATAAAATTTCTAGTAAAGAAGAGCTGCAATGATAATTTTTTTAATGCTATACACATAATGTTTTTTGACATACATTTAAAATAAACAGAACACATTAGTTGCTTTTAAGATTTTCCCCATATTTATTTTAATCTTTTTAATCATTGCTAACGGCATCCAGAAGAATAGTCTTACAATTAATTTGATCAAAATGACATAGATAACAATTAAATCATTCTGCTGTAAATCAAAGTAATGGTAATTCATGCATTAGTCTAAAAAAAAAAAAGACTTTAAATTTTGCTCATTTTACACATTTTTGACATAGAATCCTCAAATTCCATTTATTTCCCTTTTAACATTTAGTCATTAAATTTTAATAAAGTTCCATATCACTTTTTGAGAGCTAGTTTTAAGTGGAGGAGGGGGTGGGAGTGGAGGGAAAAAAGAAAAAGAGAGCTTCACAAATGATCAAATAGTGACATGTTACAATTTATTTCAAGAAAAGAAAACTAAGATCCTACTGGTTGACTTTATTTATAAAGCATATTTTTCATACATTAACAAAATATTTTTTTCTATGCCTAACCATATTGTATTTTATTTGCTTTTTATGTTGACTTAAGTTATTTTTTTGCTAGAGCTTTCATTAAAATCTGCTACTCAAAAAAAAAGCAGTTTGTTACATGATACACATATTTACATATAAACAAGAGTTTTCTAATACCGTATAAGTAGAATTTTTAGTGAGGATTAAATTTTGGCATTATTAGCGAGGGTGCCGGTATCGCTAATAATTAATTGCGTTTTATTTGTAATAGCTTTTTTAATGTGCATTTTTAAAAAATAACATCGCACTAAAAATAGAAAACCAGTTTTTAAGGACAAATCGCTAGATTTGCGTCTCGCTAAAATTTTCACTTATACGGTACATTGGCTTTACTTTAAGCTTTAAAATGAGCTTCAAAGTAGTATTTGATAAACTTTGACTAACTCAAAGCATTCTCCCTTTGTTCTCATACTAGGGTTACCTTTCTTTGCTTGCATCCCTGATCTGCAATGCTTGTACAGTGTGATTAGTGCTGTATTACACTGAGCATAGAATATGAGCTTCATGCTTCAATTGATATTATATATTTTGACATTACAAAGTAAAATCATGCATATATTACATTTATACGATAATTGAATTGAATAGAATTAAATTACTATTAAGTTTTAAAATAACTTTATAATGTGCTAGTCTACTTGAGAGAGAGAGAGAGAGAGAGAGAGAGAGAGAGAGAGAGAGAAAGAGGTTTGTTGATATCAGTACACACAAGTCATTCTGGTCAGTACTTGGACAATAAAGTTAACATGTTGACACAATTTGGTCAGAATGACACATAATTTAGACAACTGTCAAATTCATGTTGGGGATCATGTCTTTACTCACTGGACAGTGAGAAAGGTCATAAATTTCACAAGTCACCTGGTCCTATAAATGGCCTGGCACAATAGTCACCTGATGTTCCGGCTCCGTTTTATGTCAACATTATCCTTAAATTGGTAGTTTCTCCTCTCTTGCTTGTTCTGTAAGGATGAATAGAGAAGTTATCAAGTGATGAATTTTTCCCCTGTTAGTTGTGTAAATAAAGTACCTGGTATGATCATTTCTGGGTCATAAAATACAGAAAATCTCTGTAAATTATAAATTTACTTCAATATTACACATTTACAATGGAACAGATTATTTTACTAGGGTAATTAAGATATTAATTTCACTTAAAAAGTATTTTCTTCCAACACTGGAAAACTTGTGAGAAAATCACATGTAAACCAGTATGTAAAGTAATAGAGAATAATACAAGATACCCTTTTCCAGACACCAATGTAAGCGAGAGGGCCGAAGTTCCAAGGGCTAAACATTGGTTAAGGGCTGATACAGGATGTGATATGGAAAAGAAGATGTACTTTTATGTGTAATGGGAGAGGAGAAAATGCAGCGGACCAGACGGGGATTCGAACCCGGGCCCCCTGAAACTTCAGTCAGGTGCTGTACTAACTGAGATATCTGGCCACCAGCGATCGAACCTGGCTGACCGCCGCATATGTTTATCACAACCTTTTGCTTACTAGTAACTCGTATG
>PRKT01000021.1:1970940-1982502 GCA_003671525.1 Saccostrea glomerata | reverse complement strand
TTTTTTTTTTTGAAAACTCTACGGTATAAATTGAATGTGTTGATAACGTCAATCGCTTATGACTTCACTATGAAATTATGTAGATCTCTTATGAATTAACAATCAATTTATGGTCACATGATGAACATATTTTACAGAGATGTTAAAACATCTTGTTCAAATAGTGTTATATAAGGGAAAACATTTGCAAATGTAAATATTTTCGCATGCAAGTAGACTACACTGAGATACATAATTATCAGTAGTTCAGTAGTCAATAATGAGTAACTATTGTGGAGACTTGCCAAAGTTTTTGAGTCCCGGGCAACAGGAGAGATAAATCCAAAAAGGAACTTTGATACCAATGATTTTGCAAATATTTTTTCTACATTAGTGCATTTAATTTAATTATTTGGTGTAATCTAATTCATTGATGTTTCTTATACATTGTATACAAATTGAGTCTTCCTTTATTTTTTGACCCCTTTCGATGAAGGGAGGTCATATTGCTTTGCTGCCGTGTGTCTGTTGGTTCACTTAGTTTCCGTTCATTTTCTTTGCAACCGTTGCACCTACTCAAATGAAATTTTGTATACAGATATATCACATGAATATCTAGGTCAAGTTCTATTTTGGGTATGATCGCACCATTTTTGACAGAGTTATACCCCTTGGACTTTGAAAAATTTCAACTATTTGCAGTTTCCATTTATTTTCTTAGCAACCGTTGCACATACTGAAATGAAATTTAGCGTACAGATTTATCAGAGGTGTATCTAGATCATTTTCTGTTTTGGGTACCATCGCACCATTTTTGACAGAGTTGTGCCCTTTTGGACTTAGAAATTAAAAAGTTCCAATTTGGGATGATGGGGGCATAAGTGTTTTACAAACATCTCTTGTTCTCTAGATGTATTTGAGAGAAAATGAGCTTTATTAATTTTTGTCCCCCGCTTGAAAAGTGGGGGATATTAATTTGGGTGTGTCCGTCTGTCCGTCCGTCTTTCTGTCTGTCTGTAACGCTTTCGTTTCCACACGATATCTCGAGAACCCTTTGAGCTTTTGCAATGAAATTTGGCATAGCAACTCCCTATGGACTAAAGAAGAACCCTATTGATATTGAGGTCAAAAGGTCAAGGGTCAAGGTCATAAATAAGCAAATTCTGTCTGTTCTGTTATAACACTTTCGTTTCCACACGATATCTCTAGAACCATTTGAGCTATTGCAATGAAATTTTACATAACAATTTCCTGTGGCCTAAGGAAGACCCCTATTGATTTTGAGGTCAAAAGGTCAAAGTTCAAGGTCGTAAATTTATACATTGTGTCTGTGTGTAACACTATCATTTCCGGGCAATATTTCAAGAAGATTTTGAGCTTATGCAATGTAATTTTATACCAAAACTCCCTAGGACCTCTCTCACCCCTCTCAAAGTGCCCCGCCCCGTTTGTTTTATTAGTATTTATAGTATTACACGTCGCTATTTTTAGCACAGGGGCATGCAGAGAGTTATTGCTTATAAAACAGGATCTCGGCGAACTTTATGTTCTTATTGCATCTATTAGAACTGTTTGATAAAGGCTAAATAAATCAAACACCATGGATTGTGTAAAATTTTGACAATATTGAACATGAATATAAACATGTATGTGACTTCACTTCTGCATAACTTAACTTCATTCAAAGCGACTCCGTGGTATAGTGGTATGTCTCCCGCTTCATGTGTGAGAGGTCCCGGGATCGAATCTCGGACGATCCTTTTTTTTTTTTTTTTTTTAACTTTTCTTCCTTCTTTTAAATGATAGTATTCAGTATGTGAAAAGAAAAATTTATGAAGTAATAAAATCATCATTACAGTGTGATAAATATTCCATATAAAAAGAATCTTCTATGTACATAATAAAGAATAAGCAATCAAATCTTTATATGCATATTGACAATCATGTATTTTATTTGCTTGAGTATACATGTATTCATTTAATAATTCTACAAATTCAGTCAGGGAGATCTGACTTTTTCCCTAAGCGGGGGACACGAATTCTCTGAATTAGCTTGTTTATAAATTAAATTAATTTTTCTAAAAAATATGTTGATCGATTAAATTAAATTTTTATGGATATTCTGTGAGCATAAAAATAGACGATAGGGTAAGATAACATTTTTGGTGCAGCTACATATTAAAATCTTGGGAAAAATATTTTGAAAGTTGTGAAATTATTATTTTAAAAATTCTTTGTATTAAAATTACATTTTAATCCCTGGTCAGTTTGTAAAGGTTGATATGCTTGTTAAAAGTAATGCTCAATTATATGAGAACATAAGCTGTATGTGTTTGGAAAACCCTTAAGATGGGACGTATTATGTTATAGGCTTCATGTCCGTCCATCTGTCCATTTGTGTCCGGCTCATAACAGCACTTCAATACTTTCAGGCCTAGGATTATCAAACTTGGTCAACTGATAATTCTTGGGTAGACGATGTGTCTTGCGCAAAAAGTAGGTCGCTCTGGCCTTTAATAAAGATGCTATGGCCAAATATGGAAAAATCCTGTTCGGCTTATAACTAGAAAACTTGCATAAATGTATTATAATATATATGGTACATATAATTTCTGAAAATGTGTGAAACATCTTAGAGGTAAGTTTTATGTGAAAATGGTTTACCAATTACATGTAACTTGCATCCCTTTATAAATGATTGTATATTGTTTAACGTCCCTCGAGAATTTTTCACTCATGTGAAGATGCCACCACTTGCCGGTGGAGAGCTGCTGATTTTGTCCTTAACTTGGCACTCGGGACCATTGAGCAGGAAGAGATCTTTTTCGTGCCAGAACCTACTGCTATTTATTTTTGAAAGTGTCATCGGTGATGGCAGAATTATTAATTTAAGAATGAGTGTATGTATCAAGTATAGGCAAGTCTAATTAATCTTGTATAGTATAGATTATAACATTCTTGTATTTTTTGTAGATAACAGAATGCCTAGGAAGAAGACTTGGAAGAAAGCTGCGGTGAAGAAGACGAAATCATCTAAGGCAGATGTGGGTGACAAGTACCCCACAGATGTTGGCCACGTCCAACCATCTGTGCCTCTGGGTGTAGGCCACGTCCTAACACCTATGACATCTGTACCGGCAGGGGTGATCTCTACCACCCCTGTGACAGTGGTCTCTGCGGCTCTCCCTGAGACCACTTTGAAACAGAATTTATCTCAGATTTTTACTCAGAATTCATCTCAGTTGCTTACTCAGAATTTCTCTCAGATTACAACTCAGAATATTACTCAGTTTACAATGAACAATATTCCAAAAGAAACATCACATGCACTACAGGGTAATTGTATGCACCAGAATTCAGATAATCTGGTGTTTGGGTCTTTCCACCAGGGAAGTATGAGGTTTTCATCATTTTCAAGAGGTAATCAGTGTACATGCAATTCACTTATGATGTTGTCAAATTCATATGAAAATTTTTCATTTACTAGTTCCTTTTTAGATCAGACTCTGCTCAAGGGAGATAATTTGTACAACACAGTTGCCTCCGAAAACGGATATTGCATGAACTGCCAAAGTTTGATGATTATAAGCCAATATGTACCTGAAATACTTTAATATAGACATAAAAATGTCAAAAGTAGGTCACCGGGACCTTCTTTTTGGTCGACGAACTTTGTAAACCCAAGTTACATCAACTGACAAAGTTTGATGATTCTAAGTCAATTAATACCTAGATATTCAAAAGTAGGTCACCATGACCTATTTTTTGGTTGAAATTCTCCTAAAACCAAAGATGCCCTAACTGACAAAGTTTAACGATCTTAGGTCAATAAGTACTTGAGAAACTAAAATAAAGCAATAAAATGTCAAAAGTAGGTCAATTGAGTGAAGTAGTTTTTGGTTTGCGTTCCCCGAAAACGGAAGATGCATGAACTGACAAAGTTTGATGATTAAAAGCCAATATGTACCTGAAATACTTAAATATAGACATAAAAATGTCAAAAGGAGGTCATCGTGACCTTCTTTTTGGTCGACGAACTTTGTAAACCCAAGATACATCAACTGACAACGTTTGATGATTCTAAGTCAATAAATATCTGAGATATTCAAAAGTAGGTCAATGTGACCTACTTTTTTGTCTACATTCTTCGAAAACCGAAGATTGATCAACTGACAAAGTTTGATTTTTCTAAGCTAGTAGTCGGTACTTAAATATAGCCATAAGATGTCAGAAGTATGCTACTGTGACCTACTTTTAAGTTGACGATTTTTGAAAACCCAAGATACATCAACTGACAAAGTTTGGTGATTCTAAGCCAATAGGTACCAGAGATACTTAAATAAAGTCATTAAATGTCAAAAGTAGGTCACCGTGACCTACTTTTTGGACGTCATTCTCCGAAAAAAAAGAGGTATCGATTAACAAAGTTTGATGATTGTTAGCCAATAAGTACCGGAGATACTTAAATAAAGCCATAAAATGTCAAAAGAAGGTCACTGTGACCTAAGAATAAAAATAAGATTGTAATGTATTTCTGTGAATTCGCACTATTCGGCTTAGAGAGAAAACAGATGCGAGCTCTGAAGATAAAAATAAACATGGATGCTGGCCACTAGGGTGACCAGAATATACGATTCATTAGAATGCAGTTGTTTACTTGTTTATCGGAAGATGTATTTGGTTAGCTCAGATTCAGCATCTGAAGCCAGCCAGTAGAATGCACCCTTAGATTTACAATTCATGCAAGTTTGGTTATTAAAGAGCTCAAAGTTACTTGGAAATGAATCCTGCACCAAAAACGTTAACCTGTTTACTCAACCCGAAAATGTAGGTCAGATTCAGCATCCGAAGCCAGCCGAGTAGTATGCATCCTAAGATGTACTATCCATGTAAGTTTAGACATTATAGGGCTCATAGTATCTTTGAAATGAAAACTGCACCAAAAACTTTAACCTATTCACTCAACCGGAAAATGTAGGTCAAATTCAGCATCCGAAGCAAGTCGGGTAGTATGCATCCTCAGATGTACCATACATAAAAATTTGGTCATTATAAGGCTCATAGTATCTTTGAAATGAAAACTGCACCAAAAACTTTAACCTGTTCACTCAACTGGAAAATGTAGGTCAGATTCAGCATCCGAATCAAGTCGGGTAGTATGCATCCTAAGATGTACCAATTCATGCAAGTTTGGTCATATATTATAGGGCTCATAGTATCTTTGAAATGAAAACTGCACCAAAAACTTTAACCTGTTCACTCAACCGGAAAATGTAGGTCAGATTCAGCATCCGAAGCAAGTCGGGAAGTATGCATCCTTAGATGTATCATCCCCGCAAGTTTGGTCAACATAGGGCTTTTAGTTATTGGAAATGAGACCTACACCAAAAGCTGCAACAAAAATGTTAACCTGCTCCAAAAACATTAACCTGGTCATTCCTTTGCTGAAATTGCAGCATCTGAAACTTTGACTGGTTCAATGAAACCCACTAGAAACATCTTCCATGCAATTGCATGTCTAATCAATATAGGACATAGAAGTACTTAAAAAGAAAACTGCTCCAAAAAACTTAACCTTAACCCGGGACGCCGATGCCGAGGTTATCTCATAAGCTCCCCCAACTTCGTTGAGGTGAGCTAAAAAGGGGTTAATCACGTGAGCAATGAGGCCCTTGGACCTCTGGTCATACTATATAACAAAGAAAAAATTAATGTAAAATTTAGGGGAATATCTAATAGAGTTACAAGTAAAAACAAACTATTAGTACAAAAAAAATTGTAAAACTGCAGCAATCATGCCCAAAAAAAACAAAACTTTCAATTAACAAAAGTGTAGAGTAGTTTCAATTTACAACAGCATTGAGTAATTGGAAGAGAGGTTCACCACATTACAAAACAACAGACTAGTCCATTACACATGGGTCTATTTGGGTGTTCTCTGGTCATTACACTTACCCCAAATGTGATGCACTGTGAATAAGTCACCTAGATCGGCAAACAGTCCGCAGACTGCAACTTCATTTTCTTGCCGAAAGCGTAAACCTTTTGCCCTTCAAGAAAATTCTCCATTACTGTTTAACCATGATCCTTTCTCTTTTAAAGTATGTACATGTACTTCTAATCTAGAAACTGTTTAATACATGAAAATTTACTTCTATATAATCTTGTCTTACCAGCAATTTGACCACTCTATCATTGAACCAGGCTGAAATTGAAAGAAAATTTCTAACAATTTCAGAGGACATGGAGATAATAATTAAAGCTTTTTTTTCCACAAGTTTAACAAACAATGCTTTCAATTAACATGTAAAACATTTTTCTTCCAGTTAACACATTTTGAAGTGTGTTAACTTAGATTATATTATTCTGGATTAATTAAGCCTTATTAAGGAACTTCAGAAATGTATATATTTTTTTTCCAATTAACTTTTTTCCAATTAATTTTTACCTTAAGTGTGTAACTTCTCATTTCATAGATGTTCCTTCCTTCCCTTGGCACTGGGGCAGGCCAGAAATTAAAGGGTAAAAGAATCTGATTCTTTCTGTGGCGAAGCATTTTGTTTCTGCTGATTCGAAAGTTAATAAAATCCTGTATTTAAAAAAAAAAAAAAAAATCAACAAATGATTTAATTAAATCATATCACTTCAATACATATTTGTTTATTATATTATACTTATATCAAATCCCTGTCAGAAAGTACATTTTTCTCAATCTTTTATATATTTTTTTTTCATTTTGACTGTCTTTTATATGTATTTATATGTAGGTATTCCATGAATTTTTTTTTGTTCTGTAGAAGTGCATATGTTAAAATGTGATCTCACTTTAAGGACACAGAATACCATTTGATATTTTTTTAATTGAACAAACAATTGCAGAGTCTAAACATGTCTGTGTAAAAGCTAGAATCTTATAGGTAGATGTTGTAAGGGTAGATCTGAGAGCTACTTTATGATTCATTGAATATCGTAAATATGATGGACTACTTCACACTAAAATTCAACTTTTTCAAAGAATACATTTGCTATGTGAAGAATTAAGTCAATATTCCATCAGGACCAAGACATACATATAATTGCTTTTTGTTGAGCTGGAAATAGACAAATATTAATGGCATCTTATAAACAAACAAATGAATAAAAATAAATCCAGACAACTATGGCATAAAAACCTTGACCCTCACTGGTCTTGTTACGGTTACCTGGTCAGTCCTGTAGATTTCTGTGGCATTATTTAAAACCGGATACCCTCCTTTGTATTCCCAAATATGAACTGAAATAATATAACATTGGTAGCACCGACATCTGAACCTACTCTTCTATGTTATACACTGTATATAGACAGAACAAATTCGGGACAGCAAAGAAAATCAAACAGACAAAAGGTTGAGTTAAAGTTCTATTTCAATTTATCACTACTAGCTTTGTCCTTATCTTAGTTGAAGAGTTCATAATTTGTCTACTTTAGACTTACTTGCTTCATCTTGATCCCCGATTTCCACTGTAAAACTCCCGACCAGATGGGCACCTGTCTTCTTATTGTGCATCAGTTCTTGAAATTGAGAGCTATTTAATACAAAGATCCAAATAAACTCAAATTTTGACAATATACAGATAAATAAATCTACAGTACAATGTAATGTGTGTTCACATAGATCTCTAAAAATCTTTCTCCTTTACATAACAAGTGCAGATCCAGGAATTTTTTCCCAGAAGGTCCACTATACAGTGTAGACGAACTCTAAAAACGGCGTGAACTCCAAAAAAGAAGTCTTTGGCTCCGTCATGCATTGCGGCAAAATGACTTCCGATGTAAACAAACGATGGATTGTCGTTCGCTTTCTTAACAAATACGACCGAATAATGGCTGTATTTAGTAAACTGTGACTGGATTTTAATTTTTGTTGAATAAATAAATTGCACTTATTAAATTATTTAGTGGTTATTGGCTTATTTATCGCTCTGTATTCTTGCATAATAGTGATTTGGGATATACGACATCCGATACAATAAAGTCGGTAAGAATTAATTTCCTAACTTAATTTATTGTCCCCTTGATTTAAATTTTATGCCATTCCTACTATAAAGACGCTTGAATTTTACTTGTAAGACACTTAGATCGTATTTATATTATGAAAAACCGCACAATTTTCGAGGCGGAGCAGAGATATTAACAGGTTCGTTTTGAGAAGACTTTTTACTGTAATTATAAAAGAATGATTTTTTAAAGTTCTTAAACTGATACATAGAAATGGTAAACTGCGTTTGAAAACTAGCAGGGACTATATTTTTGGCGCAATGGTGGCGTATGAAAATATCTTCTTTTCTGGCTCTCAAAATTATTATAGAACATTGACTTTAGTTATAATTTTAACGCTAGCAAAGACTAGACGAAATTTTCAAATATACGTTAAATTAATAATAAGGGACTTAAGTTTCAAAATATAAAAAAAAAAAAAAAGATTTCACACATACTAGAACTTTGTTGGCTTTTAAATGCTTCAAATATGAGTACAGACTTGAGCCAAACATCCGTAAAAAGAGTTATTTCTCTCTTAGTAAACGATAAAAACTTTTAGTTCTTGTATTATTTTGTACCTTTATTTGACAACTTTACTATATGTGAAAATTGGAAAAAGTTAAATATAGGAAGCATATAAAAATAATTAATAAATCCTAAAAATTTAAGAAAAGTAGAGGAAATTCGGAATAGCAAATATCCATTTTATTTTAATTATTCATGTCAATTTGGTTATATCATCTTATAGGCCCTATATGGTAATATCTTTTTATGCAAAAAGAAAAACATTCAATCTTTTGAACTACAAGTAGGAATCGCATGATTGGAAACAGTAATTTTTTATTCTTAATGTCCAGGAAAAAGGTAATGACCTTGACCTGACCTTGCCTCTAATATTAAACGGTCAAATTTAATCTCACTGACATCATCACTAAGTAATATTGTCCTCTTGATTCTGTGAAAATTTCATTAATTCTTAAATACAAGAAATTTAAGAAGAATCCTACCTTAAGTGGAAAGCTGGATTTTGTCTCTTTCTGGTTGCATTTATACAGGCAACATCGCCACTTCCCATAAGCTGTAATGCGCTGGACATGCAGAAAGAGAGTAGAGTAAATTAATCCTAGGGAGACTAGATGAAAACTTGGACATTGAGAACCTGATTAACTTTGTCTGGTCTAGACCAGGGAATTGGAGGAATGTTGTCCCTTGGTCTTAAAACCTTTCACATACGAAAAGAGCAGGGGTACTTGTAAAGTGCGAAACGAAACAGAAACGAAACGAACTGAAACGAAACGAAATCTGCCGAAACGAAACGAAATCTACCGAAACGAAACGAAACTTACCGAAACGAAACGAAATCAAAAGGAAACGAAACGAAATCAAAACGAAACGAAACGAAACTTTAAATTTTTTCAAATCAGGGTATATAATTATATGTGTAACGACATGCGGATTTTTTTCTACTTTATATAAAATTTATATATTTCAAGGACTTGGATGTTAATATAAAATTTAAACACCGATTTATTTTGCTCCCTTCTTTGAAATATTGAAAAATTGTTTACAGACAGACAGACAGCTAGCAAACAGACGGACGGACACCTAACTATCGCATAAGCTCTTCTGGTCTCTGACCAGTAGATCTAAAATTGACATTGTTTACTTTGAGAGACTTTTTCCTCGTTTATTAAATCGTTTGAGATGTCTTTGGTCGACTTGAGCTTCTCTACTGTAAACAACTAATTCCTCGATAATTACCCAGATCAAAATAAGACAATATACGTAGATAGGATACACAAGATTCCGGTTTGGGTTATGTGAATGATAAGACCAGAGACCTGGAATACTGGAAAAACTCTGGTTTTATTAGAACGTTTAAGGAGGCTGGAGGTCAACAAACTAACCACCAGATTTAATTTATTTTTTAACTATGTATCTTAAGCTGTCAACAATGATTTGACAAAGAAAATTTTCATACATTTAAGTTTTAGAATTTGTTTTCATATGGAACTTTTCTTCTATAAAGGAGGTCAAAATAGACTGAAAATGGCCATAACCCCGAGCCTCTTTAAAGACATTTGAAATACAACAATACAGTAACTTTATTTCGACCCTTACATACACAAATCTTTACATATAACACATCAATTTTGATAAATATGTTGTATCTAATATGAATATAAGGGCTGAATAGTAAGACATAAAAATTAGAAAATACTTCACATATTAATTATACATGCATAGTATGCTCGCGCATATTTGCAGCTGGCAGCAGTTCATACATGTAAATACATTATTAGAGAAGGGAGCATAATTTATCGCTGTTTAAATTTTATATTGCTTATAAATTTTATATGAAGTAGAAAAATCACCATGCTTTTCCACATATATAATTATATACCTGTCCTTGATTTGAAAAAAAAAATGAAATTTTTGTTTCGTTTCGGTAGGTTTCGTTTTGTTTCGTTTTGATTTCGTTTCGTTTCGGTACAAGTACCCAAAAGAGCAGAGCGATCCCGGGAGTTTATCAGATTATCCAGTAACCAGACAAAATCATAATAAAGTCATAAACAATTCACAAAAGAAACAAAATTACAATAGGAACATTTTTTTTTATGAAAGATTTATCAGTGCATATCATTAAGTCACGGAGCAGCAAAATATTCGACATGATCACAGGCATTATAAAAAAAAATATGTGAATGAGCTTTAAATTATTTTCTCAACATTTTCCCAATAGTTCATGTACAGTTTGAGTTACCTTATCTACTCAACATCAATAAACCATTTCCTGTCAATTAAGCTTAAAATCTATAAAACAAGTAAAGCAAATTCTTTTTTTTTAACCAAAAACTGCAGGTATTTATGAGATATAGAGTGACTTAGGTGACTCTCAATCGCGTTCTTTACAGTCCGGATAAAGTTTTCGTCGATAATCTTCCCGTCCTCCCAAATTAATACTCCATGCAATTTGCTATTTGTAGACAAATGTCACGAGTACCCTTGTTTACTACATGTTTTGTTACATGTATGCATATTTTGGATCTATGTTGGCGATATCTCGAGCATTACACATAAATTAAACAAAAGTGTGGTGCCCCGTCAATTCAGGAGAGGTCATTTTCACAGGAATCACATCGGAGAAAAATCACTATATTTCAGTTAGTACTTCAAATATCACGTCAGAAATCTAAATACATAATAATAAAGCAATTATAGTAAAATACAACTGAGAAAATTGTCTAAAAATATCGCGAATTATAGAGAATTAATGAGTAAAATTTTGGATTCCGCAGCCATGCTTTTGTTTCAATTTTTTTGTCGTGCTCCGTACTTCTCCATCAGCGATATCAACATAGCGAAAATTTTAGAAAATTTTTATACCCCCCGCTTGAAAAGTGGGGGTATATAGTAATCGGTACTTCCGTCCGTCTGTTACGCTTTGGGTACCCATCTCTTATCCGCAACTCCTCTCATACCACTGAATGAATTTTGATGAAACTTTCACAGAATCTTTATTACATATTGCCATTGTGCACCTCCTATTTTACTTTTTGATC
>PRKT01000021.1:1949169-1969436 GCA_003671525.1 Saccostrea glomerata | reverse complement strand
GGGTACCCATCTCTTATCCGCAACTCCTCTCATACCACTGAATGAATTTTGATGAAACTTTCACAGAATCTTTATTACATATTGCCATTGTGCACCTCCTATTTTACTTTTTGATCCGACAGATATTTTGGGTTTCCCGGCCACAGGAAAAGATGGACTATTTCACCAGTTATAACCATATGGGAGGCGGGGGGTATCATTTAGTGAGCTCATCGCTTACAGTACCTCTAGTTAAAATACAGAAAATTTGTCCAAAATTTATTGGAATCTTTAAGATACATATTTCTGTAAATTTTCATAACTATATATATATGTTTGTAAGCGTAAATTATAACACAGTTCTCGTAATTTTTGAACGGCCCTCGTACAAGTGTTATATGAAAGCCCTATCTAAAAGATATGACCAAAGTTGATGTTTTCGTGATGGACAGAGAGAACTACAGATTGATAGACTTTTAGATGAATGAGATGTAATATCCCCTCGCTTTCGCAAAAGCAGGGAACAATAATCTATCTTTCGCTAGTGCTGAATGTACATTATACAGTACAATATGGAGATAAGGCTGGTTGTATATTTATACCCCCCGCTTGAAAAGCGGGAGGGTATATAGTAATCGTTAATTCCGTCCGTCTGTACGTCCGTCCGTCCGTCCGTCTGTTACGCTTCGGGGTACCCATCTCTTATCCGCAACTCCTCTCATACCACTGAATGAAAATTGATGCAACTTTCACAGAATCTTTATTACATATTGCCATTGTGCACCTCCTATTTTACGTTTTGATTCGACACATATTTTGGGTTTCCCGGCCACATGAAACCATGGACTTTTTCACCAGTTATAACCATATGGGAGGCGGGGGTATCATTTATTGAGCTCATTGCTCACAGTACCTCTAGTAACAGTTTCAAGCAATGCAAATCCGGAGCAGAGCACAGCTAGCTCTCTAAAACATTGTAGGAGGGACCAGGTGCCATTGAAATTAATGATACTTTCATTCAATTGCTAGATCATTTAAAGTTAAGCTACCACCACATTTTATGTTATTAATTCGCAGCATGACAAGTAAATGTTTGCCTCTGATAATAGTTTATCATTAATGTGTTTTTATTGTTGTCGGTTTTAATGTAAAGGTACCATCATCATATTGATTTTCAAGAAGAACTTCAACAAATTACATCCTATTTTTATTGTTTCATAACAAATAAAGTGAACAAAATGTATATTTCTTGATTATGAAAATATAAAAAAAAATTACACTTACACAGTAACAAAAACACAAAAAGGCAAACTTATGCACCTTAATTATTCAGATACATTTTATCCTCTCATTCACAAGAATCATGCACACATAGTTTGTATCAATTTGGTGAAAGGCATCTAATCCAAAAATAAATAAATAATTTTTGAAAAAAATAAAGAAATTATTAATTTTAAAAAGATTGAAATAAATGTGTCCTCTGATTTCTGCTTACAGTATAACTCCAAACAATGAAGGCATTTTACATGATGAAACAAGCATGACTCTGATTAAAAATTGAAAGTTAACAAACTCCAGATATAAAGGCAGTTTCAGGTAAAAATTTATAAGCATGAAATGTTATTCATAAAACTAATCTTCATTTTAAGGTTTTGCTTTTATTTGCAGGTAAATAAAAAATCTCCAATATATATCTGAACAAAATTTTAGCACAGGAACAAACTTAAACTGAAATCAACTTGAAGAGGGTGGGGCAATAGAAGTTCCTGGCATTTCCATTCTCTTGATTTCATTGGTAATGGTAGTTAAATCCTGCATGAACATTTTTATCTGAAAGAAACATATGAATATACATATACAAATTTATATTTTCAAAAGGGAAAGAATGGAACTCTTCAACTTGAGGAGGGAGGAATGTATGTTGAATTGTAGGTGTCTGATCGCTTTAAATCTCGCACAATGTCTGTCAGATCTTCCAGGAACATTTGAATCTGAAAAAGAGAAGAGAAATTTTTAAGTTCTCTCTGAATTTCATGAACATTTTTGATTTTAAGGTATAGATTTGAACTTTTATCTTCATAAATAAAAGAAATTGCACAACTTTTGTTAACAATATATTTAAGTATTTCCATTTCAAAGGATGATATGCAAAGCTGCATGCAAGATTGCTTTAAAGCAGCACATAGATTCCAAATTTCTGGCTTGTAAATTTGACCTATCTATTAATGTATTAAAGATTAAAATTTAAAAAATGCTTTTAGTTTAAACAGTAAAACTCAATTATTAGTTTATAACGAAGTCACTGGGACCTGTTAAATTACTTCGATATATCTGTAATTCATTTTATCCATATTAGGAATTCATTAATTTTATATAGCTTGGATTCAAGATAACTTCGCTATATCCATAATTTGCAATATCCGTGTTCGAACTAAACGAGTTCTACAGAACATATAAGTGATTGATGCTGTAATAAGTCTTAAAGGAATAAATGTGTATTTCCTACATAAATATTACGTTAAAATGTCTTATTTGTCCTATTTTGCCCTAAAAATTATGCTTAATTTCTTTGCATTTTACCAATAAAACTAATTTTCTTAAATTAATTGTCCTATATATATATACAAATGCACTACAAAGTATGTGCATAATTATTTTTTTTCTTTCCTATATGTTTTTTTTTTATATTACATGTACTAAACTAATACATGTAAATAGTATGAGATGGTCATATATTCAACTTCTGACTAAAAATTATTGACATGATCTAGTATTTTTACAATAAGGCAGTATATTGCACACACTATGACATGCGAATGAACAAGCAATGTCACTACATGAAATCTCACCTGAAATAAATCTGAAATTGTGACGCCCCCATTCTGGTCTGGAGTGTGGCCAGGAGAATTAATTAGTAAGTGAGGTTATGTGGGTGTTATATATATATGTTAAAATTGACAAAAAGCTGCACCACACTAGCTCAGACACAAAACAACTACCAAAGGCCCAAAATTCATGTACACATGTGTATGTAAACCTTAATTTTTTTTTTAATCAAAGATTTAATAATCTAATCACATTAAAAATATTCTGTTAGGTATTAAAAATTTTTAGCTGAAATTTTAGCCAACAACCTGTTTTTCAATCAAAGCAAAAGTTTGTTTAACCTAGTTCCCATTGGACTTTTACGAGAAGCACTGACTTCTAGTAGTCAGTTGACGGTTTATTTGGATATTTAAACTTGTGTCATGAACCTAATTATAAGTACAGAATTGATAATTCATAAGAATTAGGGGCACTAACATGTGAAGACCGGTAGCTGAGGGTAGGGTGGTTGTTGTTTTCTTCAAGGACAACTTATATGTGCATTGAAATTATTCCCCTTTTCATAAATGCTAAGAAAGATGTTTTAATTAGAAAAACAATATATTTTTTCTAATTTTACAATATTTTATGAATTATTATTTAAATAAATGTTTGGAATAACATAATTTAAAGTTGAATGCATATTATAACTAATTTCAGAGGGCAAAAATTAAGAATTAGTAGATACATGTGTATTATCATTTTATTGACCTATGGCTAATAAAAGGTGTAAAACCTGCTTCAAAAAAAAGAAAAAAAAAAAGCCTGCCTGCCGCATTGAATTTTGAATATCTTGGCCTCAGAAGAAACTATTGATTTTGTTTTTGGCCTAAGTGTCAACTGTAAAAGTCAGGGCTCCTCGTAAAGTCCGTTAAGGACATTAGCCAGGAAACTGTACTCGAATAATTGTTCATTAACCTCTACTATTCTTGGCAAATTATTACATTTATCACCATACAGATGTGTAAATTTTAACACTGATAAATTGAGCAGTAAAAATTTAAAGATGTAGGTTTTGTTATTTAAGAGCGAGTCTACGAGAAAATCATGCAAAATTAAAAATTTGTTACACAAGTCACATTTAAAAAAGACAATTTTAAATACATTATTTTGAAGAGAATGGACCTAAATAACTATTGTGAAAAAAAATTCAACAAAGGTGCCCTCCTAATCGAGATAGCCCCGAATCTATTTATAGCCCACTGGTGGGTTGGATTTTCAAGGAAAATAGCACTTTTATAAGCCCTTCAAAAATATGTAATAAAACAATGATTTTGAAAAATTATGTGTTCTATGTTGAATTGATAAGTATAACTTTTTGTTTATAGTTGAATTTTGTTAACCAGATCTTATTCATTAGGGAAATTCAAAAGGTTTTATAAAAGTAAATCCACTTGACTTTTTATATGTCTATGAGAAACGCAGTGCTGTGTTTGATACAACGTGTGAACTTTTGTTTATAATCATCTATCTGATTTAATGAGTTATTTTACACAATATCTTTCAAGGAATTTCTTGGATTTACAATGAATCTCAAGACATACACTTTTGAATCTCTTTATTTTTTTTTACCGTATTTATCGATCTTTTCGAACTCTTCAGTGCATGAAGAGTAAAAAAGTCATTATTTACATGGAGGGAAAATGGCAGCAATGTCGTCTGGTGTGTGTGATTTTGGTGAAGATTGTGAAGAAACGGCAATATATTATTTGAAAGACTGTGTAAAACAGACCTTTCACCACCTCAGATATTTGAACGCTAACTCTAAGGGTATAGATCTGCCCGAAAGTTATTTAATTCTATCCAAAGCGGGTGTCAATATAATAACGCTAGCACAGCTAAACAAGAAAATTTGCCAAAGACACAGAGACGCGTTTGGTCTGTACTGGAAACGGAGCAAGAGATCTTGTGTACATCCCTTTCATGGTTCATCTAAAACGAAACCAGACAGAGGCATCACACCAGTTTTGAGTCGGGAACTGTGGTTGCGTCTACAGCTGTCAGTCCCGATAGGTGAAGGTAATAAGAAATAATAAGAAATTTGTCAAACTGACCAAGTTATGAAAGAATATCCTTGAATTATTATATTTAAACTTAAATTTTTTTCCTGAACAAGTATTGAATATATATGATGCCAAAACTTGCTACTTATGTAGTTAAAAGTTTATGGCAACAAAATAACTCAACAATAAGGTTTAGCTGCAGATCTGTAGCTCTCCCAAAAATACACATTAATGACATCCCAGAGAGCTATAGTGTCTTCCATTGAAAAAAAAAGTATATTCATTGCATACAAAAAGTTGCACTTAGTTCTGGATTAATTCTTCCAAATATTCTTACCTCAGTTGCAAAAAAGACTAGATTTGAAAAAAAAAATCTTACTTCTCTATCAAGTACTGTTGTAGTCTACATATGTACGAAGCATGTTGGACTGAATTATCTTGCAAATCAAAATGGCAGTATAAATACGAATAATTTTCGATGATCTCAATTTCAGGGCCAGAAGACCTATTAAAAAATAGTAATGTTTTGATGTGTAAAAAGTGAAAGACTGTGCTAGAAACACACGGATACACATTTTTGTGCACAAAAAATATGCATTCTTTACAATGGGTGTAGCTCTTCAGTCTGTCGATATATTTTTTTTCAGAGAGGTACAGTTCTGCAGCTACAACAGGTTGGGACCACTCGCCCAAATGGGATATGATAGTCCATTTGGAATATAATACTCTAAATGGATATAAAATGTGCAGTGCAAAAAATGAATATTGCGAAAAAAATTCCAAAGTAGTAAAAATGTTCATTTTTTACACTGTAAATTTATGTAAATTTCTGAAAATTTATATCCCATTTAAGATGTTATATCCCAAATGGACTATTATATCCCATTTGGGCATGTGGTCCCAACCTGCAACAACAGAAACACAGATATGATATGTTTTACTGAAGAACATGTAGGCTAGAATGAATACATAAATTAGTAGACCTATACTATTCCCCATATTGTCACTTGTTTCCAAGTTTTATTAACCCCTGACCCCAGGACAGAAAAGTGGGTATGAGAGCCCTGTTACAAATATTTATCATGCAAGCACCACTTACATTGATCTAATTAAGGTGAAGTAAAATAATATTCGGTCAATGCCCTAAATAAGCATTTTGCATGTATTCGTAAAATTTATTCATCAATTTTAAAAGCATTGTGACATCAAATATATTGCAGTGTTGTAGTTAAATGGTTACTACCTTGATATATGTGCAATAATTTGGCTCAGATTGAAATGTCAATAGTCAGACAGTAGGGAGAGCTGGGGCATCCAAACAACTTTTTTTAAGATTGCCTTACCATGTGTGTTTTTATTTAATTCATATTGATTTTTAAATTTAAAATGATACTGAGGTCAGCTAAGTTCTGTAAATCATGATGTCAAAAAACATGTAAGGTCTTTTGAACCTCATGTATGAGGTCAGATTAATAGATATTTTTTACCAAAAGCACATACTAAAAGCACATACTGAGCCAAGGCCTAATTTTACACCTATGAATTTACCACTGACTACAGTAAGACCAAAATATGTTTAACGACAGAGACCAAAATTTGTTGTTTTTTTTTCGTAAATTATTATGTACATTAAAATTTATAAAAGGTATAGGCAAGATGTTAGAAACACTTGCATTTACTGATCATAATTGAGTTCTTTTGTAACGGGACCCAGATATGTTCATCAGTCGTAAAGCTACTAGGTCTTAACAATTAGATAAAAACTGTCAAAACTGACTAAGTATCCATGAAAAAAAAACAGGAAATTTCATGAGGAGACATTTTAATAATTCTTTTTAAATTTCTTATTTAAAGCTGTATGCAGAACGTGTGTTTCTAAACACAAGGGAGATCTCAGTCTTGGCGAACAAGTTGTGGAAGAAATAAAAGGTAATTACTTTTATTGAATAAATATATCATAAAAATTTCCAGTTAATACAACATTAAGGATGAATCCAAATTTTTTTTTCTCTTTGTTTTTTTGTTCGTTGGAGTTGGGTGTGTGTGTAGATTAACCAAATTATGCATGCCAAACAAGACAAGTATTGATATTGGATTTGTCCCTTATTATATACAGGCCTATGTTTGCCCAGCTCCTGATTTGTATTTTTTGAATGGACTTTTGAACTTGAATACTGTTTGTTATCTCCATATATTTTCTTTTTACTTAGACAGAGTTGAGCAGCTGACCAATTCAACCAGTGCCTCATTACCTCCACTTAATCTTAGAGACTGCACTGAAGTCAATGGTATGATGTTTATGAATGGTTTTATTAAACTTTCAGACTATGCAAAATCATTAATTAGAAAAAAATCTTGTATCTTTAAGTTACCTGAGTGTTTCAGATGACATTTTTCTATTAAAATTTGTCTGTCATGTGTACATTCTAAATTTTACAATTCATGACTCCAGAGGGTTGGGGGGGGGGGGGGGGCTAGATTCTAAATTTTACAATTCATGACCCCTGAGGGTTGGATGGGGGTTGCACAAAATAAATTTGCAAGGGGGGAAATCTGGTTAAGAACAGCATCATGACTAAAGTACCTGGCCAAAGGGTGAGCGATGTGGCCCAAAGGCCTCTCTTTTTGTGATTTCTTATAATTTTTTATAAAGTTTAAATACATCATAATTCATAAGAAGAATTTTCTACAATTTCAGATGTTAACAACAATGCTAATCCTGCTGAAGAAACTGATGTAGTATCACATGTCTCTCAGACAATTGAGCTTGACCAAGGTGAGCATGTACAAATAATTCTGTGGTAATTCTTTGCTCTCATTTATTATGCCCCCTTCGAAAAAGGGAAGGCATAGTGCTATGCTGCTGTCTGTTGGTCGGTCTGTCGGTCCATTTAGTTTCTGTTCATTTTCTTCACAACCTTTGCACATACTGAAATGAAATTCGGTATACAGGTAAATCAGAAGAATATCTATGTCAAGTTGTTTTGGGTACGATTGCACCATTTTTGACAGAGTTATGCCCCTTTGACTTAGAAAAAATCCAATTATTTACAGTTTCTGTTCCTTTTCTTTAAAGAGGTTGCACACATTGAAATGGAATTTAGTATACAGATTAGTCAGGTGAATATCTAGTTTATCTTCTGTTTTGGGTATGACCGCACCATAATTGACAGAGTTATACCCCTTGGTTTTAGAAAAATTCCAATTACTTGCAGTTTTGGTTCATTTTCTCTTTGGATAGGATGCACATTTGAAATGGAATTTAGTATACAGATTAGTCAGATGAATATCTAGGTCAAGTTATGTTTTGGGTATGATTGCACCATAATTGAAAGAGTTATGCCCTTTTGGACTTAGAAAAATTCCAATTTGTGAGGGAGGGGGGGGCATAAGTGTTTTACAAACATCTCTTGTTTCACAATGGACATTGTAGGGCTATATAAAATTGAAACTCTGGGTCTCAGGCCCGCGCGCATCCATTTTGAGTTAGCCGCATTGATAATTTTATTGTAGTATTTTTCATAAAAAAAGTTGGTATTGCAGAGACTAATCCCGAGGCCACAATGGCGGATCAAAGTTTTACATACAAATATATAGGGAAATTCTTTAAAAATATTCTTCTCAAGAATAGCAGAGGGATGAATGATCTTATTCATATGAAAAATTCTTTAAAAATTTCTTTTCAAGAAAAGCAAAAGCATGAATGATCATTTTCATATGGAAGTGTAGATTCAAGTTTGTTCAAATCATGACCCTAGGGGGTAGGGTGGGGCCACTATGTTAGTTCAAATGTAAAGGTAGCTGCAGAACTGTAGCTCTCTGCTTGAGAAAATTCGGACAGACAAAGCAGAGAGCTACAGATCCAAGCATTGTAAAAACCTTCAGTTTACTCCGACGACTTTTTGTCGCTACTTTAGGTATTTATTTCGCTTTTTCTGGCTTTTAGATTTAGTATCCTATGATAATTCATATATTTAACTCTTATATTTGATACTTTGTTTACCTTTTAATGGTCCGAAACAGTCCGGTATATAGTTTTGTAATGTCGGTTTAAATGAGTTCCATTGCGATGTCCGTAACCACAAACAGTCATTTGTTAGCATTGAGAGGTAAGTAAATAATCAGAAATTGAAGTTGAATGTTTGATTAATTATCAAATACAATTTAGAGTTATTTTCAAAGCTGGGGAAAGTATAAAATACTCGAAAAAATACCCATAGTGAGCGACTAAAAATCTTAGCCATAAATCGAAGGTTTTTACAACGCTTAGATCTGTAGCTCTCTGTTTTATCTGTCTGAATTTTTTTCAAGCAGAGAGCTACAGATCTGCAGCTTATGTAAAGGGCAATAAAGCCACAGGTAGTCAAAGAAATATGCAATCATCCTTAGTTAGTGTAGATTCAAGTTTGGTCAAATCATACCCTCTCCCCTTTAAGGATTGGTTGGAACCACTTTTTGGTTTAAACTTTTCAATAATAAACTGATTTCTGTTCTTTTCCAAGCTACAGTGCTCATGGGCCTCTTGTCTCCCATACTCATTGGCATTAATCAATTGTATGTAATTATTTCTTTATTCTTTACAGATATCACAATGTCAGACAGTGAAAGTATCCATTTGTCTCAGTCCACTGCAACATCCAATTGGTCTGACATGCAAAAGTCCTTAAGGGAGAAATACAACGATGCCATGCAAATGTTGACAAATGGACAAATGGAATGCCTACGCTCTCAAGTAAGCCAACCTGTGCAGGACTTGCAGTACTCAACAAGAGCATATTATGTGCATCATGCAAAAGCTGCTTTTGAATATATTTGTGACATCATTGCTCCTGGCCAGAGTCAACAACTCCTTGATGAGGTGATCAACAGTTACAAAGGCCCTGCTGTAATCCAGCCAGATTCAATGACAGACACAGTGATTGAGGCATACAAAAAGGCTACTGATCACACAACTCGCACTCAGATTCTGTCCCTCATCGTGAGTAAATATAGTAAAACCGTGTTGTTGAGGATGATTGAAGGTTTGACAATCCACCATATAGATGTGGCGAGAAAACATGCAGCTACCTTCTGGCCCGGCCATTATCTTACACCACCTAAAATTGTGCGTATAAGAATTTCAAAAGGGAGGATCCAACACTTTGTTGAATTCATATCAGCTCCTATGTACCTCCACACCGTGGGCTTTGGTTCAAAACACTTGAAACTTTCATCGGGATTGGAGGTCAAGGTACCCAAAGTAATCCGCACAATGATTGCCTCAAGACTCATCAGTGCATACATGTCATATTGTCAAGACAATGAAATTGTACCACCATCAAGGGCAACGCTATACAAGATAGTGAAAGTTTGTGCAGCTTCACAGTTGAAGTCATTACATGGCATCGACAACCTTGCCAGTGAAGGGAAATCTGGAATTTCTACCATTGAGAAAGCAGTAGAAAAGTTATCTGAAGTGGGACTTCATGACGGAAAGGTGAAAGACTTCAAGGACCAATTACAAGCTGTAAAACTGCATCTGAAGAACGAATTCAAAACTCACCTCAGTACAAAAAGCACATGCATTGAACATTGCATGCAATATGCTCTATCTGATTTGCCATGTGACCATCAACATTCAGAAACCTGCATATCTTGCCGACAAATAAAAACTGTCACCACCGAAATTTCTCAATGCCTTGAAGATGTTCACTGTGACGCAAGTGTTAGAGAGGAAATTCAGCATGATGTAGAGTTATCCTGTGAGAAAATTGTGAACTGGCGAGATCACTGCATACGAACTGTTAATCAGGATGCATGTAAAAGAGATATTCTGAACAATCTTAGAGATGATCAGGGACTCATAATTATTGACTGGGCAATGAAGTATTTGCCACAGACATTTAGAGAAACTCAAAGTGAATGGTATGGAAAGCAAGGGATTAGTTGGCATGTTTCATGTGTACTCTTACGAAGAAATGATGCAGAAGATGATGAATCAGTGGACATCCTTTCTTATGTGCACCTACTTCAACATGGCACACAGGGTTGGTTCACAGTTTCAAAAATCCTGATCCACATTTTGCAGATACTTCATGAAAGTCATCCACATTTGAAAGAAGTTTTTTTTTGCGCTCAGATAATGCAGGATGCTACCACTGTGTTCCCCTTCTGACATGCCTCTGGAAATAAAGGAACAACACGCAATCAGAGAATATAATTTCAGTGAAGCCCAGTCAGGAAAAGATTTGTGTGACTCTCGCACAGGAAGTTGTAGAATGCACATCTTGAACTACATCAACGAAGGCAATGATGTTACAAATGTGTACGAGATGAAGGATGCACTTGAGAGTCATGGGGGAGTCGTCTGGAATACATTAACTTCCATAATTGATGTGGACATGAATACCCAGCCTTTACTATCTGGTCAACTGAATATCGCCATAAGTCAGTACAACAACTTCATCTTCAAGGACAGTGGTATTGCTGCATTCAAGTCTTATGGTTTTGGAGAGCATTTTATTCCATCTGAAAAGCTTGAAGCAGTTACAAAAAATATGGTTGACATCCCAGAAGCTGTGGTATGTTGTAATTTTCATTTCCTTCATATAGCACAATCTTGGTATTATGAATTTAACACCTATGATTCTTTTTTCTTACTTCGATTTTTTATGCACACAGATTGTTGCACACCCAAAGTCACCCTCCGAGAAGACAAGACAAAGAAAATCTTCAAGTCGTTTGCTGTCATGCTGTGATCCTGACTGTGTAAAGGAGTTCAGAAAGGATAATCAACTGCTTAATCACCTAGCTGTTGGTAATCATGTTTATGACAGTGAAGAGACTGACAACATACTGGACACTTCAAAGAGAATGTGGGCAGAAGTATGCACCAAAATCAGATCTACACAGCCCAGTGTCAGTGTGGAAACATGTGATATCAACTCAGATAATGATGTCTCGTATGAGACACAGGCGTATGCGCTGAAGCAACGGAAGAAAAGTACAAGGTTTTCAAGTAAGGTGAAAAAGTATTTGTTTGAGATTTATGATGAAGGAGAGAAAACTGGTCGAAAAGCCAATCCGTACACTGTAAGCAGACAGATGCGATCAGAAAAAGACTTGGATGGGAAAAGACTTTTTAACCCACAAGAATTGTTGACACATCAACAAATTAGAGGTGTTTTTGCTGGTTTCGTTTTGAAAAAACAAAGAATGTTAAACTGTACTTCCCAAGCAAAGCGATTGAAGTTGGAGGAGGTCAATGATGAGCAAGATGTCGAGGCACTGGAAAATATCATAAGTAGTCTTCAGGCAGCAGAACAGTTTGACAGTGTCCAAGCAATAGCTAATGAACTTACAGAATAAATGGCTGTCACTGATCAATATTTTTGTACCGGTAGTTTTACTGTTTATATAAATAATACCTGTACTCAGATGTATATAAATTACATATAATTCATTGACATTTATTCTTGTTGGGATTGATGAACTTTGAAGGTTTCCACAAACTATTATCATTTTGTTGGGATGTTATTTCATTGATAAACTGTGTATTGAATGGAATAGAATGAAAGTACATGTACATCTTTTTCCGGAATTTTTTTAATTTGTTCTCAAACATGGTACATGTAATGGGGTAAAATAATTTTTTCAGGATATTAACGTAGAATTTTGAATGTTTTTTATTTCTCTGTAAACCTTCCATTACAGTTTTATAGATTTACAGTCATATTACATATAATATTACCAGTACTTGAATTTATTACATGGTGGTTAAGTTAATCCATTCACATCCAAATCATGTTGTCATATAGGACACAAACAATTTTAGTAGTTTTATGGTATGAAAATTGCATCAATTCTAGTTTTAATTTTTTAGCAATTGTGGCCATGTGCCTCAAAGGATTATTGGAAGTTTAAAAGTTTTAAATGTGGTCTTATAAGTAGATTTCAACCAGATGTCCTCCAAAGTTCCAAAAATACATGTCTATAGAGCTCATTACTTCATCAATCATCATACTCTCCTTCAACTATACTTACTGAAGATATTTGATATTCAAAGTACATGTAAATACAGATGTGTACACTCGTATATTGTAATCAAATACTTTTTATGCACCTATATCCATAGATTATATGTTTTTCTGTTGTCAACTTTAACCTTTGCCAAAACTTTTAACCTTGTGACCTTGACTGACCTATATATTAAAAATAGCTTTTTAAAACTTTGTTGCTACTAGGGGCATAGTGTTTCACACACACATCTTGTTATTTTTATTGAATCATTTTTAAAAATATTAGTGAAGTTAACTCTCTCCCAATCCTTCGGGGTATGAAAATAATTGTTAGAATGCTACATGTATATTAGTGTAATCTTTTCAGAATGTTGTAATTGTGGCAAAATTAATATTTTTTATACTAGTTGTAGATTATTATGTTCGTTTTACAAAATATGTAATAAATATTTACATTTGTAACATTAAAGAACTAGGTCTCCAACCTGTTTTTCAATCAAAGCAAAAGTTTTAATTTGTTTAATCTAGTTCCCATTGGACTTTTACGAGAAGCAGTCAGTTGACGGTTTATTTGGATAATTTAAACTTGTGTCATGAACTTAAGTACAGAATTGATAATGCATAAGAAAACATTTCTAGTGGTCATAGGTATGGTGTTAGGGGCAATAACATGTGAAGACCGTTAGTTGAGGGTAGGGTGGTTGTTGTTTTCTTCAAGGACAACTTATATGTGCATTGAAATTATTCCCCTTTTCATAAATGCTAAGAAAGATGTTTTTATCAGAAAAACAAAATATTTTTTCTTATTTTACAATATTTTATGAATTATTATTTAAATAAATGTTTGGATTAACATATAATTTAAAGTTGAATGCATATTTTAACTAATTTCAGAGGACAAAAATTAAGAATTAGTAGATACATGTGTATTATCATTTTATTGACCTATGGCTAATAAAAGGTGTAAAACCGGCTTAAAAAAAAAAGAAAAAAAAAGCCTGCCTGCCGCATTGAATTTTGAATATCTTGGCCTCAGAAGAAACTATTGATTATTTTTTTTTGGCCTAAGTGTCAACTGTAAAAGTCAGCGCTCCTCGTAAAGTCCATTAAGGACATTAGCCAGGAAACTGTACTCGAATAATTGTTCATTAACCTCAACTATTCTTGGCAAATTATTACATTTATCACCATACAGATATGTAAATTTTAACACTGATAAATTGAGCAGTAAAAATTTAAAGATGTAGGTTTTGTTATTTAAATTGCATATATACAGGTATATTCCAGTGGGAGAAGAAAGAAGTGTTGAATATTTTCATTATATAAGGTATACATAAAAAGCAGATGATACTTTCAAGCTGTAATGCTTTGAACCCATGCCATTTTTTTTTTGCAAGGTGTAACTGAAAACTTAGTTTAAATTGATAATAATGGCTAAAAATAACTTTTTGCAGAATATTTTTGGAAAATACAGGCATATTTGATGACATATACCCCAAACAGTACCATAAAAAATTCAAATATATTAGATTATAAACTATGAATATTTTCATAAATTAACAATGATCAGTACTTGTTTTTAAACCAAAAAGAAAAGGGGAAAAAAGTTTTTAATGATAACTTTAGATCACATGGGTAATGCATTAATTCTTGCAGTTATTAATTTTGCTCATAGGCCTAAAGTGAATGTTTCAATTTAGGTCAATGTTTTGCACAATTATAGCACATATACATGTAAAATATACTATACTTAAACATAAATACAGTACTATAGTACAAACACAGCAGTACTTTGTGAACAGTGAGTATTAGTAACCAACTATCACAATTTGTCAATAATCTGGAACTCAATAACTGAAAGAAAAACTTGATATTAATACAACAAATATATATGTTAACAGATTTGAAGAATTATAAGCTGAAGAATATAAAAGCTTTTGATAAAGTCTATTTATATACACTGTAGAGACCTTAAACCGTATCAGGAAAAAAAAACCAAAAAAAAACCTAGTAGTGTAAAATTTTAAAATATCACATGCATTGCATAGATTCTTAAACTTCATTTGGAATAAGAGTTTGCATGTCATTAAAAAAGGTAAACAAAATAACAAATATTAAAATAAAACCGCAACAAAATGAAACATGATAGAGCAACCTAACGAATACATTGATTGGTAAATATCAGTGCATATTGAAACTGGGTGATTTTCTGATAACAAATAGAGATAATATTAATCAAATGAAAGGAAATCAGAACAGGTATTTTCAAATTAATTTTAAAAACAAATATGAGCTTCAAAATATTTAGATACCTATGTAGCTAAATGTATATAATGAAAAGGGGAGAACAAAATTTGTTTGGGCTTAAAAAAAATTTTTGTTAAGTATTAAAATTCAAATGTTATGACAAAAAAAAAAACAAAAAAAAAAAAAAGATCAGAAAAATTTTGTGATGAGAATAATGATTTTATCCATAAATCTGTTCAACATAAGGAATATCCAATAGTGAAAGACAAAAGATTTTAGACACCAAAACCAAAAGAGGAATTTTTAAAAGTAGAGGGGGTTATAAAGGCAGAATATGATTGGGGAAAAACCAGGAAAGTGAGTAACACAACATAGATTTGGGAACGAAAAGCTCCTTATTTTTCCTGGGGAAGATCATTCAGATAAAATCTGGGATTCAGATTATGATCACCACAATATGTAACCTTGGACTTCTTACCTGGTTTAACTGTTCTGAGGTTTCCTCATCATCGGCAGATTGCTTCTGGTGGCGTTTGACTAACTGGTACAAATTATGGGCAGCCCTGTATTAAAAAAGATTCGATAAATTTGTTAAATTCATGTTGCAACAGCAGACAGAATGAGGAATTATTGGTTTAAAAAGTTTTTCAAAATTTTGAATTTGGATGTCAGGATTGTGCGTGATGGGATACAACTCTGGAAAAGCTTTATTGTGTACTGTGCATTCACCATAATAAAAAGCCATTTGTTCTTTTTTTTCCTTATAAGGCTAAAGTGTAAACTTTTGTCCATGAAAGAGCATGCAATTTATAGAAATTTTATTACTTTCTCTTTTTCATTCAAAATCTTTACTTAAGTCACAATATTTAACACTCACATTTTGATTCTTCCAAGTTCAAGGGTTTTCTCTGCAGATGTATTCTTGATACGAGTCCATTCATTTTCCCACTTGACAGCCTCACTTTGGGCTGTATCTAACCTTGTTTGAAGTCCTGAGAGCTCATTGTTGAATGAAAGAATTTCGTTGTCTTTATCCTGAAATTAGCAAGACATTCATTTTTGTGTACGCAAATTGTCCCAACTACAACTCAGATTTTTTTTTTTACATGTAGCTAGCTTTATATAAGTTTATTTCATTTCTAGATTGTCACTTGAAAATGTAAATCAGCAAAAATTAATCTTTCAAAGGGAAAATAACCCATACTGAATCATCATTTGGTCTAAACGTCATTTTATGCATCATGTTATTATAAACTGAATCATTCTTTCCTACATAACAAAAATGTCACATGACAACCAACAGACCTCTATGTATTTTAATAGACTTTGTCTCTGTTTTTCAATGATCTCCTGATTCTTTGTTTCTCTTTCCAACAAATCCTGTAAAGCAGAAAAGGGTTATGATAAAAATTGGGTGATTTTTTTTTAAAGATTATACATAATACATCTTTAAAACATAAGAATTACTTTTTGATGAATGTAATAACTTTTTTTGTAGCTTGCGTAGATACAAACGTATCATGTCTGGCTATAAAAACCATTAGTTTACATAGATTTACCTCATGAGTGGCTACCAGTGTATCATGTCTAGCGATTATGTCCCTCATTTCATGAAATTCTTCTCCAGCTTCCAAACCTTTCTCCATGTATCTGTGATAAATCTTGTATTTCTCTAATTTTGCTTGAAGTTTTTCTTTGGACTTCACAAGTTCTGCTCTTTCTTGTTTCAATCTGTTTAAAGTATCATTGAAAACATGTAAAAAAAATATATATATATTGACATGCATGCACCATTATCTCATTTGTTCAACTTCATTCACTTATGCTTCACAAATTTGAGACGTATAAACTTTTAAAGTGCATTCAACTACATAATAATCTGTTCATAAACAGTGTCATATAATCAGGCCTGGATATCATAAACTGGGAACAGACTAAAAAGTCAAAATTTAATTTTGAATAGCTTGTCATTTATAAGACATACATTAATACAGAAAATTTGTAGGTTTGTATAATATTTAAATTTAAACATACAGTAAAAATTTTGTTTTCTTTATTATCAAAAGTATTTTTAAAGTTATATTGATTTGAATTTTTGACTTAAGTCTGTTCTCAGTTTATGGTCTTGGGGCCAGAGGTCTTTATTTTTTCATAACTTCAAATAAAAAAGACAAGAGGCCCATGGGCCACATCGCTCACCTGAGAATCTTTTGTCATATTGTTCTTTACCAGATTTCCCCCTTGTAATACAATATATTGTGGCCCCACCCTATCCCCGGGGGTCATGATTTGAACATTTAGAATCTTTACTACACCAGGGTGCTTCCACATCAGTTTCAGCTTTTCTGGCCCAGTGGTTCTTGAGAAGAAGATTTTCAAAGATTTTTCCTAAATATTTCTATGTAAAAGTTTGTTTCACCATTGTGGCCCTGCCCAACCCCCGGAGGTCAAAATTTGAACAAATTAGAATCTACACTACCCCACAATGCTTCCACATGAGTTTCAGCTTTTCTGGCCCAGTTGTTCTTGAGAAGAAGATTTTCAAAGATTTTTCCTATATATTTCTTTGTAAAACTTTGATTCCCCATTGTGGCCCCGCCCTACCCCCGGGGATCATGATTTGAACAATTTAGAATCTTTACTACCCCAGGGTGCTTCCACATCAGTTTCAGCTTTTCTGGCCCAGTGGTTCTTGAGAAGAAGATTTTCAAAGATTTTTCTTATATAATTCTATGTAAAACTTTGATTTCCCATTAAAGCCTCGCCCAACCCCCGGGGGTCATGATTTGAACAATTTAGAATCTACACTATCCTAGGGTGCCTCCACATAAGTTTCAGCCTTATTGGCCCATTGGTTCTTGAGAAGAAGATTTTTTAATGACCCCACCCTATTTTTGTCTTTTCTTGATTATCTCCCCTTGTGAGGGGACTTGGCCCTTCATTTTAACAATTTAAATTCCCCTTCACCCATGGATGCTTTGTACCAAGTTTGGTCAAAATTGGCCCAGTGATTCTTGAGAAGAAGTTGAAAATGTGAAAAGTTTACAGACGGACGGACAGACAGACAGACGAACAGACAGACGAACAGCTAGACAGACGGACGGACGACGGACAAAATGTGATCAGAAAAGCTCACTTGAGCCTTCGGCTCAGGTGAGCTAAAAATCAATGTAATTAATTTCTTTCTTTTCAATTTTTGACTTAAGCCTGTTCTCAGTTTATGGTCTTGGGGCCAGAGGTCTTTATTTTTTCAAAACTTCAAATAAAAAAGAAAATCAATGTAAACAATTTCTTACTTTTCAATTTCTTTGTCTTTTTGCTTTTTAGATTCTCTCTCCTCTTCTGCTTTCTTCAGGGCTCTGGCCTTTTTAGAATCATTTTCCTACAATCAAACAAGTGAAATATTAAAAAAGTTGTTAACAGGAAATCATACTTTTTTAAGAACTACTAAATGGATAATTCTAAATCTGTACACACATTGATTCAGATGCAAAAAAATAATTCATATATATACATGTATACTTTTCAGGTAAAGAACAAACCTTTAAGAAATGATCAAACTTTAACAATGACTCCTTCAGCTGACATTCTTTTCTTTCAAGTTCTTCTCTTCTCTGTTGCAAACTTTCCATTTTCATTTGGAATTCCTGACAAAATATACCAAAAATATGTATATAAATCATAGAAACAACAGACATTCTTACTCTGCAGATGATGTCACTAGATAATATATACATTTGTTATCAAAGACTTGAACAGATATCAAACAATTGAAGTTATAAACTATGTTGCATATTTTCTTCAACACAAACGGTAAAAAAACCCAACAATATGGCTTGGAATTAACTCAGTGCCCAGACAGTGGACATCTACATGTAGTTAGCACAAATATACATATCATTAAACCTTCTTTAACTAAACTTTTCATAAAAGAGTAATTTTGTACTGTACATGCACATGATGCATGCATTAATTTTTATAAAGGAGAGGATGTTCTAAGTTTTAAGAACTTGTGTCTAATCCTTTTGTTGTAGCATCTAAACAATAAAATAAGTTCAAACAAACTGACGAATTTAATTAAGTGGGGGCGCTGATAATAAATCATATTGAAAACTTAACATTTAACACTGTACTGTAAATTGACATATACAAACCTCTTTTTGTGCAGCTAAAGCCTGTTCAACTTCCTGCATTTCTCTCCTTTTCTCTAGGAGTCTTGTTGCAGGGGTGAGATGATCATCTTCCCTTTCAGGCATTTTACTATTTAAAATAAAAAATATCATCTATGTACCTGTTAATTTACTTAATTAATATATCACTATAAGTCTCCTAAAGCAGGTTAAAGTTGCAAATTTATTATCTTTGGTCCAAAACAATGCAGGATATTATCTATACCGTATTCAGGGTTAATTTTTGCCCTATGCTATTTTTCCTCTTTCACACTAACGACTTTCAAACAATTTTGAAATTGGCAGTCACAATAATGTTGAAGGAGTTATACTGTCTTCTTTGAAATCACTCCATCTTGAATTTGCCTACTTGTGTCTTGGGTGAAATGTGCAAAAATAAAACATATAAGATACAAGAGGCCCATGGGCCTTATAGGTCACCTGAGCATCATGCAACAACTTTCCAGTGATTGAATTTGATTCATGTTTTAAGCCATATGCTATGGCATTCACAATTTTGAAAGAGGCACCATTGATCATCATAACAATACACTTAGCAGTTGCTTAGTTTGTTTACTTAATACCCATACGCAAGGTAAGGGAACACAAAATGCATTTCAACTAATCAGTAATATTCAGCAATAATCAGTAGTGCCCCTACCATACATAAACCCCTGATCCTTAGGCCTTGATATTTGATTAATACCAAGGAGCAGATTTCAAACCATTCATTCATTTTCAGTATATAAGTACAACCCCCCCCCCCTATGGTACCCCTGACCCTGGGGCCTTGAAATTCACAATTGTGGAAGATATGGGCCCTTGTCCATCATAACTATATTGGTAGTTCATCTGCTGAATACCCTGGAGCAGAGAAGAAAATTTTCAAAGATTTAATGTATTTTCACTATATAATCAATAGAGCCCCGCCGTAACACCAGAACCCCTAACCCTGGGGCCATAAAATTCACAATTTTGGTAGAGGCACTCTTGCTCATCATAACTAT
>PRKT01000021.1:1892791-1940294 GCA_003671525.1 Saccostrea glomerata | reverse complement strand
CGGGTTAAGGTTAAGTTTTTTGGAGCAGTTTTCTTTTTAAGTACTTCTATGTCCTATATTGATTAGACATGCAATTGCATGGAAGATGTTTCTAGTGGGTTTCATTGAACCAGTCAAAGTTTCAGATGCTGCAATTTCAGCAAAGGAATGACCAGGTTTATGTTTTTGGAGCAGGTTAACATTTTTGGTGCAGTTTTTGGTGTAGGTCTCATTTCCAATAACTAAAAGCCCTATGTTGACCAAACTTGCGGGGATGATACATCTAAGGATGCATACTTCCCGACTTGCTTCGGATGCTGAATCTGACCTACATTTTCCGGTTGAGTGAACAGGTTAAAGTTTTTGGTGCATTTTTCATTTCAAAGATACTATGAGCCCTATAATGACCAAACTTGCATGAATTGGTACATCTTAGGATGCATACTACCCGACTTGATTCGGATGCTGAATCTGACCTACATTTTCCGGTTGAGTGAACAGGTTAAAGTTTTTGGTGCAGTTTTCATGTCAAAGATACTATGAGCCTTATAATGACCAAATTTTTCATGCATGGTACATCTGAGGATGCATACTACCCGACTTGCTTCGGATGCTGAATTTGACCTACATTTTCCGGTTGAGTGAATAGGTTAAAGTTTTTGGTGCAGTTTTCATTTCAAAGATACTATGAGCCCTATAATGTCTAAACTTACATGGATAGTACATCTTAGGATGCATACTACTAGGCTGGCTTCAGATGGTGAATCTGACCTACATTTTCGGGTTGAGTAAACAGGTTAACGTTTTTGGTGCAGGATTCATTTCCAAGTAACTTTGAGCTCTTTAATAACCAAACTTGCATGAATTGTAAATCTAAGGGTGCATTCTACCGGCTGGCTTCAGAGGCTGAATCTGACCTACATTTTTTGGATTAGTGAAAAGGTTATTTTTTTATACAGGTTTCATTTCCAAATAACTTTGAGCGATGTTTTAAGCAAACTTGCATGGATGATACATCTTAGGATGCACACTAATGTTCAGATGGCATCATGCTGAATTCGACCTACATTTTCAAGATAATGGACCTGGTTAAAGTTATGGGTGCAGGTCTATTACCAAGAAACTATAAGGCTTATATAAACCAAACTTGCACAAATGATGCATCAAGGGATGAAAACTCTCAAAGTTGCTTCAGAAGCTGGATCTTAATCAGGTTTTCATGTTGAAGAACTAGTTTGAAGTTTTTATATAGGCCTATTCTAAAGTCATTTTGCATTTTTGGATGTACACTTTTTGTTGGTTAATTAATTGTTTGACTTTGCCTTACTTAAAGACAACATTCGTTGAGGTGAGCTCTGTAATCTTTGATTACATTTGTTTCTCCCCTTAAAAAGTACTGATGCCTCTCAATGGCTCAAATGTTTCAGTTTTTAGCTCACCTGAGCCGAAGGCTCAAGTGAGCTTTTCTGATCACATTTTGTCCGTCGTCCGTCCGTCTGTAAACTTTTCACATTTTCGACTTCTTCTCAAGAACCACTGGGCCAATTTTGACCAAACTTGGTACAAAGCATCCTTGGGTAAAGGGGAATTTAAATTGTTAAAATGAAGGGACATATCCCCTCACAAGGGGAGATAATCAAGAAAAGACAAAAATAGGGTGGGGTCATTAAAAAATCTTCTTCTCAAGAACCACTGGGCCAGAAAAGCTGAAACTTATGTGGAAGCATCCTGGTATAGTGTAGATTCTAAATTGTTCAAATCATGACCCCCGGGGGAAGGGCGGGGCCACAATGGGGAATCAAAGTTTTATATAGAAATATATAGGAAAAATCTTTGAAAATCTTCTTCTCAAGAACCACTGGGCAAGAGAAGCTGAAACTTATGTGGAAGCATCCTGGTATAATGTAGATTCTAAATTGTTCAAATAAAGACACCCGGGGGAAGGGCAGGGCCACAATTGGGAATCAAAGTTTTATATAGAAATATATAGGAAAAATCTTTGAAAATTTTCTTCTCAAGAACCACTGGGCCAGAAAAAGTGAAGCTTATGTGGAAGCATTCTGGGGTAGTGTAAATTCTAAATTGTAGGAGTCATGACTCCCGGGGGAAGGGCGGGGCCATTATAGGTAATCAAAGTTTTACATAGAAATATATAGGAAAAATCTTTGAAAATCTTCTTCTCAGGAACCACTGGGCCAAAAAAGCTGAAACATATGTGCCCAAGGAAGGATCATGGGGTAGTGTAGATTTCAAAATGTCTAAATTATGATCAGTGGAGTAGGGTGGGGATGCATTATGTATAACAAGGGTGAAATCTGGTAAAGAACAGAATGGTCAAAGCTTCTCAGGTGAGCGATGTGGCCCATGGGCCTCTTGTTCTTGGATGGGGGCTTTATCCTTCATTTGAACAAGCTTGAATCCCCTTTTGCTTAAAATGCTTGTGAGAAGTTCAGTTTATATTGAATCTTGGCCTGCAGTTCTGATGAAGAAATCAAAAATATGTACCAGACATACTGCAGCTAAAATGACAAACAGAAGGACAGAATTTGAACAGGAAAGATAACCTGAGCCTCAGGTTAGCTGATATAAGAAATAGTTTTTCTTTATAGATACATGTAACAGATTCATAAATACTTCAACATCACTAAATTGCTAGTCATATAAGCTTGCTACACTTAATACAGCCACGTATTTCATTTTATTTATTAATTTTTTTTTGGTTGTATAGCATTATGTGCTATTAAGCTGTTTAGTGCTCTGTAATTAAACATTTTTCAGCATAATAATTGTCTACAAATTTAGATTTCAAAAACTAAGAAATCTAAAAAAAATTTCTAATATTTGAATACCTTGAACATTTACACAACTGATTTTTTAAGGTAAAATTTTTGAGAATTTTATTATTCATTCCTCATAAAATCAAGTCATGGTCAGTTCTTACCCCTCTATGCACTGTGCATTTGTCATCACAATCATATTAACATGTCATTAAAATGGGGAATTCAAACATATTAGAGAGAATAGGAATGGCTTAGAACCATTCCATAAAATTGAAACACACTGCGACATTGATACAGTTGTACATGTATTTCTACTTCTCATTCCATTTTATTATGGACTTACTTGAGGAAAATCAAATGCAACATGCATATACATATCATATAACGTGATCCAATGATATTTAGCTTAGAGATGCAAAAACACTTGATGTATATAATAGTGCTTTAAGAAATTCTTGTATCTTGTTCGTGAAGGAGAAGGGGTATAGAACACAGACGCAATAACAATGAACCAGTGGCGGGATTTTTTACCCACATAGGAGAGCAAAATGTCGTACATCATCTATGGGGTATGTCATAAAGCACCAGAATTACAATGCATGGATAGGTGACAGAGATGTGGGAACTCTTATTTAACACTTTCCAGTCCCAATCCCCTTCCCTCTTTTCCTTTCTTTTTCACAATTAAATATTTATGGATGTGTTCAGAATGCAATGATCATATATATCTCGTAATTTGGTAGCAAACTAAAAAAAAAATTAAATTCTTTCTCATTTTACCTGTAAATATACTTTAACATATTCATAAGAGATAAAGTTGAACTTCTCTCATTTTTCTGTTGCAATTCTGAAACATGTACATGTTGATATTATATATAGAATATACATGAAGTATGTAGAATGTTATCTTGATACTGGTAGATATCAATCTCTGACTTGAAAACTTGCTTTATGAATGATATATGCATGTATACATGCACTAGTGAGCAGAAGTTCTTAGCACTTGAAACTTAACCTGTATAAATTCACTATTTTATATACATGTACATGCATGTATATACTTATTACTGGTATATTTGTGAAGTGTTGTATATACATGTACATGTATATTTAATTTGATTCAAAATAAGCATAAAATATGTATATAAAAAATTCACAGAATTCTTTTCATTCAATTAGAACATGAATTTAAAAAAGATTTATCAAAGATATGCATTGTCTATTCTAGTGCACTTTAAAATAATTTAAACTAATTTTAAAACTAAAAAAAAAAATCATCATAGGTAGCATATGTCATATGTCAAAGCGATACCATTTGATTTGCCTAAAATTAGCCTAAAACATCAGGACTTAATAGATTGAGATACATTTACATCTCTCAGTGGCATCTTTTTATTTTTAACAGGATATAAAGATTTACAGACAAGGAAGGAAACAAGAGCAATGGCCTGGAGTAAACCAGGATGGGATGAATGTGTAGCTTACACAGGTGAGCAAAATGTCCTCCAGACTGATATTTCTAAAGTCACCCATTGTTGCTTCAGAATATTTTACTTACATGGTACATGTACAATGACAACTATCTAATCTTAAACCTGTGTAATCTGTTTCACTGTGTACATGTACAATTATCTTTTTTGCAGTACCTCTTATCCGTCACATGGAATCAAGGATTTTAATCCCCACCCCCTTCTCTCCAGTACAGTAATGGAAGCCACCATTGCTGTAGTCCTAAAGATACAAAGTGCTGAGATATCACTGAGTGCTGTATACATAATTTAAACTGAAATATTAAAATTTTAAAGTGAAAGTAAAAGCAGAATATGTTATCTTATGCTCTAGTCAATCCACCCCCGTTCTCTTAATTATGGATATATTAATGATAATTTACATTTTGATATTGAATGTACATCTTAAATTGAGTTTGAATAGTGTTATATTGTTGGGTGCATATTAAATGTTCATAGGACTGAATATGATATAATTTACACATGTATAGTTTTCTAACTGTTGGTGCATACGTGAACTTGTCAATGGTTGTATAATTAATGTTTAAACCAAAGTTTCATCAACATTGAGGAAAAATATTTCCATTGCAATATAAAGTGCCAGAGTATTTTTATGATAACATTTTCAGTATTTACAGTATTTTTTTTTAAAATGGACTGTATACTGATTCCCTTAGAAATCTCTACCTTTGTATTTCCTTAATAGTCATAATATATTTGTTAAAATAGATGAAGTGTGCTGATGCAGCAATGCTATTTTGTGATTAGATTATCAACAATAAAATGGTTTCATGTACAACATGACATTTGCTGTGTTCATTCAGTCTTGTGAAGGAATTAAGCAGGGTGACACAAGTCAATGAGAAAATAACTATAACAAATTATAAAGATTTTCAGAGTTGGCCCGTTAATTTGTTTCAATGGCAACAATGTGCAAATAATAGTTTTAATTTGGAATACTGTATACAGGGAAATTTTTTTTTTATTTTCGCCCTAACCTCCTTTGGGCGAATTTAAAATTGGACGATTTCAAAGAATACAGAATGGTTTCTTAAACAAAACTATGACTGGGCAAATTTTAAATTGGACAGAATTGTTTTCAATTGTGAAATGGCGAAAAAAAACCTGTATACAGTACTTGAACAAAACATTTTAAAAATCTTGTCAAGAAGAGCACAGCCATGATTGGTCAGATGTATATGAAAGCTCCCTCAAGCAGTGTAGATTTAAGTTTGTTCAAACCATGACCATCCTCCATCCCGCCCCACCAGGATGGGATCACAATGGGTGATCCAAGTTTTACAAGGAATTACATAGGAAAAACCTTTTCATGAACAGCAGCAAAGTTGTGATTTGTCATATTCCAGTTGTTTACAATCAGATTGAATGTCTTTGGAAAAGTCATCAGTCATAAAAAATAAGAAAGCATCCTTTATGTTAGGTAAGTGTAGCAAGATTCAAGTTTGTTCAAATCATGCACTCTCCACCTTTTCCTGGATTTTTTCTATTATTAAATTGTAAAATAAAAACCGCCAAAGTGTACATGTACAGCTAAGTGATGTGGTCTTTGGGTCTCTTGTTTTAACAATAACTTTCAAGATCTTGCAGACTTCATCAGCAGTTTACCTTCTTGTCATGGTGACCTACACATTTCTTAATTTATCAAACCAGAAAATATTTTTTTTGAATCTTTTTTTTTAATTTACCAAAGACTGTATTTCAAAAAAAATTTTTTACCACCCCCCTCTTGACCTTGGAGTTTGCCCACTTTTGTGGTCAATCCTACCCCTAGGGTTCATAATTTTGACAAATTTCAATCTACACAATATAATGATGGTTTTGCAAAGGTTTAAACTTTTTTGACCCAATGGTTTTTGAGAAGAAATGTCTAATATTCAACGATTTCATTGCAAATTATCTTCTTTGAAAGACTTTAGAGGGTGTAACCCTTCATTTGAACAAACTGAATTCCATAAACCAAAGGATCCTTTGTGGCAAGATAAGTTAAATCTGGAGAAGTTAACTGAAAATTTTGACAGATGTATGACTGACAAAATTTGATCTGGAAAACTTGTGTGCTTTCAGCTCAGGTGAGCTAGTAAAGACCATTGTAAAAAGTAATATTTAATCTTTTATGTTTACACAATAATATAACAGTATATGACATTTTAATAGATGTTTATACAAATATATGAACTTGGAATACAAGATACTTTCAAAGTCAATATATGATCTAAAACATATTTTACCAAATACATGTAATGAAAATGCCAATGTACCCCCAGATTTTGAATTGAGATCCTGGCTTGCTAAGGTAATGGCTTTTTTGTTCAATCAATCTGTGGTTCTTTTGTGTTAAATTGCTACATATAAGTGATTCCACCTCAAAGTAAATATCTTTATTTAAATATATTAATTACTTGCTTGAGTTTTGAACTTTAAGTGCACATATTCCAGGATTTAAGATATTTGTTAAGATACACAAAGCTTTTAAATAATCAAGTCCAAAATTTCATGTTTTCATTTTTTTTTAACTCTGAAAGCTTTAGGGAGGGTGTAAAGTCGCCTTGTAGCAATGGGTGAACCTAAAAAGAGAAAAGTTATTTAGATTTTGATGTCTGTCTGTAAAATAATTATCAATAAAAGGAGTTAAATTCACTTGAATGAATTCTTAATAGAAGAAAAAAAAATCTAAAAATGAAAAAAATTATCCAAATTATGATGAAATACATGCACCAAGTGCACATATTTATGCATGTTTAAATTTTCAGACAAATCCATGCAGCCATCTCCAAGAACATGTGCCTTATTACAGAAGTGTTTTAAATAACATCCTCATAGTCAGAGCAAGTAAGGATTTTTTTGAAGGTCCAGTGAAAAAAAAACTATCATGAGTATGAATTATCAAAATTGGTCTACAAGATTTGGACAAAAATTACAAATATCATAATATTTATGCTTACTTCTGAACTTTCCTGGCTAGCCTTCAGTTTATCTAACTCCTCTTGAAGTTTGTCACATGCACTGTAAATGTAAAGGGCAACATTATGAGGGCTGTTTCACCATGAAAACAAATTTCTCATCAACAAAATATGTCTTTTTCTGGAAAATGTTTTTTCTTTTGTTGTTTCTCTCTCTCTCTCTCTCTCTCTCTCTCTTTTTAAAGTTTCTCAACAATTTTTGTATACTCATATAATTACAGAGGTATAAAATCTAATCATCTCCATATGAAATGGAACTTTTCTCCATGTGTACTTAGCTGGAGCATTATAGTCCAATGAAAGGTACTTTTTCAAAAGCAAAATTCTGTGGTAAAAATTTAGTCATTGAGGACATTCATCATTTTAAAATTTTTTTAGAAATTTTTGCTCAAGATCCAAAGATATAGTATATACAGGTATATCTTCATATCTATTTACACATTATATTAATAGAAGAGAAATAAATGTCACAAAATACTTACTCATTTTGTTTTGAAATTTTAAATTCCAATTCACATCCATTCAATTCTAACTTATCAAGATCTTCAGCTGTAGAAACCTGTGTTAATGTTAATGTAAATTTAAAATATGCAATCTGAACTTTTTTGTGAACAGCGTGAGGGGCAAAACATAAACACATTAATAAGATAATTATCAGAATTTCAGATGATCTAAATGACATATCAGGAGATGAACATTTATACAGTAAAACTTGGTTATAATGAAGTAACTGGGACCTATGAAATTAAGGAATTTGTTATATTTATATAGCTGGGGATCCAAGATAACTTTGCTTTATCCATAGATTTGCAATATCTGTGTTCGTACTAAACGAGTTTTACTGTATACAATTGTTCTGGAAATCCCCAGTTGCTGAATGTAAAATAGTGTTGTCAAATCGGTTGAAAATCAGAATCGATTAATCGGTAGCATTGGTTGACCCTTACCAACTGATCATTGGCCAATAATCGAATCGGTAACCCTTTGCATAAAATAGGCATTAGATTTTATAAAATTTAGTATTTTATTGTTAAATAATGTAAGTAAAGGTGCATTGTACAGATTGAAATTCTAAATACAGATTTTTGCATGATTAGGAATTACTTGGCCTGGGAAAAGTAAGCATTGGTCAGGTTTTAATTTACATGATCATCTAAAATGTACATGGAATTAATTTTTTAAACTGATATAAGACATTTAATATTGCAAATCCTTGTGATTCCGTATGAAATGACAAGTGAATTCCCCCAAATACTGAAAACTATTATATCTTATTTATACAAGTAGTTTAGTTTCTTAAGTTTAGAAATACAAATATCATTATGTTTTCATTTATTTTAAATTCATTTTACACAGATTTTAAGGAAAAGTATTTTAAAATACTGTAGAAGTACTTTTTTCCGCGTGGTATTAATTTACGCTATGTACGCGGTCACAATTCTTCCGCGGATATTTGTCCAAGCCTAGGCCTAAATTAAAATATTGTTTGTTTGCCCTTTACCGACCGAGATTTTTAGCAATGGGTAGGTAGGTAGGAAAAATATTTTATTTTTTTCTTTTTGACATCAAATTACTATTAAAATTTTAGAAATTAAGTCAATATTGTCGTGTACATACTAGTATTCCTTCTTATTGGAATTTTTGCTTCATGGAACAAAATGTACTAGTACTTATTAAACAAATCTAGAATACTACAAGCTGCATATCTATCTTTGTGTGTCAATACAAAAATGTTTATTGATTTTCCTTTTTTTTAAAAAAAGTGGAAAACAATACTTTGTGTACTTAAACAATATAAAGATGAAATTTTTTGAATTCCATTCAATGGGTATATAACTGATATTAGTCCCATCTTTCATTACATGCATTTATTCTTGGGATTACATTTTTAAAGTTGTTATTTAAAAATAAGACTTGTATGACATGTCTTATTTAAATTACATTTACACATTGTCTAGATTAAAAATAATTTCCTTAGTATAGTAAAACCTGGCAATCTTGTCCGTTTCCTGTTATTAGTCTGACCCCAATTTTAATCATGGCGGTCGAAATATCAACAAAGCATGACATCCTTCAATGTTTTCAATACTTAAAACTACTTTTGTGCTCTTTCCACTTGGATTTGGTAATAAAATTAAAGTATGACAATTTTATTTTTTGTCAATGATGTCGGCGAAAATTATTTTGAAATTAATTACATGTAGTAGGCTAGTAGCACCTAAGTTCTTCAAACGACCGGCAATCATCGTAACTTTATGAACGTGGTAGTCAGTGCATTCATCAACAAGATCAAATATACATCTGTGAGAGTTTTTTTCTTACCGTTATGGTGTCAAACACTTCATTCAGTTGTCAATACGCGACTGAGAAAAGGGAAAATCAAAGCCTTTATATTTTTATATGAAAAAAAAATGGACAGGAAACAAATCAAATAAAAAAAAAATTGTAAATGAAAAGTACAATAAAATATTTTGAGTCGGGCTTATTTTCGTGGGTCGGTCGGCTAAGGGCAAACAAACAAAATTTTAATTTAGGCCCTACTTAATATAATTGTAAGGCATATAGTGACAATCTAGAAATTCCGCGTAATTTTCTACCCGCGGATTAAACAGAAATTAAGATTCCATGGAATTATGACCCCGTGGAATAAAGTACGTCTACAGTAGTAAAGGACAACTCTTGAAAGATATATATTTTGATAACAAGAGCCTGTTCTTGAAATAAAAATGAGAAAACTGTATATAAAAAAAAGAAGAAATGTGCTGAAATATACCGATTAATCGATTTTTAAAATTTCCAATCGATTGTCTAAAATCGACAGCCTTTCCGACCGATCATCGATTATAAATCGATCATCGTGACAACACTAATGTTAAAGGTACCTCAGAATATTGAGATGATCTGTGTCCTAGTTGATGAGGTACTTTCAGATTTTTCAATCTTTCTAATAATCTGTAAAATATAAATACATGTATATGATAAAAACTGTACTTCAATTTCAGGAACACTGATATCACAAACATCTAATTTACACATGTTATATGATTAAGAGAGTTGGAATTTCAACCACTTTTTTCTTGAAAATATTTTGCTTTTGAGTGACATTTGAATCCTCAGATATCTCCAATTTATTTCTCAGTTTTTTTATTGAGCAGGATACTGTAAACCAATTTTTACTTGAATGCGAGAAATTTTCGCGAGTTTCGTGAGAGCCTCATCATAGAGAATATTTCTCGCTGCAAACTGATCCTTAAAGTCTCTGTTTCTATTAACAACAGATCCAAATATAGTTTACCCCTGCTAAATAAAACTGTCGCAAATAAAAATTGGTTTACAGTATACTGTAAATCACTTTTTATCCACTACTTGAACTTCATTTTCCCGTAATTACGCTAAACAGTAAGTTCGTGAAAATATCATTCTCATGTATATTAGTATTCCTAATGATTTTACTGAGCTGTAACCACAATTCTTAAAAATTTTGTCTCACAGATAAAGAGTAATTGTCTAGTTATTATTATCTTCCGTAAACACTGAATGTGTGGCAAAAGTTCAATGATCAGCTACAGTAAAATGATTTAACTGTATTTAAAAAAAAAAATTATTACACTGGTGAGTTATCACTTGTGCAGTGAAACATCATTCCCACAATTAATGCTCCCATTAATTTCTATATGAGTATATGTACCTTTTCTCGGACAAATTCATAGCTGTTTTCACACTGTCGTAATAAAGTCCAATGGACTTATTCAGAATAAACCTGAAAAAAAAATGAAGACATAAGGCTACTTTTATACTATTATGGATTCCAAAGTTTAAACATTATACATTACGAACAGCTCATACATCATTCCTCAGTTGATGAAATTTTTTATGTTACTGCATCTTACAATATAACTTTCATTTAACTTTATAGTATTAATTCAAAAGCACATTGTTAATAAAAAGAAAGAAGTATTTTGTTTTCACTAATTACTGTTTTGAAGTTCCAATAATTTTTGCAACATTGTCAAACAAGTCTTCAGACATTGACTTCCAGCTTTCCATCTGCTCTTTTGTGAAAATGACTTTCCTTGTGTCTGCAATGTAAAGTTATTATGCAATACGCATTAAGAATTATTAGGATTAGAAAGCCTTCAATCTATTTTCCACATTTAAAATAATAATATGATATACATTGTAAATATAAAGGCCTATTGGCTAAATAAAAATTTGTATACACCTTATTACGTGTTGGCTAAATAAAAATGGCATATTGTCTAGTGGTTCGCCAAACTATAAAATACCCCATTCAGTGCTTAAAGGCTGTAACAGGCTAAGTGCTCGTTCACAACCTCTTAGTGGCAAGTGATGGCATTTCGAGTACGAGTGAAAATTTCTCACAGGGATGTTAAAGAAACAAACAAAAACCCATTGAATAATATTGCCATGGTACCGTATGTGTGGAATACATTGATAGGAACAAAATGATGTCTAACTTACAATTTCACTAAATATACAAACCTTCTTCATCAAATAGTATCCCGTTTGGTCCATAGGTTCTTTCTGTAATTTTAGTACTCGATTGGGGACCCCTCGATTGGTCTCTTCCTGACTCACCAAGCACAGATTTGACACCCAATTTTGAAGATTTCTTGACCTTCGAGTCTTTTCCTAGATTTTTAACTTTTTTCATTTTACCTATTTGATTAGACTTAACACCCGGCGGGAATAATTCTTTTCTTTTCTCGGATTTCATTGTTATTTTCATTCTTGCCATTTTGAGTCAGAAATAACCGTACGTTTCAGCAGAAATGTTTTCAATCTCTTCAAAAATCTGATGGACTTAAAGCGTTATTAAATACAATCGTAAGATCATAACCAGCCCTCCGTCCCACCTACATTTATCTGTTTATACTACCAGCAATGTTTTCAACATCAAACGTCAAACGAATTTGCCGCGCTGACTTGAACAACTCGTACGAATATTTACCTCTTAGTAAGTCGTACTTATATATTTCATGTTATGAAAAAAGGCGAAGCAGTTCAAGCGGAAGAGCTCTTTTGTCTCACGAACAATGATCGATCTAAAAATAACATCTACAGTGTATATCCAATACAAATACGTGTATGTAAAGAGGGCATAAAAGACGGACTCCTTGCCCACGGGCACTTGTTTCAGTTATGAATTTTCAACCCATGCATAGACTTGCCCTAGAAATTTTGGAGGTGGGATACAACTTTAGTTAATTTAGAATTTGTGAAAATTTGGTGTAATTTATCTTCTTCTCAGAATCACTCGTCCAGAAACATGAGAAATAATTAAAAACATAAAATTTGCCGCATTGTAGAAACAGTTTTTTCAATTCATATTCAAGTGTGTTCAAGTACACATGCAACCTTTATCTATCCACAAGCGATAAACCTTGGTTTGATAAGAAATTAAAATCATTGTATAAAGATTACATTGTAGCGTTGCGTAAATTTAATTTTTGTAAAAGTAGTGTTAACCACAGAGAATTAACCCAGAAAAAGCGTGCATATAAAATTTCTGAGGCCAAATGTAAAAGACAATATTTATTATATGAATCTAATGTTCCATTGCATAAGTTTTTTGAACATTTTAAATCAATTTCAAGCAACTTGAATGACGGTAATACAATTTCTAGTGAGATTGACGATTGTATTTTTGAAGAATTGGATAAAGATATAGATATCAGTGAAATTGAAACTGCTATCAAAAATTTAAAAAGAGGCAAATCTCATGGTGAAGATTGTATACTCAATGAATACTTTATTGAATTTGAAGAATATTATTTGCCAATTTTGCATAAACTTTTTAATTGTATTTTACATACAGGTTTTTTCCCCGAATGTTGGTCAACTTCTGTTATTGTGCCCTGGCCGACTTACGAATATTTAACCTATTAAGGATACATAGCACAAACAAAATTTTGATGCATGGATTGATATAATTTTTTTGGAACGGAAATAACATAAATAATTAATCCGTAAGATATAAAGAAATCTTAAGTATTCTTTGCTGCTTAGATATGCACAATTTGTCGTTTTTATGCAACTCCATACAAATTTTGCACACATTTGCAACATTGAGTCACAATTTTGTAAGATTCTGCCACTTTTCCTTACAAACATTACTCACGTCACCTATCTGAATATAGATCTATGAAAAAATATTGCTGATTTCTAAAGAAAAAAGATTTTTTGTGTTATTTATCCAAGTCATCGGTGTCCCTAGGAAAAAATGTGACTGCGCCGTGTCGCCCGATACTTTGTCGGCCGATCCTGTTCTTTCAGCCGACAAGACCAGAAAAATTGAGTCGCCCGACCATCGGCTTAAATGTGACCTAGGCATAACCTATGTAAACTTTTTACCTCTGTTTTAAACAATAGACTTATTTCATGGTCAGAATGTAATAATGTTGTTACTGATGCTCAGTTCGGTTTTAAACCAAAATGTGGAACTAGTGATGCCATTTTTGCTCTGTATTCTTTAATCACTACCTCTTTTTCTAAGAATAAATGAATTTTAAGTTTTACTTAAAATATTTTATGTACATTGGAATGCTCTGCGTATATAAGAGTTATCGCGCTTGCATTATCCTTGGAAAGTTTTTGGTGTGTCCAAATTAGGAGAGGCAGATGCAAGCGATTCTTGGAAATGTAAACGTTTAGTAAACAAACGCCCAATGAAAATCGTGCGCGGTAAAAAATCTGGACCCGGTCGTCCAGATAGCGTCATTTTTCAGTTTCTTTTAGGACGCCGTGAAAAGTACATGTGTGTTGGATAGCTTCAAATTATTTTAAGCCGCCTCCATCCCGCCACCTTTTCCTTTTTTAGGATGTCTAATTCTAGTTATATCTTCTTTTCTTGGTGTTTGATGTGTTTTAAGTCGTTTTCGGTTTCAGACCACAAGAATGTTTGATATATTATGTAATCAATTACGCAACATATTATGTAATCACGATTTACATATTAATCATATTCATAATTCGGTTTCATTCTGCTGTGAATTTTTGATACAGATAATTAGTTTTTTATTAATAATTTTATGGATTTTGATCAATCATTACATAATTAATTACAAGTATTTTCTATAATTAAAGTCACATTAGTGGCAAAGTGCAACATACCTAAATGTCTTGTTGTTTATGAGAATGGAGAGTGAAGGCGGTTTCTTGAAATTCTGCGATACATGTAGTACAATAACTGTACGTGAGTTGGGTTCTTGATAGTACACGAAAATGTTAATGAACGAGAAGTTCCATAAATTGGTTATTATGTCAAAATGAATTTGCATTGGCAATTGTACATAAAAGACTTTATTGTGCCTTTATTGATTTTAAAAAAGCTTTCGATTCTGTTGATCGATCCAAACTTTGGTTGAAATTGCCCAAAATTGGTATTCAAGGCAAGCTTTTACGTGTCTAAAAAGGATTGTATAAAAATTTTAAAGCATGTGTAACTTCTTAAGGTTTATTGAGTGACATTTTTAGTAGCAATCTCTGTTTAATGCAAGGCGAAGTACTTTCACCCATTTTATTCAACATGTATGTAAATGACTTTGAAATGCACTTTTTAAATTATGGATGTGTACCATATGAAATTTCATCACTGAACCTTTTTCTCCTTAAGTATGCAGACGATATGGTGCTCTTTTTTGAAACAGTTTCTGGTCTGCAATCACTGTTAGATCAACTATCAAGCTATTGTGAAACATGGAAATTACAAATTAATGTGGACAAATCAAAGATTGTGGTTTTTAGAGAAGGTGGAATAGTGAAAGAACTTGAAAAGTGGTATATTAATGGTGAAAAACTTGAAATCGTTGATCATTTTACATACTTGGGCATTAATTTTTAATTATAATAACAAGTTTTCTCGAGCTGAGAAACATCTTGCTGAACAAGGTAGAAAAGCTTTATTTGTTTTGAAAAAGAAAAATATTAGAGACATGTACTTTAATCATGAGACATTAATGTCATTGTTTGATTGCTTTGTGGGCAGTATCTTAAATTATGCCTCAGAAATTTGGGGTTCACTTAAATCACCTAATATTGAAAAACTACATCTTGATTTTTGCAAACGTATTTTAGGTGTTAAAAGGACAGCATATAATGTAGCTGTATATTCTGAATTAGGACGATATCCTCTGCTTTACCACAGAATGTATAATATAATTAGGTTTTGGAAGAAAATTCTTGACCAAAAAAATTGTATCATCCAACATTGTTACAGTGTTTTATATGAGTGTGTAGAAATGCATAATGCAAAAAACTGGTTGTCAAATGTTAAAAGCATTTTATGCAATTTGGGTATGTTTGAATTATGGGAAAAACAAAAAGTTGAATGTGTGGACCTTCCTATCATAAAGCAAAGAATTTTTGACCAAGACAGAATATTTGTTCTCAAATAGATAGCTCTAGTAAGTGTTCTTTTTACAGATATTTAATTGCAAATCATAATTTACAATTTTACTTACGGAAACCCATACCAATAAAATATCAAAAATGTATTTCTAAATTGAAAATGTCATCACACCAATTGGCAATTGAAACATGTCGATATAGTAATACAGAAAGACACTGTAGATATTGTTTTTTGTGTTCAAATTATGTTGAGGATGAATTTCATTTTAATTTGATATGTCCAGCTTATGAAATACACCGTAAAAAAATATTTAAAGTCCTTTTATTGGAAAAAACCTTCAATGTTTAAATTGTTACAACTTTTTAATGTTGAAAATGTTAAAGAACTATGCAACTTAGGTAAATTTATTTACTTTAGCCTAAAAACTAGAAAAGACATATTAAATTAATCATTTATGTCATATACATGTATATATATTTGTTTCATATGTACATAATTATCATATTCTCCTATAAACCTGTACAGTCATGTTTGTATTTGTTTGTACTGATGAGCTATACGCTCAAAGTCAATAAAGAACTTGAACTTGAATCCACAAGCTTCCTCAAACGTGATGATCGAGAGAATCGATGTGAATCACCCGCGGGTTTCCGACGATGATTGAAGATATGCATATTAATAAATTGATTTATAACAATTATTGAATTTCTTTTTCTATACTTAGCATATAAAACATAGATATACACACAAGAACAATGGAATGCTCATATACATACAATATAAAAATATACTTGAATTTCAATTCCTAATAAGGGAATTATTAACTAGAGAATTGGTGAACTTTTACCAAAAATATGGGACCATTTCCAGGCTAGTTTGGACTTTCAATAAGGCGTGGCATTCTCGGCGCTACATAATTAGCGTCTGTCAAATGGCGAATAGATTCTCATTGGTTAAGAAATTAATAACACCAGGAACTTACGATTGTTGTTAACAATGATGAGAGGACTTAAGCCCCGCCTCTTTGCCGGACGAATCAACGTTATTGGTTATATCAATACACTAATTGGAATTTGCCCGAATTTCTATCCCTTGTATATTTCGACAGTGAAAGAAAGTTGTATATTTCAGAAGCTATTATGTAATGTCGAGAATGCCACGCCTTACTGAAAATCCAAACTAACCTGGAAATGGTCTTAATCCCGACTAATATAATAAAAAAAATTATTCAAGCAAAAATGAAAAAAAAGTATTTTTTCCTGATTCTAACAAACAAAAGCTAAATTTTCTAACGAATAGTTAATATATTAAACCTGCACAGGCGCTTGACGTTTTTAATCTTTCCTTTTCCTATTTAAGGTTGAGATCTAGTAATTGAAAGATGCCTACAGAACTCTCAAATTTGAGAAATAAATTCCTTTAATAATGCCTTATGAATTTAGCTTGGCCAAATAAGGTGTTTCGGGTCATAAGTTGTGGTTAAATAAGATGAAAACCATCATCTTCAATGAAAAAATGAAGAAACAAGTCATGCATGAATATGGTTTTTTTTTCTTCATATTCGACTATGGAAATATATCTAGATTGCCTACAGTCTCTAAGAAAACGGTGATTTGTATGTTCATTTAATTCTTATAGTATAGGGGATATTTTTATTTATGACAAGAAAGGTTAAAAACGTCAAGCGCCTGTGTAAACATGCTAAATCTTTTCTCGAACAAATTAGATATATTTTTCAAAAAAAAATTAATATTCACAAATTTAAAGCTTTTACGGCGTATCTAAAATTAAAAAAATAAATTAAGAGATTCAGTGTAAATTTACATCATAATTTGTTATTTACGTTCACATTAAAATTTTCTCCGATTTTGAACTTAAACATGCCCACGTTTATATGGTTAAATTTACTTTTAACTGTGTCTTATATTTGAATCGAGTCGGAAATAAATCTGTTATTGTTTTTGAATCTCTGATACATGTATCTATTAAACACGATTGATATAAATTGTATATCTTTATATAAAGTAACAAAACAAATAGAAAGATTTTTTTAAATTTTAGTTAGTCTGAACTCATCAAAAAAAAAAAGGCCATATATGACTTTAAGCAAAACAAGATACGATTCTCAAATCTATCTAAACAAAAACTAGATGCAATATTCAACAATGAATATAGAATTCCTTGTGGTTTCAATTCTTAAAAAAACATTTTGAATTTTAAATCCAATTACTTTCATCTTTCGTTAAGGTTTTCATATATAATAGTCATTAATCAATGTAATTCTGCGTATTCTTTCCTTTTTTCCTTATATTCCGGAGAGAGAGAGAGAGAGAGAGAGAGAGAGAGAGAGAGAGAGAGAGAGAGATGAATTTTCAAATATTTGAAAATCTATGCATCGAAGACATGTATATGAACAACGATGGTTCACACCGGCATACCGTGGTATATCATAAAGCGACTTCTGATCAAAGAAACCCGCTCATACGCGCTAATTCCAAAAACTAGAATGTTGTCGCAATCTTCATCTAAGAGGTTTCCAATCTTTTTTCGAAGAATTCTGAAAGACCTAGCCAAAGAAAATAGCAATTACGGCATTCTGAAGAGTTTTAACAGTTTATCTCTGAAAGATTTACTTTGAGTCGCATAAATAAAAATTTCGACTGGTTTGGTAATGGCAAATATAAAGTAGATATATATCAAAAACAGGAATACCGAAGAATAAGAATGTATGTTATAGTTATTTTCAAAATCCGGTGACATATAAAGGTATGACTTTACAATAAGAATGGGAATTTCTTGTACAAGAAAAGAAAACCCCAAAAGGAAATTGACTTTCAGTAGTCGGAGATACTTGACTTTACTGGTTTTCTGACCCTGCATTAAAACTTCTAAAGTAGTTATCTGTTTCTTCATAACAACACGTAGAACAATTATACTGCAACTATTAATAACGATTGGCATAAAACTAAAATAAATTGCGTTGCTTAAAAAACCGAGAAAACTGGTGCTGAAGAAAATATCCCATGTTTTGTCTCCTGAAAAATCTGCTTTGCAGGCATCAATGACTTTTAGCGGATTACTTCGCGAAGAAAATTCCTGTACAATTTTAACTGGCACCAGTGGCATGATAATCGGTACTATAAATTGTAAACTACACACAATAACATGAATAGTAACCCAAACACAAATGAACATAATAAATCTGCCATAATAAAACTTAAATTTAATGGGAAATAAGAATAAAAGTGCCTGAACTAAGGTCGAAAGACATTTGAGATGAACGGATGTTGCATGAATAACTCTTAAAACGACAGTAGAAATTATCATAAATCTACATATCTTGTATTCTATGAATCCATAGTTCATGTCCATGTATTCTAGAATTCCATCACGAATCCCCATAAACATCGTAAATAGAACGTCTACCCACATAACTAAAATTAGAAACTTTTGTGCCATGCCAAAAAGATTTCCTTTGCGAAGTGTATTCCACATGAAAATGGTTGCACAAAATGGCAAGACCCATAAATAAGGCGAAACAATTGTGGAAAATTCCAAACCAAATGAACCATAAATAGTTGAAAATTTAAACACCTGGTCGGACTTCACTTGCTCGTTAAACAGTTCAAAAAATAAGTTTTTCACTATTTCGGAAGTATTCTGTCTTCCCATCACGCCGATCCTTTAGTAAAATTTAAACCTCTGTCTTTTCTCTTTATATAAACTGCAGATCGGTATTAAAAAAATAAAATAAAATGCTGTATCACGGTATTCAGCAATCGGAGTGATAATTTACGATTATATCGAATTACTGGTATCATATTAAGCTGATCAAATTCAGTAGCAAGTTTAAAATTTCTTAGATTTGTACATAAAACACTAATTTCATTTAAAGGTACTTGGACACAGATTTGAAGTTAATATTTTCTGTATATTTCTGTATTTTATCACGAATTATATATTTTAATAGCATATTACACAAAAATTAATTAAAAATCTTATTTCATTTAAAAGTTATTAAAACTTTTTGGTGGGTTTGATTGACACATCCTTGCACTTTCACAAATCTTAACTTTATTCTTAATCCTTAGGAAAAGTGGCAATCCTGATGTGTATTAATGAGAAATATTTAAACTTAAATCAAGAAGAATAGTTTTATTCAGAGTTGAAATGTTAGAAAGCAGAACTACTTCACAAGTATCGCCATTCCGTTGTGTACAGAGTTTTGTGAATCGATCACACTCGTGTTATGTACACAGGTTTTTGTAAACATTGTTATTGTTTGATGTTTACGATTCATCGGGTGCGTTAAATCGCCAAAGTCTGTTCACCACAACTGCACGGACTGACAATATATTGTGTGTTTGTTTTGCTTTAGAACATGTCTACTCTGAATTTTCTGGATTATAGTATTAATATTTTTCATTAACACACATCAGGATTGCCACTTTTCCTAAGGATTAAGAATAAAGTTAAGATTTGTGAAAGTGCAAGGATGTGTCAAAGATTTGTGAAAGTGCAAGGATGTGTCAATCAAACCCGCCAAAAAATTTAAAGTTTTAATAACTTTTAAATGAAATAAGTTTTTTAATTAATTTTTATATGAAATGCTATTAAATATATAAGTCGTAATATTATAGAGAAAATATTAATTTCAAATCTGTGTCCAAGTACCTTTAAAGCCAGATTAAATACCGTTACCACAAAATCACTAGGAAGACAACACCTTACAAGTGTAGTTATACATATACAAACCCGAGAATCAGATAAAATCGGGTATATACGTGTAGATACTGCTCAGGAACTTGAATTTATTGACTATAAATAAAAAACTAATATCTGGATGTGCAAAAAATGCGATTTCCAACAAGATTCTGTTAAACAGAAGGTGCAATTAATAAAAAATAGTAAACAGATTCGGGCACTTTGTGGAAGCTTAAGCGGATAACAATCTGTGGGGAAATATTTTCATGATGTTCGATGACAAGTTTCTGTTAAATTGTTAATGTCAGATGAACTTTAAGTCTTTATTTTTTGCTTTATAACGGTTGTGAACTTTATGTGTAAGACAACGCATTCGTTTCTCTTACACGTGGAACCTAAAACGTTATAAATAAAGCTGAAAATTGCATGAGTATAGGTGCCAAATGTATCTGATTCATTTATACTTTTATTCGCCCTCATGGACTTGAAAATGACGTACGTAAGTTGAATGTACAGACCGGTTTCTTAAATGTAAAAGATACTTAATGAATTTATTTCTCTACCCAGCTTCCCTCCAAAGCTTCTGAGCCCCATCCCTCCCTCTGAGAGAGAACCCTCCCAAGCTTCTGAGCCCCATCCCTCCCAATGAGAGAGAACCCTCCAAAGCTTCTGAGTCCCATCCCTCCCCAGCTTCTGAGCCCTATCCCTCTCAATGAGAGAGAACCCCCTCAAGCTTCTGAGTCCAATCCCTCCTAAGCGTCTGAGCCCCATCCCAACCTCTGAGAGAGAACCCTCCCAAGCTTCTGAGCCCCATCCCTCCCTCTGAGAAAGAACCCTTCCCAGCTTCTGAGCCCCATTCCTCCCTAGCTTCTGAGCTCCATCCCTCCCCAGCTTCTGAGCCCCATCCCTCCCCAGCTTCTGAGCCCTATCCCTCCCCAGCTTCTGAGCCCCATCCCTTCCTAGCTTCTGAGCCCCATCCCTCCCCAGCTTCTGAGCCCCATTCCTCCCAAGTTTCTGAGCCCCATCCCTCCTTCTGGGAGAGACCCCCCAAGCTTCTGAGCACCATCCCTTCCTCTGAGAGAGAACTCCCCAAGCTTCTGAGCCCCATCCCTTCCTCTGAGAAAGAACTCCGCAAGCTTCTGACTCCCATCCCTCCCTTTGATTAACAAAAAGCTGTCTCTGAAAGTTAGTAGTGACTAGAATTTTTGTTAAAAATAAATAATGTTTTAGAATAGCTTAAGCTTGTCATTCAGCAATAGCTCTAGCAGTTTATATGTTTGAGTTATGTAAAAAAAAAAGAAAATAGTTATCTATTAAAAATCTTGATAAAATGTCTTTAGTAATAGGGTAAAGTGGAGAGTAAAAGGTATTGAATTCAAAATTAGTAAAGAAAACTGCTAGTACTACTATTTGTGTGGTTTTTTAATTGTTAATTTAGTTACTTAGTATTTTCTTATTTTAGGACCAGATCTCATCTAACTGGAAGAGACCAGATACAGCCCAGTTACACCTTCAAAGAGACATAAGGCTACATATTGGCCTCACCTCTTTACAATCCTTTTAGAAAATGTATTTTTTGAATACGTATTTTATTTGTAAAAATATGATTTGTATTTTTCTCCAATGGAGATGGAAAAACGGTCCCCGATGCTGATGTTGAGCATTTGAGATATAATTAAGGTATGGAAACTTGTCAAATACTCTGGAATGATTAGATTTCGCGGTGGCTCAATTTTTAAAGAATTGGGTTACTATGATGGTATAAGATTTCCTTTAGAAATTAAGAACCGAAAGTACATGTACCTCACTGTTTTTTTTCTTTCTAAAATTCTGTCCTTAGAAGATTTGCAGTCTAAACAGGCATTAAATTAAACATATCAAACTAAAAAAATTGGACACCCAATTTACACCCCCCGAATCTAGTTTAGATATACACATACACGTCATATACCAAAAACATGAACAGGAAAATAATACTTAGTCTAGTAAATATATACTAGACCTTTCCTTTCGATAACAAATTCTTGAGAAGTTTAGTAAGGTATATTTTGCTGTTGATCATGACATTAGTTCCATCGTTACCACTACAACCTATAATTGCTGTCGCTGAGCTTTTAATTTTTACAACTGTTAAAACTTGAAAAATGTATGTTTACATGTGAAGAGTTATCGGTATTGCATTTTAAATTCTGAAGGACAAAAATACAAACTATAAAAGTTCACTCCATAAACTTGGGTAATTAAATAACAAGAATGTTCTCTATATGTTCTTTAAAAAAAGGATATTGAATACAGATAAAAATTATTTTGAAAACAAATAGAAAAACATTTTTAATCTAAGAAACTTATTTCTATGAAGGTAATTAAAAATTTGTTTAAATAGTTGCAATAAATACTGTACAGATTGGAGTGCTATAAATCTTGTTGAGAAATCATTCTAGAATGTAGGAGTCCCCGGTAGCTTCCCGCTATTGCCTTTATACTAACCCAGTTGCCATACACTCAACCCCCACGAATTTCACACAAGTCTTAAGCCTATTAGATAATAAAGGATTCATCATCCTACTCAGAATATGATTCATACTGGAGATAAGTCGCGACAAACGTCTGTAGAAGCCAAGCTGCAGATATCTCCTGGCGGTAGTTGGTTAAGAGTGGACCAGAACTCTCAAGCAAGTTCATATCGTCACATGATCATATTCAGGGACAATTTAGTACATTCAACGGATTTGTCTGCATTTCATTTTATTTCCAAGAATAATCTATATATAGAATCTACAACGAGCTATGTATGGCACGCCAAATTCACAAAAATGAGCTAAACATAGTTTCACAGTCGATAAACTAGGTTTATCGACTGTAAACTATAGTTTACAAACCGTAAACTATAGTTAACAACGTTAATCTATATTTTACATCCGTAAACCATAGTTAACGCGATAATCTATGTTTCACAACCGTAAACTATACTTAACACTGAAAACAATCATTTGGGATTGCAAAACATAGATTATCTGATAAATACAGTTTCACGGTTTGTAAACTATAATTTGCAAACCGTTAACTATAGTTAACGATCTGATAAATATAGTTTCACGATTTGTGAAACTATGATTAACAACTCTTAACTATAGTTTACGATTGTAAACTATAGTTTACAAACGTGAATCTATGTTTATCAACAAAATCTATTGTTAACGCTTATTACAGACAGATAAACTTAGATTATCATTCGTAAACTATAGTTAACAACCGTTAAATATAGTTTTACAGATGAAAACTATACTTAACGAATCGTTAACTATACTTAACGAATCGTTAACTATAGTTTACGGTTTGTAAACTATAGTTTACAGTCGATAAACGTAGTTTATCAATTGTGAAACTAGGTTTATCTCATTTTTGTGAATTTGGCGTGCCATAGCTATGATTCCAAATGGCTCTTGAAGATTTTCAAAGATTTTTCCGATATATAATTATGGTCAACTTAAAACTTTGATTATATTGACATTTGTGTATTAATGAAAAATGTTAAAATTATAATCCAGAAAATTCAGAGTAGAAATAGTAGAAATATTCAAAAGCAAAACATACACACAGTGATATTGACAGTCCGTGCAGTGTAGTAAACAGACTTTAACAATCGAACACAACCAGTGAATCGTAAATGACAGAGCTCGTGCCCTGTTACTTACAAAAACTGTGTACGTTTCACGGGTGTGTTCAATTTGGTAAACTCTGTATACAACACTAAGCGCTGAACAATTACGACACTAGTGAAGGGGTTTTGCTCTCGAACATTTCTACTCTGAATATAATTGTTTTTTCTGGATTAAAGTTTTGATATTTTTCATTAATACACAACAAGATTGCCACTTTTCCTAAGTACATTTATTAAGAATAAGATTAAAATTTGTGAAAGTGCAAGGATGTGTCAATCAAACCCATCTAGAAATTTTAAGTTTCAATAACTTTTAGATGAATAAGATTTTTGATATATATTTTCGTGTGAAATGCTTTTACAATATATATGATATTATACAGAAAGTATTAACTTCAAATCTGTGTTTATGCACTTCTAGATTGCAAGGTAAACATTACGATCGAGGGCTGTTCAATAAATAATATCAGCTACAATATAGAAATCATAATACATCAAGCTTGACTTTGTCCCACAATTGAATCTTTAATGAATTGATTACAATTTACTTTTAATATCACATTTTATCATTTGGAGAAGCTGGAAAACAAGGGCTATTCGAGACACTGCATTAAAAATGAATGGTAAAGAATCCGTAAACAAGAGTCAAATTAAAGGCTTCATGAAAGTTGCTGTAAATCTCGTTAAGAATCCCAAAGAAATAATCACTGAAATATATGAAATTTACAGCAACCAATGTCTGTTTTATATAGACACAAGAGCAGGTGGATTTCAATGTACAAAATCATATAATGGACATGATAATGGGTACCGTCCTTGGCGACAAAGACTTACAACAACCAATGTACTCTTTGCCAAAATTCAACAAATTAACAATGATGATGTTTGATTTACTTTGACCTTGACATAGCAAAATTGATAGTCAGCCTTTTGGGGTAGTTTACACTGTTTTAAAGAAACATTTACAAAAAAAAAGCTTATTACTCAATGGTCACCCTATGTTTTGAAAATTGAGATCTGCATTGAACGAATATTTAGATGTCGGACAAGAGTTTCCAATTAATAAATCAAAATTTCCAAAACCAGTATATTTGACCTTTCATTAAAAGACTTTATGTTCGAATATGGCCAACTTCCAAGGGCTTTGCAACAACATACACTGTACTAAAGTTTGATTTTTTTTAATTGTTTAATTTGCAGTCCGTTTATACATGTTATAAGACTGGAAGTTCCCTTGCTTAAAAATAATTTATTGAAAAACTTCTACTGTTTAAAATTTATCTTTGCTATTTAGCTTGTATGTGCAACACACTATAGTTCAGACTGTTTCGATCAATAAATATCTTTTTGCCACATGATATTATCTTCGTAAATCTTAACTAAATACAATGTTTTTATTGCCTTGCTACTTGCGACCTTCTCGCCTTATCAGGAAGCAGTTTTCATTGCTAAATATAGATGCACCATGACACACCTGTGGAAAATCCCTGAAAAAGGATTTGTTTTATATCGTTATTATTTATTATATACAATTAACTGGGGAATCAAATAAAGCTGAATTCATTCAAATGTGGATTTTTTTAATAACCAAAGCACATTATGTTTTGGGTATATTGCACTTTATTAATTAATGTAGATATTGAAGAGTACAATACTTGTACCGAGTTATCGGTAATTAATTTTTATTTAAAAATACAAAACATTAAATTTATACAGATTTAGTATTTAGTAATAATAATAATTAAATCATATTGCATGTGCATCTATTCATTTATTTAATTATATATGTTTAGATGCACATGCAATATGCATTGCTATGCACATGTGCATAATATATAAAACATGAGTCTGTCACACAAGCTTGGAAAAGCCTTATCTTTTTATAAAGCCGTTTGTAATATGAATATTTGTGAAATAACAATTATTTTTAAAGATTTCATTTACTCCCCCCCCCCCTTTTTCAAATAATTTCCTTCATCTGTTTATCTGTCCGCTTAAATGTTGATGCTGTTTTTGTCTATAATTTGCTTGCATGTATACTTTAAAAGTCGAGTTTATCTATCGACTGTAAACGATTTACAAAATCACAGAAATGCATTGATTAAAGATTTAACTCGTAATGAATATTTTCTTTTAACATTATGTGTAAAAAAAAGGTTTGCTTCTTTGAAGCTGTCTTCTTTTTTGCAAGAAAACCTAATTGAATGTCTTTTATAAAAGAAAATATTGATAGATTCAAATACAATTTCTTGAATTTTCTTCACAATATTTATTTTTTTCTGAAGTAAAAGAATTGCTCTTACTTTTGCAATAATATTAGAGGATGGTTCTTCCAGAATGGACCACGTTTTTGCTTGTATGGACGGCCATCCAGTACCTTGAGCTCGGCGTTTGAGTTCTAGGCGTTCATTAATTCTTTGAGTTTGGTCCTCTGTCAGATTTGAGAGAGCTTTCTGGTCGTCGAAGAAACCCACGTATTTACTGTAGCAGCAATGCATCATTACATCCGGGTCAACACCCCAGAATTCTAATTCATTCTTGAATTCGGCAGTGCATGCAGAGGGAGGTAAGTGTAAACCGTTTCCTTGAAAGTAACTGAGAATTGCTAAAAACAGGGTAGGGTTCCTCTCTAGGAAAATTTCTGCCCTCCCCGTCATTTTCTCAAGTTCACATGATGCATGACTCTTCTTTGAGGTCATCTGCTTAAAAGTTTCAGACGACACTTCGTATTTCGTTCCACTAATATTGAGGACAATATTGTTCTCCATTGTCCCCGTGACTCAAAGTTTTACTAACTGCGAGATAATTTTATCAGTTCTTTTTCTCCATTCAATCTTTGGGATTCTGAGAAAAATCAATATGAGAAATTGACGTACGCATTGTCATGCATTGTAGATACTTACTATTGTTGTGAAGAGGTATTTAAACATAAACAAGGAATGCTAGTAATTAGGTATCCTATTGGAAGAAACAATGACATTTTTTTTCTAGATATTGTTACCGATATTTATATCCGATAAAGGCTTAAAATGATGTCTTTTTTTCTTAAAAAATTATTTAGTTCATTCTAAAGTGCCAAAATACTTATATCTTTTCTGAGAATTGATTTGTTTTCAATAAAGTTCTTTATGTTCCTTTGTTATTAATGCAAGACCGAAGCCAAGCCAAGTCAACTGAGCTAGTTTTTGATGGATCAATAGAAAACAACAGTAATGAAAGTGAAAAAATGTCATTTATTGAAGTAAATGACGTAAAACAAAAACTATCTCTCTTTGTTTTCCCAAATAAGTAATGTTTTATGAAAATCTATATAATTATCTGTAAAAAATGTTAAAAATTCATCGAATATGTTAAACTTTTGAAACTATTGACTTTTAGGCAGACGAACAATGCTATCATTCCCAGTTCCTTAAAATATTTATAATGTAAAAGAAAATCATAAATTGCATAAAATAAAAAAAAAGTATGTAACCAATGCTTGTGCAGTTTTAGTGCAAAAGTCTTTAAAAGGCCTTTATTTTATCCATTTAAAGGTTATATTATGTGCATTTATCTAGGTAACTGGTTCCAATAAAGGGATTGGATATGCTATCGTAAGAGGCCTTTGTAAGCAATTTAAAGGCGATGTCTTTCTGACAGCAAGAAATGAAGAACTCGGTCAGAAGGCTGTGAAGAGCCTTAATGAAGAGGGACTTTCTCCAAAATTCCATCAGCTTGATATCACTGACAAGTCTAGCATTGAAAGGTTTAGAGACTTTATCAAGAACACTTATGGAGGATTGGATGTTCTTATCAATAATGCAGGAATGGCATACAAGCAAGCATCAACAGCTTCATTTGGAGAGCAGGCAGAGGAAACAATCAAAACAAATTATTTTGGCACCCTTGCTTTATCGGATGCTCTTTTTCCTTTATTAAGGCCACATGCGAGAGTAGTCAATGTGTCCAGTATGGCTAGTAGTTTTTCAATTAGAAAATGTAGTCATGAGGTGCAAGCTAAATTCCTGAACACCAAGATAACAACAGAGGAGCTGACAAATTTGTTGAAAGAGTTCATTCAGGCAGCCAAAAATGGGGATCATGAGAAGAAAGGTTATTCAAATAGTGCTTATGGAATGTCCAAAGTGGGAGTTAGCGTTCTTACGCAAATTCAACATCGCCAGCTCTCCGCAGATCCCAGGGAAGACATCCTCGTGAACTGTTGTTGTCCTGGATATGTAGACACAGACATGTCTTCACACAAAGGTCCCAAAACAATCGACGAAGGGGCAGATACACCTATTTACTTGGCGCTTCTTCCAGATGGTACCAAAACTCCAGCAGGTGATTTTGTGGCGGATAGAAAAGTTCACAGGTGGAATGAATACAATTACTCATTTTGAAATGTTGTATATTGAATGTTAATTAATATTGAACATTCATAATATTTGGCTTAAGTCCCAGAAACGGAGAAGTATTTCATTAAGTGACTGCATGTTGTGTTGTTGTTTTTTTTTAAAAAGATTTATGTACCCCCATTTATCATGTTTATCTTCTGTTAGACAAATGTCTGTACAGTAAAGAATGTACAAGTGTGTATAAACCAGTTTCAATATTGCCCCCACAGTTTTGTTAATTTCTATCCCAATAAAACACTAAAGACATTCTTTGATGAAGATAAACAACTAGTTACAAAAAAAAATTACATGTACCTACTACGGAGATCCAAACTAAAAGGCACCACCTGATATCATTACAGGCAGCAGGATCTCCCTAAAGACTATGTAAAACATGATTACTAATGATGAATAATAATTTATTATTTGTAAGTTGTTTTACATAAAGTTCGAGAACTTTAACTAATACAGAGACATCACCATGTATACAGATGAAGGGCTTCAGATTTAGATTTTAACTGAAAACTTAGAGCCATTTAATAGAGAGGGATTTTTTTAAAAATGTATTTGGCAACAGTTCACAAAAATAGCACATAATAACATAAATTGCAAAAATAATTCTATCAATAAGCCAAAATCATATTGGAAAAACGATTTGTATATTTTACTGACAGAATTTCAATAATTCAGAAAGGATGAATTTTAATTTCTTGCCTCACTTCTAAATTAAGAAAAAATACTGGACCAGATTTGTATTTTTCAAAAACTTTACCTTATTCTTTCTTTAAGCATAAGTCAACCTCGGCCATGAAATAACGTTACTCGTCGCTTGGCTCTGATTGAAATTACATGTTTATTTTCACATACATGTAAATATGAAAATTTTTAATGCATCTTCAATTTAAATGATTTTTTTTTCCTTAAATATGAAATTTTTTAATGCATCTTCAATTTAAATGGGTTTTTTTTCTGGTGTTCAAGAAGCCAAAAATATTCAATTAGACATGCAGCTTGATCACAGAGTTGCACAAAACGGACTTTTCGTAACAGGTATAAACATGATAAAATGTTGACCAAAATTAAATTCAAATTTATACACTCGTACATGTATTTTTATATAAGCTGATATACAATGTATATACACATTGGCTGAAAATTTATATGAAATGCAAGGAAGTCATTGTACAAGCAATAATGGAAACATTTCTCTGCTAAATAATGCAGAACTTTTATTTCTTTTATCCCACCCTTAATGATTGCAGGCATATCAATGCCTGCTTTATGCAATATTCTCATGTTCACAAAATTTGAGCAAGAAATAAATTTTTCCACTTTCCATGATTATAAAGCCTAAGGGTGAAGCTCAATGCTTATTGGCATGGCCTCTTAAATGCTCTGCACATAGACTTCCAGTTATATATGTAGCAGTTATCTCCTCCTGACGATTGTTGGGTAAATAGGCACAAGCCCCAATCGAAACTTCTCGGGTCTTTCCGACTAGCGGAAAAACGACCTCGAATGTACTAGGAAGGCGCCATTACAACTCCCCCTTTTCACGATCTTTGAAATAAATGCATAGAGACCTTTCATCTGTGGATTATTGAGTTCAACTTTATTCAATGTAATGATATTACATAAAATATACTATAGAAGGAAATTCTATCCCCGTCTACACTATATTTGAATAAACAGGAAGATGTATAAATTTTTAACATCGGGTGATCGTAATACATTCGAGGTTGTTTTTCCGACCTCTGACGGAAAGACCCGAGATGATGCGATTGGCACAAGCCCATCAACTGTTTGCTGGCACAGTTCATATCGTCATATGATCTTATTCAGGGACAATTTAGTATATTCAACGGATTTGTCCGCACTTCATTTTCATTTTCTCAAATCAATTAGCTGCGAAGAGGGTGTTGACCAGTCAATACTATTTGGTGCTGTGAGAGATTAGAACTAAGTGTAATGTTTCCATTTTGTCTAGAATAGGGTGAATATCAGATAGTATTCCTCCCCCGCCAGACGGGTGTTGACTAGTGAGTACTGTTTGGTGTTGTGTTGGGTTAGAACTTAGGGAAGGATTTACTTAGTATCCGGCTTATTCGTCCCGTGCAATACAAATTCTTGACCAATTTCTGCCATTCATACAGCTATGATAAACTCAAATACAATGTTATCAAAATACACTAAATTATTACAACCTTTTAGAACATGAATAGCGACGATCAATCTTGGAACATTCTTCTGAACATTCTTTTAATTTTCGTATAATTTAACATATGAAAATCAATGAAAATGACATAATACCTATCAAACTTTTTAAATATTGTTCTGTGCACTGAGAGTTTTAGCGTTCACCAGTTAAGTAAGATGTTATATCCAAACATTCTGTAAGCTCAGAAACAAATTTACCACCCTGATATTTTGAATACCTTATCCCACCCCTTTCCCTGAATTATAATTCTAAAAATGCTAAATCTTTTCACAATTAATATTGCATTTTTAGTTCGTTTACTTAAGAATAGTTGAATGCTTAAGATTTACTTCAGATCTTTTCACCCTATTTTATGAAAGTCAAGACTCAAGTTATTTAAACTTGTGTTTGATAAGATTCATAATCGTTAACTCATTAATTTTTATACATTTTTTTTTATAATTAACATCTTATATATATATATGTGCAGCAGCAAAAATACAAGTAATAGTCCGATACTTTTTTAAAAATGGATAATAATAAAGACTTAAATACCATATAACGGGTAATTTTTACTGCTGTAAATTTTTACGAACTTTGGTCAAAAAATGGTGTTTGAAATTTTTACGCGTTAATTTTTTCACGAATTGAACATGTCCGTAAAAATTAAAATCATCATATGTAAAATTCCAGATCACTGATCATAAGCACTTTGAATGTGTTTACGTACAAATAATGAGTTCGAAAACCCGATGTAAGAGAGAGAGAGAGAGAGAGAGAGAGAGAGAGAGAGAGAGATTTATTAAATTATAACAGCATAAACAATGCCACAGATTACATTATGTATCAATATTTTATCAACATGAACAATGTACCCTTCATTAATTCATGTTTTATAAAAGCATAGCTAGGCACACCACGTGCTCGTCTGGTATTTACCAATGACAATGACAATGACAAAGATTGAAAACACGGGTATAATTTGAAGACCTGTAATTATTAAGTCATTTACAGAAGTTAGGCGTCTCGTAAAAATACTAAAAAAAAAAAGAGTAACCAGGTATGTCTAACTGATTAATTTTTTGACGATGTTTGTATAATTCATTCAAGTTAATTGAGATTTACCTGCATGATCCAAATTGATGATTGACTTAAAAGTGCTCAAAATACCAACAGTACTAATTATATAGCCTCCAGGGAGTGAGCTTAATGGCAATTAGCATTGCTTTTACACATAGGATGTTGAAAATTTACACGAGCCGTTTTATAAATTATTTGAAATTTTACGCGTTTAAATTTTACGGATTTATAAAACTCGTAAAAATTAGTAAAAATTAGCAGCACGTAAAAAATACCCGTTATATGGTACTTCGATTTATTTATTGTTTGAATTTATGTCATTTGTACGTTGCAATTCATTACCACATTAGTATTGTTAGCTGCAATACATTTTGAAAACACTGATTTTGAGCTTTCCTTTGCTATTTGATCATTTCGTCCCAGGTTAAGCAGTAGTACATCTGTAGTACAACTTTCTAAATCAGCCCACTGAACATGCTGAATGTCTCATGTAATCATTTAAATGTCCAATGTATCTCAAACGAGTTCATGCATTCATATCAGGTCATTTTTCACCCCACTATTTAAAGATCTTGTTTTGTTGTCTGTTTTGAAAAGGGATTTTATTTTTCATGAATGCTCATTCATTTGTCTAGAAAAACTGGGTTATTCTCAGGATTGCTATAATGGGGCATAAAATCTTGCCATTTCTCTGGATATTTATACTTATTGCGTATTCTTCTCATGCAGTGATGATAACTTATATTGTGGAATCTCATGAATTCTGTGACAAGAACGCATCTGAAATCAACAGTGTTTCAAAATCTATGTCTGATGTTGTTAATGAAACATCCACTTTATTTAAACATCTGCAAATAGACCATGACATAATACCTGTTTGTGATTTTCATGATTTAGATAAGGATATTTCAAATAATACGGATTTTATTGGTAAGTTAATTGCAACAAAAAAGTATTTTAATGCAGAGCTGTTCACATTTACTTTATATAGTGGATTTTTGCATTGCGCAATCAAAATTAAAAAAAAAAAACCTGAACGTGAAAAACGCTGATATCAGAATTTTAATAATTCTTACATCTGGTATGGAAATTTTGATTTTTAATTTATAAATTATTTTAAATTACAATATTATTTAATTTTTGCATTTAAACTTGATTTGAACTAGCTTAACTTGTGGTAAGTCCAATGAAAATGAGAGCTCTTGGTTAATAAGAGACATATCAGCAAATTATTAAACAGCACTTGTATTATTTAAAGTATATGTATTCTATATTTTTATGATAACTAAGAGATAAGAGGTAATTCATGTATGTTATATTTCCTCATTCTTTTTCCAGATTTAAACAAATGTGTGATACTTTATTTATTTTTTATTACTTATTTTGTTTTAAGTTTTTATCTCAGGAAACGAAACAAGGGATATCACAACACTATCAATAAAATCAAATATTCCAATAATAACCAGCACATATGATGCGTTCACCGGCAAAAGGTATGTGGAAAATTAAATCATACAAAATTATATGTAATTTAAAAAAAAAAAAAATCAAAATTTTTACTTTTTCAAGTTTACGCTTCGTGTACATATGCAAACATCTGATATTTTTTAATATCATTATTGATTATTACTATTTGATGTTTATTTTTTCAGAAATAATACCTTCATTTCTACACAATACACAACAGAAACACTTGGTAACTTCATATACAGAGTTCTAGAAGAGCTTGAATGGCCATACATCCAAGTCATTTTGCAGCCTACATCTTACTTCCAAAATGTATTAAACACGTTTAAGCGATCACGTGATTCTCCATACATATGCGCAGTACGGACACTTGAAGTGAATTCAACTTCTGAAAAGGACATTGAATTTTTGCTGACATCATTACAATATGAAACAAATACGAAAGGAGTATTAATATTGGCAGAAGATTTAGTTCTAAAGTAAGATTCGTGTTTTAGGAATAAGAAATAAATCGAATAACCTTCTAGGTTGTTTAGCTGAGCTTTTCTCAAATAGATTTGTTTACTTTTATAGACGTATCGCACAGATCTGGACGACAAATAAAGATCTTGAACAATTTTACTTTGTTGCTGTAGTTGAAGATTCAGGAATAGTTAAACCATCTTTAGAATTAATTCCAGGTATTTTTCCTCTTCCATACTTCGGCCACATTACATCTTTTAATTTCTATTTGAAGAAATTCTTTCTCTGAATATAAATCAATTGTATATACTGAAGATGCATTTTATGCCCCCTTTTGAGGTCACACTATGACGCACTTTCATATAACCTTTACTTATTGGCTTTTAATTTGCGACTTTTATGTTTTCAGGTTGGGTCTTCATTCCGCGATCAAAAGCAAAAGGAGACACAAATAAAACAGGTAAACAAATAAAAGTGTTACACAGGAGTCCAAGAAAAAATTCTTTTGCCAAAAAAAGGTTTATTCACTAATTATTTCTTCATTATCTTTTATCTGTCTTATTTCAGAAAGTGTTATTTATAGCAATATATCAATGTCAAATATTTTGGAAGATATCGCAACTACCACAACGTTCCTTATGGAAGCTTTAAGCAATGTCAACATCAGTGCATGTAATTATCAGAGCAAAGAGGAATATAATGCATGTTTACGATCGAAATGGACTTCTGCAATGACAGGAAAAGAAGACGAAATAAGTGTTTACAATGTTCAGATAGACCAGCTTGTCGAGAATGGGAACATTACAGTGTCAAGATTAATTCAGGTAACTAGTGAAATTGATAGCTTTTTAAACCAATATATTTAGAAAATAGAAATTTTTCATCACAATAAATTAAAATAAAACTATCGGTTTCTTTCAAAATGTGAATTAACATGTGCGACAAAAATGTTTATATATAGTTGTACTCAGATATGCAATTAATATTTTGAACAATTTGAATATTTTTGAGTATAGGTTGGAAAGATGAACGATGAGAAATACCGAACGATTAATCCAATGAAATTATACGACAAAAATAACAAAGTCTTAAAAAGTAACGCTGTTTCGTGGAGTGAGGCATTCGTATACATTTGTCGGTCATTCGTAAAATTCCAAAGTCTTACATCACCAACGGAAACGGATGTTCAAATAATTGGATCTTTACCACTACATTATTCTTCACACACACCTGAGGGATGTGGCGAGTTACGAGATAATTACATTTTGTTAACTGAGGCTGTCGTCTTCGCAGTCGAGTTTGTGAATGATATGACAAATATCCTGCCAAATGTGAAGCTGGGATACGACGTCATTGATACGTGTACAGTACCTTCCAGATTCATTCATCAAATGGACATTCTGAATTCGAGAGGACTAAGAAATACAACTATATCTAGAAAAAACTATATCGGTGGAGTGGGATTTCCTTTTAGTTCCGAGATCGAACGCTTGGCAGGGTATTTTTCTTCAAAGGAAATGCCAACTATAAGTATCGGTGCAACAAGTTCTGTGTTTTCTGACAAGATACTCTATCCATATTTTATGCGGATGGTTCCTTCTAACAAAGAAGAAACCTTGGCGATAATTGGTGTCTTGGAATATTTTTCTATTCATACAATCGGCATTGTTTACACGAACGATGCATTTGGTGCAGATCTCACAAAGAGTGTATTGAACTTTGCAGAGGAAAAGGGAATCAGAGTAGTGTATTTGATGAGAATGGAAGATACGTATGTAAAAAATTCTGATGTTCTACACTATCTTGTTGACAGATTTATTGTCCAAAATAATGATGATGTCCAAGCTGTAGTTTCACTGACGCAAAGCAATCACATGAAAGCTATTTTGCAGCGACTAGCTGAATTAAAGTTCAGCAAAGTTTTCTGGATTGGATGCGATACGTGGATAGCAGGAATTGAGGAAAGCTTCTTCAGAAAAAACATTGAAGTAGTGAACAATGCAGTTCTTATAACCTTCGAAACAAAAATTTCGGAGAATTTTCTTAGGTACTTAAACAGTAAACAGAATATATTGGAAAATAGCCTATTTGCAAAACAGCTAGTAGAAAAAATAAACAATTGCACTTTCGATGAAGGTCAGCCTTGGGAAATCCAGTGCAAAGATGAAGATTTTCAAAATATCGTTGAAAATATTGATCTTCATGGAGAAACGCATATTATTGACGCTATTATTGTCCTTGCCCATGGATTAGATGCATTAATAAGAACCTACTGCCCTTTGCTTGATTACTGTAATGAAGCCAACTTAAACAAAAACAAATTGGCAGAAATCGCTCAAAAGTTGCATGTGAAAGACATCAATGGCGACCAAATAATGTTTGATAGCAAAGGGGATGGGAAGAATATATTTTATATTATGCAGGTCAATCCAACGCTTGGAACTCATTCATTCGAAAAGGTATTCTTTCTTTTTGCCTCGCTTTGACTTTTATATACATGTACAAATACAGTACATTTTTCTCATCATATATATTCAAATTGCTTGCATTTTGCATATAAATGAAGATGGTTCATCTATCTTTTGTTTGTAGATCGGAATGTGGATAGACGGCATAACTATCATAAACAATGACACGTTGAAATTACCACAGTCATTGTTACAAAACAAAATCAAATCCTGTAACGGGAGAAATTGTCATTCTTTAAGACCAGGCATGACTGAATTGCAATATACGTTCATCCCGGGTGACGTAATGATATATGCGTTTTTAGAACTGTTTGGGGTAAACAATGGCACGTGCTCAAATTCTCTTATTCCAGACCATTTTGAAGTTGCGTCTTCAGTCCTTTGGAGCATTCAAACAATTAATAAGAAACAGCCAAAGAGCAATCCTCGTATCGGTTTAGGAATATTTGGAGTATGTGCCTTTGATTCAACGATAGCAAGGAATGTTATTATACCTTCATTTATTGTCTCTAAGCTTCCATCTTCTCCTTTCAAAAAACCTATACTGGGACTTGTTGGAGCTCTAACAAACCCTGTTGCCTCGGAATTGGGCGATGCAAGAGACTCAGTGTCGCAAGAATTTCCAATGGTAAGTCAAATCTGTAGGATGATTCTGTTGTCAAGATGATGAAAGATCAAAATTTTTAATGAATTCTTACATGTAAAACCCAACCTTCATACATTTATTTTTCACGAAGAAAAAAGTATTACTTTACATTTTCGTCAGTTTTCATGTATTGGTTTAACTTACAATAGTTTAAGGCATTTCTGTCTCAAATTTTATTAAATTAAGCATTTATGTACAAATGATAAAATCAATTAATTTACATGCATATGAATAAAACATATATTATGTTTTGAAGATAATATCAGCAACGACAGAAAGATTCAACAACAGAGAGAGATTCCCGCGTATTTTCAGAACGGCCATGTCGTCAACCTCAGATGTGTGCATTGCCATAGAATTTGCAAAGAGGCTTGGCTGGACCTATTTTCACGCTTTATTTGGGGATCGTGATCAATCACTGTTAGATCTTTTGGAAATAGAAGCATTACTTTTAAACATTTGCTTAGCAACCAAACGTACAATAAAAATGTCAGACCAGGAAAATGAGCTATCCAAAGCGGTCGATGAAATGTTGCAATACGATGGCGCAACTGTTGTGATGGTATTCATTCCAACCGTTGCCATTGAAGTGCTACTTAAAGTAGCACATGAGAAAGATACTTTTGGGAGGCTTGTTTTTATCATTCCAAAGCCTGTTGAGAATGTAGAAAGAATCCTTGCCACATACAACAAACCGGCAATGGGTAAATTTGACAGAAATACATTTTGTGTAACCATCCTGAATCTTAATCCGTAGATGTCTTCGTTGCATCTTGAAAATAACGTCTATAGTGCATATACTACTGATAGATGTACTGCTTGATTTTTCTTGATCCCCAATTTTCGCTTTAAAATAATCACTTCTTTTAAAAAGAAAACGAACCCTCAAACACTAGAAGAAACATAGTATACGTATTAATGTACTAAAATCACTTTCTTCAGAGTTTCAAACATAAAGTTTTTATATTAATTAAAGTCTAAACTTTTGACAAGCAAAGTGTATTTATTTCCTTTAAAACTTAATACTTTTGAAAACTCATCGTCTTTAACAAAATACAGATTATTAGTGGACCTACATATTCTGTGAAATTATTGTAGGAATGGTCATTCTTCAGAACAACATGACAGAAAACACACAATTTAAATCATATTTCCAAAGCTTGAATATTGAAGAGGGAGATTGGTCAGATCATCTGCCATGGGGGAAAAGATTTTGGGAAGATGTTCATAAATGCAATCTACGATTTTCCAATAGATATAACAAAGACTGTATAATGGATTTGAAGCTGAACACAGTTAAAAAGAAACAGTCACCATACGTAGCTTCTACAATCAACGGAATATATGCTTTATCTGCGTCTTTCCAAAACTTTCTGACAAAACATTGTGATGGAACGGATTCGGTCAGTTGTGTCAACAGGAATTCCTCGCATATGTATCAGCAACTAGAATACGAGTTAGATAATGTTAATGTCGTGCCAGATGGGGGAACGAAGTTCGCTTTCGAGAACAGGAATGCGTCGGTGCCCTTGGCGATCCTTAATTATCAGTATGGACCTAAAGGAAACCCCAGACTAGTTACAGTATGTATGCATTGTTATCATTCAAAGCGAAGATTGTGTATTATTAAATACTGTTGAAACAAATTTTAATGGACATAAATGGTATATAGTTTAAAAATCGTATGGACTGTTGAAACAATTTTCATGGATTTTAGTTTATATAGTATATGAACAAATTTGATGCTCAAAATTTCTCTATCTTACAAAATATAAAACTGAATACTTTTTTAAAGAATCATTTTTAATTAATTCAACGCAATTTTACTTTCATGTAGTTAGTAAACCATTACTATTTTGCATTAGATTGGAAGTATTCAAGGTAAGGAGATGACCCTAGACTTACGGAAATTGAGTATGTATAATCTGAATGGTGCTCGCAAAATCTTCAAATCTGAATGCCCAAATGATCAGTGTTCAGTATGTTTAGACCCGAAATTTGTGTCCAGCTACAACGACAAAGTGAGAGAGCTTTCTGGTCTTCCTCCAGCAACAGTGAACAGTTTTGAAAGTGGAGTTGGTCTTACTACGATTTTTCTTATTATAATTGGTGTTGGGGTAGCAATTGTGTGTACTTATTACTTGGCCAAGTACTCCTCTCATAAAATATTTAGTCTTTCTGCTGACGGACATGCTTGCATAATTCTTGGAACGACGATACAGATTCTCGGGGCTGCAGTGTATCTGTTTGATGGCTCACCATTAGCATGTGGTGTTCATCTTGCTTTGCCAGGTGAGTCTGTAACTTTCGAATTGTATTAAATGTACAACAAACAAAACAATTTTAACGTTCATTTTAATGCTAAAAGATATGTGCCAATCGTCGCTCAGGTATGCAAAAATATGTTTTTGGAGCAATTCAAAACGAAAATATGTTTCACCAATTATGATGTTTAACAAATACATCCTTGCTACTTTAAATGAATGAAAACTCACTTGGAACATATGCTTTTTTTGCTTTGAAATGAAATTTAAAAGAAAATTAATAGTAAATGTTGATATTGTTTTAGAAAAACTAATGAACTTTCAAATGTAGGAACGGTGTACAGTATCACTCTCACTGGCCTGCTAATCAAACTGAACAAAACTGCATGTCTTCAAGCGATCATCGGAACAAACATCACCAAGCTTCCAAAATGGGACTTCGTTTTCACATATCTTCCAATAGTGATGTCTGCGCCCGTCATTATTTTCGTTGTTTGGACTGTGGATGATCCTGTAACAATGACTTGGTCTGTACCATCCCTCTTTGAAATCTCCAATGTCGACGACATATCAATTACATGGCGCTGTGATTTTAATCGGTAGTCTAATTTCTTATACCATATTTTGCATACATTTCTAATAATCAGAGAGAGGTTTGCTTTCATAGGGAGCTTTTGAACGACAAATTCTAAATCTGAATTTCTATTTTGCAGAACAGAATATGCACTTTTCATGACTTTTTTCTGGATCATACTGTTCCTCTGTATGACATTATCTGTCATCTACCAGTGTAAAAATACTGGACGAAAAGAGGTGAAGCAAGTTTTAATGTCAGCAACTTGCTTTTCCATCTTTACCATCGGAACGACCGTAGTTCGTTTGCTGAGTGACGATCACGTGATGTTCAGAGCGTTCATGTCGGTGACTCTTCCTTTGAATGGAATCATTATTTTGATTGTGAATTTTCTTCCACAAATTGTTGATCTTATGAGGGAAAAGAACAGAGAATTGCTGTTTTCTAGGCTAATGGCAGAAAGTAAATCTACTCACATTGCACAGTTATGGAAAGACTTGATACATGATGAGAGCAGACCGAAAAAGAAAGGTAAAGTTAAAATAACATTTTATCCAATTTAACATGCATAAATGAAAATTTGTGTCAAGCAGAATCTCGGTAAACACAAATTCCTCGTTCGCCCTCCCCACTAAGTTTAAAACAGTATTTATTAAGATGTAAAGTAAGATGTAAAGATAAAATTGCACTTTAACATACATGTATAATCTTTCAATCTAAATGTTACATATTCTTCTTCCGAAATCTCTTCCAGTGAAACCCAAGAAAAATAAAGAAAACGAAAAAGGTAGGGAATGTCAGAAGAACTTGATTGTTTTTTTATTTATTGCCAGTGTACATGTAAATAATTTTATTTGACCGGTTTTTGAAAGGTTTTTGATTTCTCTGGTGGCCCCAAGTGAGCTTAATCGTTTTTAAAATCCAGAGAAACGACTTTTTAAGTGCCAAGGGAGTTGTAATCCTTGACACGGGGTACCATTAAACGTCTCTTCCGACGGATTAGACAAAAGGATCAAACGAAATGGAAATATTAGGAAAGTTTACTGTTAAATTTATATCTAACTCTCTATACACAGATTTCCCTTAGCTTATCTTGTTAAAAAGGAAAAGTAGGAAACAAAAAACTTATAAACATTAAAATTTTCTTAAATATGATCGAGGTCTGGGAAAGTAGAATCACGGGAGAAAATTGAAATTCTCTACATGTATCGAAACAGAAAATATGAAAAACAGGGTATGTAATACATCAATCAGTTACAAATAAATTTTTTTTAATACTTTTCATTTAAGTTTCCATGTCAGTAGCTGGACTTTCGTCAAAATGGAGAAAGAAGACAAAAGAGCCAAAAGAAGATACATCTGAAGCATGACACATGGATTAAAAAATGTTGGTTGTTTTGAACAAATGTTTTCTCAAACCTTCAAATTCTTTTGATTTTATAATAAATTATTACAACTGAATAAAGAAATGAAATTGTGAAATCGTGTTCAGTTTAGTGGTTCGGTGGTCTTGAATCCCTTTTAAAAAACAAGGGTTGAAATGATTTTTTTTTTATAATTTAAATATTTGATGATTATCATAATGCTTAACTAAGCCCGAGAGAAAACCTAAGCCAAATGTGGGAGAGGAGAGTCTGTTGAGATCTTTAAAATGAAAAAAAAACTTAAAAACTAGTGTAAGTAATCAAACTACATGATAATACCTCCATCTTCTGTTTTCTTCTCCATATTTTTATTAGAAAACACATTGAACTTTGTTATAGATACAGAATTCAATGCTTTTATGTATAATGTGCCAAAGGTTTACATTAAAAGTGACATTACAAACAATAACAATTTTAGTCATTAAGATAACATATAATATGGCAAAAGATATTGTCCGACCACTTTAGATGTTCATTCATTCCCATACTATAGCAGGTATGCAAAGATATAAGGGACTACCAGTATCCTTTTGGATAGCTACAGAACTGTAGCTCTCTGCTTTGGAAAATTCGGAAAGATAAGACAGTGAGGTACAGATCTAAGCGTTGTAAAGACCATCGATTTGCGCCACCGATTTTATGTCGCTTACTTCGGGTATAATTTCTTGTATTTTATACTTTCCTCAGCTTTAAATATAATATCCGTTAATTGATATATCAATAGCAGAGGTAAAATATTTGATTCATTATCGGATACCACTTCGAAAGCAAGGGAAATCAAAAATACATAAAGTGTGCGACAAAAAATCTTCGGCTTAATCGAAGGTTTTTACAACGCTTGGATCTTTAACTCTGCTTTATATGGCCGAATTTTCTCAAGCAGAGAGCTACAGTTCTGCAGCTACCTTTTTGATACACTTTACTTCTTCCCTTTGCTGCTTGAGTAAACATTTTTCAAAGCATAGAGTCAGAATAAGTCATTATAAAAAAGCATTTTCCCCCAGGAGAAATAAATACAATATACATAAAATTAACCGGATCGTCGATTCAATTTATATAAAAAGAATAATATAAAGAGGAATTCTAAGCATTAAACCAGCTTGTATGATATCTGAGCCTGAACAAGAAAGTATTTAGTTGGAATTCGTGCGTCACAAATACGATCAATTTTTAATCATTATTTTTTTACGCCTTGACTCAAATAGAAAAACATCAGGAACCCATGCATCAATGCCATGCATAATACAAACTACTTTTTTGTTGATTTGCAACATAAACAGACTTTAAAATAGGATTCATTTAAAAAGGATACAATTCACAAATTAAAGCAAGTATATATTTCCAATTTTCATTAAAAATATCATGAAAATATGCAGTACTCAATGAATATTAATAAATTAAAAACCGCTGTTATTATTACTTTGTGAAGGTTATCTAAAGTTGTCTTGTTCTAAATTATTAGCATCAATTGAGGGCAAAGGATAAATCAACTGATTATATAGAAAATAACGAAATGAAAGAGTTGTCAGGAATTTAAAAGAACTTTTTATTGATCACAGTTTCTTTGCTATTGTTATCTGGAAAATTATTTGATCCATTTGAAGTATATTTATGTTCGATATCTCATTTTCCTTGCTTTGTAACTTCACTTTTAGATTTCTTTTTAGACAGTATTTTTTTTTATCGCGATTCTATTGCCTTCTCTCAGTCATATAAGATTTTCTATTGAGCGTTGCTATTCATTTTGTATCTTGATTATTCAGATAGTTCTTAAGGTAGGGTTCTCCTCATATGAAAATGTATTTCTTGAATCTAAAACAAATGAAATTTTCACAGAAATAAGAAGAGAACATTCACTGTGTGATAGTATCAGTTAGATTTCTTGTGACCGTTTTATATTAGAGGTCAAGTCAAGATCATTACCTTTTCCATGGACATAAAAGTATATAAAAAAAGTATATAAGTACATAAAAAAATTACTGCATCCAATTATGCAATAGCTTATTTTCTCTTTCAGAAGATTAAACGTTTTTATTTTTGCATAAAAAGATATTACTTTATAGGTTCTATCAGATGATTTAACCAAAATTGACATAAATAGTTTTTAAAAAATGGATTTTGGTTTTTTAGGATATATTTAGTTATTTTCATATGCGTCCTTTATTTAGATTTTTCTTCTTTTCATTTATGGTGAAGAAGTCTTATAGAGATTCAAAATGACACTAAAACAAAAAAGTTTTGATGGTTTAATAAGAGAGAAAACACTTTCGGCGGATTTTTGGCTCATATCTGTACTTAAATTTGAAGTTTTTAAAAGCTAACATTATTGTATTTTTTAAAAAAAATTATATTTAATTGATATATTTTAAAAATTTTGTCATTTATTATTAAATTAACTAACATTTGAAAAATTCTTCAAGTCTTCGACGATGCAAGTCTTTGATTGTAATTAGAACTAAATTCATTGTTCTATTATGATAATTTTGAGAATCAGAAAAAAAATTAATACGCCCCTATTCCGCCAAAAAATATAGTCCCTGCTAGATCTCACACTCAGTTTACCATAATTATCTATTTAAAGTTGAACAATTGTGATGAAAAGAGAAAAAAAATTACCTTTTAAATCTCTTACATCTAACAATATAAGAAATATAAGCAATATATACATTGAATATTTTCGTCTAATCAGACACAAACCAGAGGAGAATCCTACCTGAATGTAAAAAAATATTCTAATTGGAGTTTTATGAAGAGAATTACTTTTACATTCGACGGCTGACTTTTACATTTTATTACATGGAGTAAATCTCTGTTTCAGTTGTAGAAGTCAGTCGTAAATTGTAAAAGTAAGTCTCTTCATAAAACTCCACCAGTATATATATTAATTGTCCTGTCAATATTTTGAATTTTTTTTTTGCTGTAAATCTTTATTGACAGAAAACAATCATGTGTTTTATATTTAACAAGTGCTAGTATTCATTCATGATTAATTTTTAAGTTGAATAAAGGGAAGTCATTAGCGAAACTCCATTCACTCAACAAGGCTTTGTAATTTTTATTTCCATTCTCAATTACATTGAACAAAACAAATTGCTTTAAACAGCCCCTTCTTCCTGTCTTTTGTAATGCATTGTATATAGAAACAAATAGATAATGGCTCATTTAAAAGGAAAGCATTACAATAATTTTTATTTTTAAAAAATCCAATGCATTCTGTGGAGCTTGTTTTTGGTTATTATCTTTTATGCCCCCGTTATCAAAGATTCGGTAGTATATAGTTTTTGCTTTGTCCGTCCGTCTGTCTGTTTGTCCGGAAAAACTATAACCTTGCCCAAAACACTTGAATATTGGGGCTATAGCCTTCATATTTCACAAGTGTATTTCTTGTGACAAGATCTTTCTTTGGGTACCATCAAATTTGATCTCTTGACCTTGGAGTTAGATCCACTTTTAGAAAAATGTAACAAACTTTAACTTTGTTCATAATATTTGAACTGTTGGTGCTACGGCATCCATACTTCACATGGGAATTCATTGTGACAAGATCTTTCAATGAGTAAAACTATTTTTGACCCTTTGACGTTGACCTTAGAGTTTGACCTACGTTTAACCTTGGCCATGACTTTTGAACAGTTAGCACGGGGGCTTTCATTTTTCATAGGTGTATTCCTTGTGAGAAAAAGCATTTATCTGGATATCAACAATTTAAACCTTTCGACTTTGAACTTTGATTTGCATTTGAAAAACTTCTAATAAATATTCGCAATAAGCTGTCATACTGGGCATCAGTGTTTCACAACATATTTTGTTTTATGTACTTAAGAATTTTTAGCAAAAATACCGTAAAACATTTCATTAGAATGTCAATTTCTAAATAAAAGCATTGGTAATTGTAAATATAAAGTTATAAAAAACACTTCAAAAAATTGTTGCGAGTTTCAAAATGTAACATTCCTTCAATTTCAATTACCTATTTTCTTCATCCGGAGTTCAAATTCAAATAAAAAAAAGATAAATTTTTTATACAATTATCTATTGTGCATAATGTAAGAATCTGACACTATACAAACTCTTTGTAACACAAAAAGAAATATTTCGTCTGACATCATTCAGGTTTGAAAGGGGATATCTTTGTCCTAGAATTAACTGGGGAGTTTCCCTTTTCTTGGTTACATTCCTCCTTAACCTTGTTTTTGGTTCCCCATACTTTTGAATAGGAATAAAACAACAAGAAATTATTGACAAATATTGGAATGATTACGGCTAGAAGACATACTCCAGTAATAGCACATATCGCCCCTATGGATTTCGACAGAGCCTCTTTGGGGTATATATCACCGTATCCAACCGTTGTCATGGTAACTATTGCCCACCAGAAGGAGTCTGGAATGCTGGTAAAAGTTTTATCCCCCGAAAAGAAAACAAAAGCAGAGAATAGCAGCGTGGCAACCATTAGGAACATCGACATAAGAAGAACCTCGCACAAACTTGCTTTCATTGAATAAAGAAGAACTCTAAATCCAATAAAGTTTTTTACTAAACGAAAAAGTCGGAATACTCGAATAATTTGGAAACAATGAACAATATCGAAGATGGAGGCTGTGTATCTTTCTTGTGGATTGACTGCTTCGACAATATACTTTGAATACATCACAAGCAAAGATAAAATGTCAACCCAGTTCAAGAATGAAACGAAAAATCTCTTTTTGTGTGGACAGAATATAACACGAAGGGCAAATTCCATAGTGAAGAAGACAGTCGTAATGAAATCCAAGTAAGTCAGAACGTCTAGCGGGGCTACTGGTTCTGTTGGTAATGGCGGTAATGTGGATCCTGGTTGAACAAGGGACGAATCAAAGTGCCCTGCGTACTGATGAAAATCTTCCTCAAAGTATTCGCGCCATTCAGATTCGCGCAAACTTCGCATGAATGTTGGATGTGTTCCACAGATTAAAGCAGCTATCGATATGATGACAAACAGAGCGCTTGTGTAAAAATAGCCCTACAAAAGAGGAAAGTTTTCTTCAAGTCACAGTTATTTGATTTTTTTAACTTTTTGACGATCAGTTACCGAAATTATAATGATTTATTGTATGTCTATTTAGAAACATTTAAACAGCATTTCAAGTGGAATCGATCTCCTTAACCTGCTATCTAATTAAGATAATCTTTATGTGTATATTTTGTTTGGTTTTGTTTTTATTTTTACATTTCATCTTTTTTTGTATATGAAGAGCAGGTTTTAAATTAAAATTAAAATTTTATTAAAATTTTATTCCCATAACCTGTGAAAGAAACGAACAAGGGGCAATTAATAAGTGAAGATTGTTTTCAAGCACGCTTTAGGAAACCGTGAGAAATAAGTATTCCTTGTATGTGTTCTGAAAGAGTGGCAATTTAAATGCTATATCACCATTTATTATTCATGTGCATCATAAAACGACAAGCTTTCACGAAAGTACATGTATTACTTATGCATGAAGTTCCTTTTACATATACTCAAGAGTGGCCTAGTTCGAAAGTTCAAAATAATTCAAGTAGTTAGAATATGACCACTCATAGAATTTGGAAATTTTTGCATAAATCATTTAGTGGAACTAGCAATTCTAGTTGCAAAATTTGAAAGTTGCTAGTAACCATAAAAAATGCTTGCTTTGACCTTTTTTGTATACTGGAAATTTGTCGTTAAAAATTCACATAAATCTAGTAAGCTACGGTTCTAAGACTCTGCATTGCTAATATTTTTAATTTCTATTAGAAAAATCTTTATTTTGCAGTAATATCTGATACATTAGGGTAAGTCTAGTATAAACTGTTTGTATATCTGAACTTTCAGTGTAGATATAGTTTGCCTTTTTTTGTGTACAAACAAGTTTTTGGCGTATATTTCAAGAAGAAAGCTCTTTTACCATCATTTGGTATATACATGTATATACTTTCACCATTTCTTTGAAAATGTCATAATAAACTGGTGCGTTTTTTTAAATATACAGGTCGAATTTTATTGCAAATTAATACTTTATTTTATCAATTATTCTATAACTTTGGCAATACACTTGTTAAATTTCCATTACAATTTCATCTATTTTCTAAAAGTGAAACATTATACAATTATCAAATACAATACATTGTTTTGATTTTGATATGAAGCTTGGAAAAGCCTTATCTTTTTATAAAGCCGTTTGTAATATGAATATTTGTGAAATAACAATTATTTTTAAAGATTTCATTTACTACCCCCCCCCCCTTTTTCAAATAATTTCCTTCATCTGTTTATCTGTCCGCTTAAATGTTGATGCTGTTTTTGTCTATAATTTGCTTGCATGTATACTTTAAAAGTCGAGTTTATCTATCGACTGTAAACGATTTACAAAATCACAGAAATGCATTGATTAAAGATTTAACTCGTAATGAATATTTTCTTTTAACATTATGTGTAAAAAAAAGGTTTGCTTCTTTGAAGCTGTCTTCTTTTTTGCAAGAAAACCTAATTGAATGTCTTTTATAAAAGAAAATATTGATAGATTCAAATACAATTTCTTGAATTTTCTTCACAATATT
>PRKT01000021.1:1840853-1891760 GCA_003671525.1 Saccostrea glomerata | reverse complement strand
TCCGTTTCTGGATGTACACAAAAATAAATAAATAAGTATAATAAATTTATAAACCAACAAATTGTCAATTGTTTCTAACTTTTGAATTTACCGGGTGGGCGTAAATAAAAAATTTAGAACATGACAACTTAAATTCATGTTCCAAATTTTGTGAACTTACTCCCACCCGGTAAATCAAAAATTTAGAACATGAAAAACTCAATAAACAAAGTCAGATTTAAAAAGATCTGTTTGCTAAAGTACAGTCACGATATGAAATTCAATTACATGTAGACCTATATAAATAATTTAGAGTTGATATAGATCAAATGTTCAAACGCTATAAAAAGTATCGCTAAAGGTGACTATTTTTGAATAATTCAATTTTAGTTGTAATACGTCATTTGATTGAGTAAAAAATCTTCGCGGTTTATAAAGGGTAAACTGTCCCAAGTATATCGTATAACATATACCCTATTCATACGACATGATTTGCATACCTCAGTATATTTTACTCATATGTAAATTTACTCACATGTGCAATTTTGGTCGTATGAACTGATTTACTCATATGTAAATTCTGCACAGGTGAGTAAATTTACACCTGGTCAGGACTAGGTGCAAATTAACTTTTGCATACATGTCGCAAATTATTAGTTTATGTGTGTAAATTTTGTCATATGAACGCGCAGCAAATTTACTTATATATGTATTTTGTTTTGTTCATTGCACAAATCTCCATTTTAAGTGTTGTTTCGGTTGTTTCTGCATTGTTGTGCATATAATATCAGTCTGTTAACATGGCGGCTAGAAAGCAAAACTTAAAAACAAAATGATTTTTTATGGTCATCTTTGCTGCACTTCAAAGACAGCTGAAAGTAATTTGAGTTTTGATAAGGGAACTGCTATAAAGTCTTTAAAGGATACGACGGGTTCTTCTAGCATAGTACTTTCCACAAATGGCTTTTTCAACTCTGAAAACAAGGATCCAAACTATATCTCCAGTGTTTCCTGATATGTTGAATTTGCAAAAAACGTGCGCATCTTGTACCCTTTCTGGCAAACCCATGTTTATGCCTCTATATTATAAAAATATAGCTGTGGTCGCGCAAACATGTGCCCTGCATGATCAATAAGTAGTCCCCCTATAATTCAAGTAGTCTTCATGGGAATGCTCCAGAGCTGTGATAGAAATAGGCATTACATCAAACGCCCGGGTCCCTTTACAGATTGACTTTTTTCTACCTTTCTTTGTTTTTAAAACGAAGCAAAGCTACTGACATAAATTGATGCTACAGGAAATTCATCAACCCTGTTGAAAATAAGCATTTTTAGCATTCTCGACCCACCATGATTTTCTAGGGGATTCGTGTTTATTTCCTATTCATATACATGTATTTGTTATGTTTGATATTTGATATTTTTTAAAAATCGATTGCCCATTTCATTCTCCAAGAAAATAGTTTACATGTAATACAATGTATTCAAGCAGAAACTTCATAATGACCTCGCAAACTTGATGTACTGTAGATTTCCAAACACCAAAAAGATTTCCAGTCGAACTTTATTCTGCTGAAGATGTCATTCAGTAGATGACAACAGCCATCTTTTTCTTAACACTCAACGGCTCTTCTATAGTCTTTAGGATTGAGGCCAAAGCATTTTCCAATTTTAAACAATGATTTTAATTCATAATTTTCCTATTTTCGTGTGTACATTCTTGCTAAAAGTAATTAAGTTCGCTTTTTCCGTACCAAAAAATAAATGGATCGGATCCCCCTTCTTTCTTTGAGGAACATTCAAAAGTTAGTCTTATACCCAAATAGTAAGAAAATTATTATTTTTTAAAATAAAAATCCACAATTCTGAATTTGTATGAAAATATAAGAATTTACTTACAGTACATAAATCTCGTCTGAACGCATAGCAAATTAACTTTTACTTACCTGTGTATATTAACTCATCTGTAAATTTACATACATAAGCAAATTGTCGTCGTATGAATGGGGTAATAATTGAAATTCTTCTTACAAATTACGAGGTGAGCAACATATAAGAAATGGTTTCGAGAAGCTTGTCCCTTAGTTTGATACCGAATGAACACAGAAGAAGGAATTGTCTATCCAGAATTGTCGTTCCCGCTACGCTACCACATACGAAGCGGGAACGACAACTCTGGATAGAGAATGAGAGGGTCTTTAATTGAAAAGGTGCCCAAACGGAATTCCGTACTTCTACCACCTCGCCATTTTTCCCCGGTGTGCTAAAATTTAGGACACACGACGCATATAAACGTTGCGAAGCAGTAACATCTCTGGATAATTTGTCAAAGCAAGGAAGTTCGCACAGTTAATAATTTAGCAATATGTCAACAAAAGTTGCAGTGGTAAGTAGTTTTCATTTTTTTGTAAGCGCTTTTAGCATAATTATGTTAGGCCTATCAGTTTATGTCCTGTTTCTATCTGTTGTGATATGTTTATTTATGTGAACAATAAGAACTTAACTGTAAAGTGACAAAATAATAATAAAATGACACAAATAAAATAAGAATGCTGGTTGTAAAATAGAACTTGGATAACATTTACTTTATTGACGCAACGCTTTTATATAATATGGCAGCGCATGAATGCCAATAGAAAATATTGTGATGCGATATCAATATAATGAAAGCATTTTGAAATCATAGTTATTAGAACTACCACATTATGCATATACAAGTACACGACTAATATTGCAAGCAATCTGATGAATACTTTTACACAAGGAGTCATGCAATTAGGAGAAAATGTATTTGTCATTACATAGCTTGAAGTGCAATCTAAGAATTTTTAATCAACTAACCAATTCAGGAAAATGTCTTTGATCAGGCTCAGATTAGATCAATCAATTTTTCACATCAAGTATTCAGGATGGTGCATGATAGTTATAACCAGAGTGCAACGCAAATATAAAGAAATATGCACGCTAGCTCTCGATTCCCGCCTACATTTTGGAACCATTTATTTCAATATAAATAGTAATTTGGCCATAAAATCTTTGTTCAATTCAAAGAAAAAGTTCAATGGTAATTGATGAATTGTCTTAATACCAGGGCTAAACAGTAAATTAACCATAATTCCAGCTCTTGAGAAAAGGGGGATAGACGATATTTTCAAATGAAATCGGAGTTTCAAGCAGCACCATATTTTGAAATAGTCTTGTTTATGATTAGATGTTCGTTATAATATTTTTCTAATGTTTTAGGCAGATAAATTAAATATAAATATATCAATAAAATATAATGTTTCAGCTGCAAACTGCTTTGAAATTGGTGGAAAATAAGCATTTTTATTGTTTTTTTTGTCAATAAACATATGTTCTCTCCCGTGTCACACAAAAGCTTTGGTACTATGATTAATAAATATTGTTGAGACCAAGACGAATCTTATGTTTTCCCTATAACCAGAGCAACAAGGATTTTTATACATGAGTACTACCAGTATTTATTTTGTAGCATCCCTGACTTAAGCTTGGCCATTCCCAGGGAGCTTACAATATTTTTCGTTTTCTGTTGATTTCTATAGTGAAAAACACAAGTATTGCCAAAATTTTAAAGTTATCTCTCTTTGTTTTCCCAAATAAGTAATGTTTTATGAAAATCTATATAATTATCTGTAAAAAATGTTAAAAATTCATCGAATATGTTAAACTTTTGAAACTATTGACTTTTAGGCAGACGAACAATGCTATCATTCCCAGTTCCTTAAAATATTTATAATGTAAAAGAAAATCATAAATTGCATAAAATAAAAAAAAAGTATGTAACCAATGCTTGTGCAGTTTTAGTGCAAAAGTCTTTAAAAGGCCTTTATTTTATCCATTTAAAGGTTATATTATGTGCATTTATCTAGGTAACTGGTTCCAATAAAGGGATTGGATATGCTATCGTAAGAGGCCTTTGTAAGCAATTTAAAGGCGATGTCTTTCTGACAGCAAGAAATGAAGAACTCGGTCAGAAGGCTGTGAAGAGCCTTAATGAAGAGGGACTTTCTCCAAAATTCCATCAGCTTGATATCACTGACAAGTCTAGCATTGAAAGGTTTAGAGACTTTATCAAGAACACTTATGGAGGATTGGATGTTCTTGTCAATAATGCAGGAATGGCATACAAGCAAGCATCAACAGCTTCATTTGGAGAGCAGGCAGAGGAAACAATCAAAACAAATTATTTTGGCACCCTTGCTTTATCGGATGCTCTTTTTCCTTTATTAAGGCCACATGCGAGAGTAGTCAATGTGTCCAGTATGGCTAGTAGTTTTTCAATTAGAAAATGTAGTCATGAGGTGCAAGCTAAATTCCTGAACACCAAGATAACAACAGAGGAGCTGACAAATTTGTTGAAAGAGTTCATTCAGGCAGCCAAAAATGGGGATCATGAGAAGAAAGGTTATTCAAATAGTGCTTATGGAATGTCCAAAGTGGGAGTTAGCGTTCTTACGCAAATTCAACATCGCCAGCTCTCCGCAGATCCCAGGGAAGACATCCTCGTGAACTGTTGTTGTCCTGGATATGTAGACACAGACATGTCTTCACACAAAGGTCCCAAAACAATCGACGAAGGGGCAGATACACCTATTTACTTGGCGCTTCTTCCAGATGGTACCAAAACTCCAGCAGGTGATTTTGTGGCGGATAGAAAAGTTCACAGGTGGAATGAATACAATTACTCATTTTGAAATGTTGTATATTGAATGTTAATTAATATTGAACATTCATAATATTTGGCTTAAGTTAAGTGTGAAGCTCAGGTATCACTTAATATTATGATTTGTATATTGTACCGATCTTTTTAAGGCCAAATCGCTATAAATTATGTGTGTCTTGCTAACAGGTCCATTTGTATAGTCAATCGATATTTATAGGTTTTTCATATTACTGTTCAAAAGACTTTTGTCTTATAGTTTAAATAAAGAGAAAAAAAGAGAAAAGAATTTATATTTGTTGATATTTATGTTTCTTTTTCTAAAACTAGTACTTACATACGTAGCTATAGAGCATATCGAAATCTCAAGCTCATATTTTAATCCTCTAGCAGTGTTTTGATATGGAACTTATACAGGAGTGGAAAAGAGAAAACCAAAGACATGATTATATATATCAAAGTTACACTTTTCTACTGTGATTTCTCTGGAAGCAAAAAGTCTGTATTGCCCAGGAGAGTCGTTTCTGTGTAAATGGACTTAAATGTCTTGTATTATTGCTTATGGAGATGGACTGATGTAAGAGAAAAACATCCTCCTTGTAATCCTGTCCTGGAAACGCTGATTGCTTGATCAAGTGTCTTTTTATAAAAAAAAAAGTGCCTCTTAAGAGTACGAATCCATAGCACCTCCGGTTATAACGTGTTATTCTAAAGGACGTTGAACGTCATTACAACTTCATTGAAACATGCCCAAAGGACAGGAATCTAAAGTAAAAATTCTAAACTTTCAATGCAGGCTTGATCAGTAATACCAGTGCAGTGCATGGAGCTTAGTTAGTGGCCCTGCAGTGTTTGCGCAATCAATAACCCAATTTCCGTTTGCGATTTTAAATAGTGATTGCTCTTAGGTGTAACTTTTGCAGTTAATTTTATCAAACAACAATGCATTATTTTGATCTTATTTTGAGAATATTGTTCATAATATATTTTTATATAATTAAAAATATTCCTGCCCAAAAGGATTTGTGCTAATGATTCTTTTTCATTATCTGCAAAAAAAGCAACCATTGGATGATTTATGTATCATAAGCATCAAGCATAAGATTTTCAAATGGAATAGTTGAGTTAGAGTGTTACCAAGTATTAAGCTAAATGCTTTCTGCTTCGCTTTTTGTACAAGACAACGTCACTCACATGAATGTTACGCACAAAGAAGGTCAATATACTATGAATGCCTTTTTTCATCATTTAAATGCTCTCTATTTAGTATATAGATAGCGTTCAATGTTTTTAGTTTGAAATTGAATTTATTTCCAAGAGTGGAATAGGAATTTTAATTCAACCTCACGAGGTCAAGATGAGATTATGTTATACCCCCGGCGTCGACATCCCTGTTAAAGTCCATTCCCAAGTAACTACTTAAACTATGCATATTCCCTATTCGGACGAAATTTTCATGGTTGATGCATCTAGGGAAACGGTAATACATTTGCTATAGGTTATCAGCTTCATTTTCTGGATGGGTGACCAGATTATGGTTATAGGATCAAGTCCTTTTTCCAAAAAACTACGTCCTTTAATTACCAATATTGCATGGATTACTGTGAAATCACTAATTTTCGGGGGGGGGGTAATTTTCGTTGTTTTCGACGCATGGGGAGACCCACGAATAATGATTCTGACCACCACGAAATGTAAAATTCCATAATTTTATGCATAACTACTAAACATTTTCCAACTTCAAAATTAAATCCCCATAAACCAATAATTGTTTTTCCTCAAACCTCGAAAAATTTGACCCCACGAAAATATGTGATTTTACACTATGTTATTTGCATTTGCATTGTACAAGACCCATTAGAAACTGGATCTGACCTACATTTTCTAGAAAATAACCAGGTTAAGGTTTTGGAACTGGTACATTACCAAGTAATTCTAAAAAAAACCTTACCTAGACCAACTTTCTAAGGATACTAAATAAGGATACACACTTCCAGACATGCTACTGATGTTAGATCTTACCTACATGTATTGTATAGTCAACGACTGACATGTTGAACATTAAAAGAAAGTAAAAAAAAAAAGCCTACCTAAACCGAATTTGCGTGGATTGTGCATCTAGGTACATGTATATACGTTACCGTGACAATGTGTAAGTTAATTTTTGGAGCAGTGTCGAAATGTATGGATAATGTGAATATGTATACAGTATACACTGTCAGACTTAATTCAGATTCCCGATGATTGAATATGTTTAAGATTTTGGTGCAGCTCCATTTCTCAGTAATTACAAGGACTAGGGTGACAACTTTTCACAAGTAATGCATCTAGAGATGTTAATTTTCATACTGCAAATGACCAACAATTTTTGGTATGAAGGACCAAGTTATATATATGGATAAGTTTTTCTTAAAGTTACTATAAACCTAGTAAGAATGATGCATTTAAGGATGCACAATATTAAACATACCCTAGATGCAAACACGTGAATAACTGAATCTGACCTATATATTCAAGGTGTTTGGAACAGCTTAAGAATTTTGAACATTCCCGAGAAACCATATTAACTATTCAGGTCAAACGTACAGTGTTTTGCGTCAATATATATATACATGTACACACACTTCTTTAAATGAGAAACATTGGATTCACTTATTTATAGATAACTATAGATGTCGTATCATTTATACACCATTGATCAATATGTTTATATTTCCATGGTTTTATGAACTTGTTTTTGACATGATACGTGAACATGTGTTCGTTCCGTTTGTTACGTTCTGCACACGTGAGACGTGAGCATGTTCCAGTTGTCACATTCACATTGCGAAAACTTGTGAACGGTGTAGATTGTTTTGTTTTGCCAATAATAAATGGACAATTTATTTAATATCTTAAATTTCAAGTTGTAGTCCAATACAAATCTATACGAAAAAAGTCTAATAATACTAATGTTTTGCTGAGCGGGCATAAAAAATCGATGTTTGACTGCTGAGTGAGATGGCGGCGGGCGTAAGAATGGGCGTTTTGCCTGCACGAAGGTATGCCAGTAATTTTGGCGTAATTTATTTTAGTGGTCACAAGGTTTAATTCTTCGCAGATGAACATTAAGAAGAGTAGTGAATACTAAAGCGATTAATTATTATCAAAACGCCAAAATAAGCCAAAATTAGCACCCCGCTAAAACAAACCGCTATACAATATCTACGATAGAAAAACTTTAAATCTTACTAATATCTAATAGTATCTTAAAATTCCTGTAGGTAACTGGATCCAATAAGGGGATTGGATATGCCGTCGTACGAGGCCTTTGTAAGCAATTTGAAGGTGACGTCTTTCTAACAGCGAGGGATAAAGAACGTGGTAAGGAGGCTTTACAGAGCCTTAATAATGAGGGACTTTCTCCAAAGTTCCACCTGCTTGATATTACTGACAAGTCTAGCATTGAAAGGTTTCGAGAATTTATTCAGAATACCTATGGTGGATTGGATGTTCTTGTCAACAACGCTGGAATTGCGTTCAAGAAGTCTTCAACTGTTCCGTTTGGAGAGCAAGCTGAGGCAACAATCAAAACCGATTACTTTGGAACACTTGCAGTTTCGGATGCACTTTTCCCTCTTTTGAGACCACATGCAAGAGTAGTCAATATATCTAGTGATGCGTGCAGTTTTTCAATTAGAAAATGTAGTTCAGAAATACAAGATAAAGTCCTTAATCCTGATATTACAAAGGAAGAGTTGACGGCATTGATGAATGATTTTATTCAAAGTGCAAAAACCAGTGAGCATGAAAAGAATGGCTATGTAAAGAGCGCATACGGGATGGCTAAAGTTGGTGTCACCGTGCTCTCACGAATCCTACAACGCCAGCTTTCTGCAGATGCGAGAAAAGGCATAATAATTAATGCCTGTTGTCCAGGACATGTAATTACCGATATGTCCTCACAAACAGGTAACAAAACCATTGACGAAGGGGCCGATACACCTCTATACCTGGCTCTTCTCCCGGAAAGCATTGAAAGTCCAGCTGGTGACTTCGTAGTAGACAGGGAAATTCACAAATGGAACGAATATATTGGAAAATATAAACCGTGAGAATTTTGTTTGGAATTCCTTTTTTTATTATACTGTAGATCACTTAATTTTCGCGACACCTTATTTTCGCGAGATAGTCATTGACTCTTTATTAGCGAGACAAAATTTTCACGAATTGTGGTTGCTCTATATAATCTTAAGGAATTCTATTATACTTGAGTATGAAATTTTCGCGAGCATACCTATGTCTTGCGTTATTACGCGAAAATAAAGTTCTCGCGAATAAAAAGTGATTTACAGTAATGTACGCTAAATATCAGTTATACATAAGACAATGTCATATTTCTATGGGGTGTTACAACGCACTTTGAAAAATTACGCACTTTCAAAAAAAAAATTTTCAAAGTGCGTTAAATTTGGGACCAAGCTGACGCACTTTGAAAAAACGCACTTTTTTTTCAAAGTGCGTTAATATCGACCATATAAACGCACTTTGAAAAAAAAATGTAAAGATTGATCAATATTCCTAGAAAATAATCGGTATGATAAATAACAGATCCTGCATGGTTGGATAACTTTTTTATGATAAAGTCACTTCAGGACCTGAGATATTGACGTTTTAAATATTTGAGGTTTTGATAAAATAAAAGGGAAAAGGGTCTTGAAAAAAGAGTGACGATTGGGGGTCTTATACCCGTCTTCTCTTTTCTCTTTTAAATCAATTTTTTTAGGTTAGGGTTAGGGTTAGTTTTTTGAAAGATAAATAACAAATAAAATATTTCCATTAGTAAATTATGATTCTTTTTTCAAAGTGCGTTAAGTGTCTCCATGGTAAAATATATTGATGTAGACTCTTAACGCACTTTGAAAAAATTTTTCAAAGTGCGTTGAGTTGGTCCCAAATTTAACGCACTTTGAAAATTTTTTTCAAAGTGCGTTGATTTTGTCCCAATTTTAACGCACTTTGAAATTTTTTTTTTTCAAAGTGCGTTGCCACAATGGGTTTTTTTTGTTTGCTCGCTAAAAACAAAGGGAAAACGGAAATATTTGTACATAAAAGGATTGTTACACTCTCCCATTTTTGTTTTTACCTTTCGTATTACATTTTCAATAAGTTTGCATCATGTTGACAAAATAAATTGTATATTATAATAAAGAAGTTTTATACAATTAACTGTTTAATCTTACATGTTTTGCGAAATTAGTATATGCAGTTTTTAAATACATGTTGTAAATGTAAGTTTGTTGCTACAATTAAAAGGCTAAAAAAATGAATTTTTTATGAAATTTTAAAGGTTTGTATTTTATTGATAATTTATTTGTATAGCAGCACATTTTATACTGATAATTTACTGTGTGTAGTTACTGTTGCAATTTTTTTATTCCCATTTTTCTTGAAGAACAACTTTAATTCAAGAAAACAGATAATGAATCCAATTTAACAACTGAAAGCTCTTCAACTGAAGCACGTTCTTGTTAGAGTGAGTTGTTGAATATTAGGTCTTCTAAGTTATAATTTGTTGATATGTTTTAGGTTAGTTCAGATTTTCTTCATTCAACTCCAAATATTTTTATCTTGATTTGAATTTGAATTTTTTTTTTTCAAACTGCATTCCACATGAGAACCTCTCTTATATTTTTGGAGTTATATTGGCTGCTAAATAATGCATACAAATTTCAAATTTCTAGGAAATATATATGCAACACACAGGGAAATAATGTATCTTTAAAAATCTCCCAATAAGCACTAAAGCGTTTTTAAAATGCAGTGTATTTTCTACACCAACACACTCAGTCTTTAACTTTTAGGGTAAATCCTGTCCTGGAATAAGAGAATTCTGATTAAAAAACAAGAACATGAAGGAGATACTTCAGAAAAATTGAAACCCATCCGAAAAAAGTTCTGTAAAAACTGCATAAATTATTGTAAATCGGCTCTCTGTAAAAGGGGGAGTACCTAAAAAAAAAAGATTCGTTGCTTATAAGACGCTAGTTTTGATCATGTCAAACAAGTTATACAGTACAATAGACATTTATGTACATGATAAGAATAAAAAATACCTGCTACAACTCCAGGCTACTTGTGTCGTACCCCTTCCCTTCCTCTTGACAACACAGGCGTCGAGTATTGTCATGTCGTAGAAGTTATTGCATATGCATATAAATTATACAAAATATGTGTATACTTATATATTCAACTAAAATTTAGTTACACGTATTTTAATCTCATTACTGAGTTGAGGTCTCAGATGAGCTTTTCTGATCACAATTTGCTCATTGTCTGTCATTGTCATTGCCGTGGAATTGCTATAAAAAAATTTCATCCGCACTGGTATTTTATAATTTGATTCGTTCATTATGAACCCCTTGGTTTCAGAAAAAGAATTAAGCAAGTATTAAAGAAGTACAAAACGAAATAACGAAATAAACGAAATAACTCGTTTTTTTGCCCGACGAATCAGTAAATAGAAACAAACGTATCAACATATAGTGCTTCTAAATTAAAACGAATTGTTTCAATCAAAACGAATTAGTTTTTATGTTCTGTCCAAAAACGAAGAACAATCCCCCTCCCCCTCTCTCTTTGATACTGTAGACCACTTAATTTTTGCGACACCTTATTTTCGCGAGATAGTCATTGACTCTTTAGCGAAACATAATTTTCACGAATTGTTGTTTTTCCTCTATATAATCGTGAGGAATACTCTTAAACGCGAGAATGAAATTTTCGCGAGCTCATTGTCGAGCGTTATTACGCGAAAATTAAGTTCTCGTGATTTACAGTATTAACAGTATTAATACGTGATTTACAGTATTAACCATTAACTGTTGTGTGTATGCCATATTGAGAGCTTTATTCGAGCAAACTATTCCAAATATGACATTCTGCATGTGCGTCACTTGAGAATGTTATTAGGATCAATATTTAATAAAACTCTTCTTCAAACAAATATTTCATATATTGCACTTAGCTAAAACCGTAAAAGCAGAATTTTAGAAAGGATTTAATCTTAGCATTATTAGCGAGGGTGATTAGATCGCTAAAATTAAATATCGATAAAAATTAATTTCGTTTTCTTTGTAAAAGCTCTTAAAGTGAACTTTTAAAATCGCTTAAATAACATCTCGGTAAAAATAGAAATACCAGTTTTTACGGACAAATCGCTAAATTTGCGTCTCGTTAAAATTTCCACTTACTAGTATACGGTATGTTCTTTCCTCCTGTACTCTCTGGATCTTTAGAAGAAGATCCACACGATGTTTAAAAATTCTTTTCTTTCTAGCAATTTGTTGAGCAGCCATCTTGCTTTCTTACACTAAGCAACATGCCTAAATGTTTATGACAAGTAAAACCCATACTTAAAGTTAAGAATATTTTAAGCATATGCTTGACAGTTGAGGACTTTTATGCAACACACTAAACAATATGCTAAATCTAATTCCAACCTGCTCAGCACAAATTTGGGACTTAAGTATATGCCCAAGGACTTAAGAATTTTATACATACAAACCCTGATCTTTATACGCGTATGTATACCTTTATATACCTCTAAGACTAGTTTGTTGTTATTTTGTTTTACGGTTAATTTGCATGGAGGAATGGTTTTGTGCTGTTATCTCAATTAATAGTTAAAAGTTCTAAATACTTTTGTTGGTACTCAATATGTACTCAAGTCAGCTCCGTCGACCGTCTAAGTTTTGCATAGAATGAAAATTTGCTCTCAAATCTACATCTTCACACGCTTCTTTTTGCATTATTAATACTAAAATTATACTTTTATCCTATTGATAATAGTCTTTTAGACTAAAGTGACTATTATGATACGATCACCAGATCCCATGTTTGAATTTCCAGGATTCTGTGCTTTTCTACAACGTTAAAAAAAAAGTGTACTGTTTGTAAATTTTATGAGATCGATCATTATTTTTTCTTTACCTTTTATATGACAATTTGAAATATTGAAAAAATAGATTTACCGAGCGGAAAAAAGAAATTTAGATTACGTTGATAAATCAAATAGTTGCTTGCTTGCAAAGGATAGTAGTTTTTGTCTTTGTACATTTGTAAGATAATGAGATTAGTTTTCCAAAAAGGGGGAAAATGAGAAAAATTAAGAACACCGAAGATAAAACTTTGTTAACTTGATTCCTTTTGAATATTTCGGATTATTGATTTGATAGATGAAAAAGACATTTTTCAGATGATTTGTTGCAAATCAAATTTTTATATACATGCAGCTATCGCATATCAAAATACTTTCCCCCACCCCACCCCCTCCAAAGCTTACCATTGTTGGTGAAAAGAAATACAGTTTAAACATTGGTTATTAAATGTTAACTTTTATTATACTCTGTATTTTTTCAGGTAACTGGCTCCAATAAAGGCATAGGATATGCTATTGTAAGGGGACTATGCAAACAATTCCAAGGTGATGTCTTTCTTACATCAAGGAACGAGGAACTTGGTAAAAAGGCAGTTCAGAGCTTAAATGATGAGGGCCTATTCTCCAAGTACCATCAGCTTGATATCACAGATCAAACAAGCATTGAGAGATTTAAAGACTTTATAAAAGGAACTTATGGGGGTCTAGATGTCCTGGTTAATAATGCCGGAATCGCATATAAGCAAGCATCAACCGCCCCTTTTGGAGAACAAGCTGAAGTAACTCTCAAAACCAACTATTTTGGAACAGTGGCTATTTCGGATGCACTTTTTCCGCTTTTGAGACCTCATGCTAGAGTGGTAAATGTATCCAGCTTGGCCTGCAACTTTTCCATAACCAAATGTAGTCCGGAAGTGCAAGCTAAGTTCCTCAATAATAATATAACAAAAGAAGAGTTGACCGATTTGATGAATGATTTTACTCAAGCTGCAAAAACTGAAGATCATGAGAATAAAGGCTATTCGAACAGCGCTTATGGAATGTCCAAAGTTGGCGTCACCGTTCTTTCCCTAATTCAACATCGCCAGCTCTCTGCAGATCCCAGGGAAGACATCATTGTGAACGCTTGCACACCAGGATATGTAGACACTGATATGACCTCTCACAAAGGACCAAAAACTATTGACGAAGGCGCAGATACACCTGTTTATTTGGCTCTTCTTTCAGAAGGTACCACCAGTCCAGCTGGTGAATTTGTAGCGGATAGGAAAGTCAGGAGCTGGAGTGAAAATAATTAATGCACAAAATTAACCTTTGCTGCTCAAAAGATGTTAATTGGACATTAAAAAATATCCAGTATTTTGTTGAAATCTACAAAGCTATTTCATGTAAACTTCTTATTAAAAATTGTTAATAATTTACAATCTTGTTAGGTATATATATATTTTTTGTGATAAGATACTCTTTAAAAAAACAACATTACCCTCTGCATTGAAGGTAAACACATTTGCAAAACGTAGAGATATATCTTTATTGGCAGTATTTCTCTGCATTTCTCTTCACTTTTGCAGTCCACGTGGTAATGGTTCTGTGACATATACTTTTTAACTTCCATCTGCAATACAAACAAACACAAATATATTAATTAAAAATTCACTTACACCAAACACGTTTATTATGAATTGACGTTTTCAAACGAAATTATTTTAATTCCCCGTCGTTTAAAAAATTATGAAAAATGGAGATAACGAACAGCATCTGTTGTGAACTTACGTTTATATTGAAGCAATAAAATATCGTCCTTCCTTGACATTTTGTTATTAACGTGTTTTACTGTACACATAAATTGTAATACATATAGAATGTTAACAAAGGTTATACGGAAGATAAAGATAACGTGCAGTGTTCGATCTCAAAACTCTACATCTTTGTTATCAGTGGTGTGTTGATGTCCTCTGCGGCCTACCGTAAGTCATTATATACACAAAGTCTTTCAAAAGTCCTAAAAATTAACATATCGATTTTGCATGCTTTTAAGATCAGTGGTACTTCTAAATTTTGTTGTCACTTACTAGAAGAACCGATATGTCGAAGAAAGTAGCTGTGGTAAGTCATTTTTTGCAAATTATTTGTCTACCTGTATTTTTTATTTTGCAAAAGAAACTTTTCAAAAAGTATAGAAGAAAGGGAGAGATATTTCATAGTTCTAAGTGGAATATATAGATTGCTGCAATTGAAAAGATTTTTAATAATTATTTTACACAAAATTGTTCAAATTAAACCATAATTTTTTTTAAAATTACTAGTTTTATGCACGTTAAATTGCCTTGCTTTATTTCAAAATCGAAGATTGAATCAAATAAAATAGAGACTATCATTCCAAGAAAAACATTAAATGTCCAGTTGGCTTTACTCTGGGTTAACCCTTGTGTAAACAGTTCCTACAAGTCGAAGAATATACCTAACACATGTGCAATTTTTAAACGATTTTTTTTAAATATTTAATTTCTGTAGTCATTTGTTAGGGTCAATTTGGGAGCCTTAAGGAAAGTGTCAGGGAAAATTCTTGAATTTCGATCGGGAAAGATAGAAAACAATTGAAGTTTAAATTTTCCCACATTTTCAAAGCCTCTGTTCCTGAAGATTTAAAAAAATTAAATGACGATAACATAGTATAGCATTAAAACATAGCGCATGCATCAAAATGATTAAAAATTACTTGTTTAACGATGTTATTACAAGGTTATTTAATTAAGCAGTTATCCAACTTCTTAGAGAAAAAGAAAAAATGCTCTATGCAAAAGAACAAAAATTAAATACATGTACACTCTTTTGTTTTAAGGTGACGGGTTCTAACAAGGGTATAGGGTACGCCATTGTTCGGGGCCTCTGTAAACAGTTTAATGGAGACGTGTATCTGACTGCCAGGAATGAGGAGCTGGGTAAGCAGGCCGTCAAGAACTTAAACTCAGAGGGACTATCTCCAAAGTTCCATCAACTTGATATCAACGACCAAGCCAGCATCGATCGTCTGAGAGATTTTCTCAGAGCCACCTATGGAGGTTTGGATGTTCTTGTAAACAATGCAGGCATGGCTTACAAGCAATCGTCAACTGCCCCGTTCGCTGAACAAGCAGAGGTTACAATAAAAACGAATTACTTTGGTACCCTTGCCGTTTGTGAAACGTTGTTTCCTCTCTTAAGACCGCACGCAAGAGTGGTAAACGTATCAAGTATGGCGAGTGGTGCTATCAAGAGATGTAGTAAAGAAGTCCAATCCAAATTTCGCAATCCCAAACTAACAATTGCAGAATTGACGGCCCTGATGAATGATTTTATTAAAGCAGCCAAGAATAGTAATCATGAAAGCAAAGGGTATGCGAACAGCGCATACGGCATGTCAAAGGTTGGAGTGACGGTACTCACAGAAATCCAACATCGTCTGCTTTCAGCAGACCCACGGGAGGACATCTTGGTTAATGCTTGCTGTCCTGGTTACGTTGATACAGATATGACATCACACAAAGGTCATAAAACTATCGACCAGGGCGCCGACACGCCTTTGTATTTGGCCTTACTTCCGCTAGGAACGAAGAGTCCAGCCGGGAATTTTGTATCTGAAAGGAACATTAAGAACTGGAGCGCATAGTATTTCATCAAATTGTTACAAATAATAATTGTAATTGTGTTTTTTCTATTTAAAGTATATTTTAGATACTCTTAGTTAGAGTTATATTGATGCTGGATCTGTTTTGTTTAAATGAATATTTAGATAGTAAGTATTCTTTATTCATGATTTTAAATTAAAGAGTTTGTAGGAAAAGCAAAATATACCTCTACTAATGTTTTAGTTCAAAGATGAAAATCAGCATTTTCCTTTAAGTAAACTTTAAACTACCTAGATTTTTTTTTAAGAAACCTTACTGAAAACATTACCTCTTTAATAAAAGTATGCAATTTTGAACAACAATGTGTTTCTTCATCATGTACAATTAAGTGAATAAGCATACAATAAAACATGCCGAGAAAAAACGATGGACATCCTGCTAAAATACGATTGTTCCGTCTTAATCCATTTACAAAATACAATATGTAGTTTTAAAAATATAATGATAATATTTTGTCAAATCTTAATAAGTACTGTGTAAAAATTTTAAAAGTTTAACCATATAGTGTTTGAATGGTATGCGGTCTACTTGCAGTAAGATCATTACGAACGCTACTCAATTAAAATGTTTATAATAATTAAGCCGGATTAAATTAGAGCACAGGTGAAATTACTTTTAGTTTTTTTATTAACCAAAAGTATAGTAATGGATTAATATTTTAGGCTGTTACGATTTCGTGCATTTCTAAGCATTTATTCCGAATAGTAAGGGTGGAGTCGTAACCCCCCCCCCCCCCCCCCCCAAACCCGCGAAAAAGTTACCAAATGCAGTTGAGGTAGACCACACTATTTTTAACAACTTTACGTACCATTATATATTAGTTTCAGTTATGGCGTGTCGTACTTGAAATATTATTTGTTTACATGCCGATAAGTCCTAAAACTTAGCACGGAGTATTTTTCCAAAGGTCAATATTTAGACCAAAAGTCTCTATAAGGCCTTTGATTAAGGGGGATGTACAAACCAATTGGATCTATTCTGGTATGAAATAAGAAATGCCAAGAATGCGCTTAATACTCGTCTAAACTAGCCCAAAGTTACTCAAAATGTTAATGCACTAGTTACCTACTGTTAGAGACCAAAATTAGTAAATAATTAAGTTTATTGTGTCTTAATTAGGAGGAAATTAATCATGGTAGAACTGCGCAGCTACAGCATTCACGAGATGAAAAATGCATTGAAAATGGTGTAAGTTTGATTCATTGATAATATGGCTACAACCATTTGTTTCGCTTTTTTCTTGTCATTATCTAAAATTCTTGAAAATTTGATTTTTCATATGTGTGTCTTCCTGAGGCCATGTGTTTATTTCGTCCGCCATTCCTCTGTCACACAGAGTTCGGATAACACTGATTTTTGAATAAATGCGACCATAATAACATCAAAACAAAAAAATACTAAGTTATAACCATTAGGTATATTACTTACTACTTTTATTTGTTGCATCGCTTCGTCTGATTAATGAAAAAACGCGATTTTAACCCCACTCCAGCAAATCGGGAAAAACTGTTCTGTTCGTGGCTCGAGTTTCCTAGTTTATATTCTTACACTGAGCACGTGGTTGGCAGATGCATATATCTGCTGTGGATAGATGCGTTTATTACCATGATTATATCTAATTTTTCGTGGAATAAGTCTTGATAATTTGTTGGTTTCTTTAAAACTCGAGAAAAAAGCTATAAAATGCCCTAAACATTTGTGTTTACGTCGGGTCTTTTTTCTGTGACGATAGAAGTTATTTTGAAATGGGGCACTGCAAGGAGGATGCTTAGCATTTAATTTGAAAATGTTGAACAATATGCATTGCATGAAAAACAAATTGCAATTACATGTCTTACATTCGAAAAGTTGGTACATATGTCTCTTTTGTTTAGCAGTTAGATAGAAAAAATAGGCAGTTAAAGTATTTCCTTCAGGCACCTCACGTAAATATCTTGATTGTTTGCAATCACCAACACATTGTATGGAGTAATGTTTGGACATAAAAACGCATCATGTCTCATTATGTTGACTACGTTGTAAACTCTACTTTATTGAACATACGAAGCTTGATAAAAATATATTGAGTTGTTTCTTTGAAATTTAGAAGCAATCACAATGTTTGCAAACAAAAGTCCATTGCATATGCTATGTCTATCATCGCAAAAAATGAGAGACTACCCCCCCCCCTTCCGAAAATCATATGTTCTAATAGCTTCTATTTTCAAAATAGTGCCAAAGATTAAAAAATTTTGCATTACTAAGTATTTGATGGAACATGTGCTAGCCTTATAAGACCATTTGTTATAAAAATATTTGGTTGCCCTCTCTCCAGATCTACTGCCTAGAAATTGCCCGACTCAATTTTATTTTACATCAAATTACAGGATATTTTTTTTCTTCCGTCAACAAATATGTTTAAATTTTAAGGAAATTTTTTTTCTCACAATAAATACAGACCCAATAATTTTCCCTGAGTTGGGAGGTCCACCAAACGTCATTTCAAAGATGGAATAAAATATTTAATTATGTTGATTTTTTTCTTTACTCTGTAAAATTGTAATTTTGACAAAATGGGCAAATAGAAAAAAAATTAATTAAATCTCCTAACCCACTCTGAATGATTTTATTCCTTTTCAAATGTAATGAAAATTGTAAATGTTTATTTGACAGAGTATACGGGGGGGGGGGGGCAAAAGTAAACGATACCTTACTAGGTATTTGATAGTTATATTATTGTTGAAATATTCGAGTATTTTTCAAATGTAAATTGAAGATCTTTGATAGCATATTGCCTAATTAAAAACAAACCCCTTTTCAAACTTGCTTTCACCGGGCAACATAACAAGTATCATATTCAACCATCTGTCTTCCTTCACTAAACGATCTATCCAATCATTGGTTGAAATTATTAGGAAGTCATTTGTCTTAATAAACTATGAACAAATTCATATACGTTACTTCAAAGGCATTTTTAAGATATACTATAAATATTTTAGTCGTTTGTTGAATGAGTTCCACTGAGACAACCATTTTTCGTCACAAGTACCTGCATGATGACTTCATTTTCACATTGTGAGCAAAACTTAATTCAGCATATGCTATTTATAGAACTTCAGTGTGCACCAAATTTGTTTCTAATCTAAATTGTGGTTTGGTAGATATAGAGATAGTTCGAGAACTTTTTGATCACCCCTCGTACTAGTTGATACTAACACACGGTTTTTCATATCGATCTTATGTGTTTAATTTCTTTGTGTTTCATTGGTGATAATTAAAATTTTGATAGATATTATAAGTTATCTGTGGCAAACTTACAAACTCTTAAAAAAATTTTAAACTTTGATGGTGCTCATTTTTCCTTACCTGGAATCAAAGAGTTTATTTCAACACGTACACTTTTTAACAACTATTCGATAATAATACCAAATAAATTTCTTCAAGCCACACTATAACACAATTCTTCTTTTAAAAGTGTTCATATTTAATATTTGAAATATTTTGCAACTGTAATTCTCCTCTACATTTAAAGATTGTTATGTCTCTCCATATTAAGAAGAGGTCTGGAAAACAAAATTCTGTGCTAAAAATAGACCACGTGCAGCTATCAATGAACTACTTTCAGGGTTCTTTACACTCTTTTTGAAGACGACGATACCTTGTTTTGAACTTAAAATTATCATTTAAAGGTGCAAGATTTAGACATTTTCTCAACAAATGGTTGTAGATAGAACATTAATGCACAGTTTGCTTATTTTTTTGGATTTTTTAAGGCTCTGCTGAATTCTGTAGCTGCGCAGTTCTACGGAGCATATCAAAAGCATTTTTCTGCAAAAGTATAGATTATATATGCACAACATGCATTCAGTTATGCATATTTATTGTATCTTTATCATTAGGGTTTAAAATTTGATCAAAATATAATGTACTTTAGCCATTTGAAGAAATGTTTACATTCTGTTCTCACTTCACTAAAGGTGGCCGTACATCCCCCTTAAATCATGTCCAAGAAAGTCGCAGTGGTAAGTTAAATTTTAGTTGTCTGCATATCCAGGCTCCATGCGATAGATTTATAACATTAAAATCATTGGTGTGGTCATTTATGATAAACAGTTAGTTAAAATAATCTAATTGTGTCTCGATAGAACATTCTATCTAATAAACAGTGGTCAGACTGCACTTGTCTTCACCTGTGTTTGTACATGTTAAAACTTGTCACATGCAGAAAGCACGTGTAAGATAAGTATTAATAAGAACAGAGACATTCTCTGATAAGACGTAGTTTTTTCAACTAAAGTATGGAGACTTTAAACGGACACAATTCATTAAATTATTACAATGTACTAATCGCGTTTGAAGGCAAGCGAATAGCTTATTATTATTATGAAATTCGTTTATCAGGCTTTCAAAAGTGCGCAAATTGGTTCAATAAAATGAATGCCGATTATTTATATAATGAACATGTCACAATGAACATGGTAAATTTAATCCCTACTTCATTCTTCAATTCTTGATACATTTAACCGTACCTTTCTCCAAATTAATAATATAATTAAATGAAACCTATATTCAAATCATTTAAAGGTGTTAAAGGTATTCACATTTATTTGTAAATACAATGTTGTATAAATATAGATAAAATCATTTAGAGGTGTTACGTGCAATTGATCTAAAATTAGGCACAAGTATTTGAACATATTTACGAGGGGAGCGTTTTTGGTATTTACTGCCAAAAAGGGATATCACCTATTCGATTTATGTGCCAAGTACAGATGGTTCATTAAAAAAAAATTATTTTCAGGTGACGGGTTCTAACAAGGGTATAGGGTACGCCATTGTTCGGGGCCTCTGTAAACAGTTTAATGGAGACGTGTATCTGACTGCCAGGAATGAGGAGCTGGGTAAGCAGGCCGTCAAGAACTTAAACTCAGAGGATCTCCAAAGTTCCATCAACTTGACATCAACGACCAAGCCAGCATTGATCGTCTGAGAGATTTTCTGAAAACAACATATGGAGGTTTTGATGTTCTTGTTAACAATGCAGGTATAGCATATAAGCAAGCATCAACCGCCCCTTTTTCTGAACAAGCAAAGGTTACGATAAAAACCAATTACTTTGGTACCCTTGCCGCCTGTGAAGCTTTGTTTCCACTTCTTAGACCGCATGCAAGGGTTGTAAATGTTTCCAGTATGTCTAGCACGTCTGCAATTAAAAAATGTAGGAAGGAAATTCGAGCCAAATTTGGGAATCCAAAACTAACCATTGAAGAATTGACAAAGTTAATTAACGAATTTGTCCAGGCAGCAAAGAGTGGAAACCATGAAAGCAAAGGGTATGCGAATAGCGCTTACGGAATGTCCAAAGTTGGTGTATCGGCCTTGACCGAAATTCAGCATCGTCAACTTTCAGCAGACCCACGAGAAGATATCTTAGTTAATGCTTGCTGCCCTGGTTACGTAGATACCGATATGTCATCACACAAAGGTCATAAAACTATCGACCAGGGCGCCGACACGCCTTTGTATTTGGCCTTACTTCCACTAGGAACAAAGAGCCCAGCCGGGAATTTTGTATCTGAAAGGAAGATCAAGAATTGGAGCGGATAGTTATTTGTAAATACATAACATTAATCTCCCTGTTGGCTGAATTTTTGTCATATACTAAAGCTTAATATACTTTTTGTACAAAAACTCAAATTAGTTTTTATGGTCAGTTTATCTATTTATAAATACATGAATAATCTTTATATTGACAATGTTAATGGTTTACAAATTATAAAAAAACAACATCCTTTGGTAGCTTGCGCAAATGTCCGATAATGTACTTAAATTTTTGTGAGGAAACTTAATAATATTGCAACATTTTATTGACATAAACTTGGGAAATTCTAAAGTTAAACGAGACTTACCTGGAAGGTGAAGTTTGACTGGAATTTCTTCGACCAATTGGGGGTGAGATGATAAGCTTACCACGTGATTCATGCTTTTAGAGTTATATTTGGATTTATCAAATTATACTGATTTTGCCTTATCGTCCGTTAAGGAAACTGTCATTGATTTTGAATTGATGATAAATCCCAAAAACTCGATCTTCTGTGTAGGGATAAAGACTGACTTGTCTATATTCACTGTTAAACCGAGGTTGTCTAGCAAGGAAGCAGTGGTTTAAACATTGTTTACACATTCAGTCTTAGAATCACTGATAAGTAATGTGTCATCTATGTATGCAACATTTGAAAAACCTTGTTTCCGTAGAGTTGAAAATGCAGGTTTCGTTAATTTGGTAAATATTCTGGGCGCTGACGCTAATCCCATTGCCAAACATGTATACTGATATTTTTGTCCGTTCCACAGAAATCGTAAATATTTTCTGTCATTAGCATTGATTTTACAGGAATAATACGCATCTTGTATATCTATTGAAGCCATGAAACAATCTTTGGTCACTAAATTTATTGCGGCTTTTAAAGTCTCCATTTTGAAATGATGGTATTCTACACAATTATTCAGATTTTTAAGATTGAGAATTACTCGATATTTCCCATTTTTCTTTGGTCTGATAAAAATATTTGATAAGAATTCATTTTCCTCCGAATCTATCACTTCTTCGATAATTTTCTTATGCAATAATTGTGTGATTTCTTGATCTACCAAAATCATTTCTTCATTGTTAAATTGAATTGGTTTTGGTGAACACATTTGATAGGGAAATTCATCAAATTCTATGGAATACCCTCGAACAGTTGATAGTACCGTAGCATCAGAAGTTATTTCTGTCCAAGCTTCAATACACTGGGATATTTTCCCTGCTTGGAAATTATCATTTGTGTTCATAAAATTCATATCAAGTTTACTCACTTCTTTTGTAGTTTTCATTTCCGCTGTTTGTATTGAGTGTTCGGGGCCTTCTTCCGGAAATGAGGAGTGGATCTGTGGCCTAAAAAATGGGACTGTTTTCCCGATCCTCCGTACTGAGTGTAATTTGACTTGTATACATGGCCAAAAGGTTTCCTGTTATAAGGTTTTCTATCCTTAGGAAATGTTCCGGATACCTTCGACCCTACTTTATTGCCTTTAACAATATCTTCGACAACTTTCCCAAGGTCGTCTCCGAACAAGTTGTCAGTCACCGGATGGTCATTGGAGCACAAAGCCTTAAACTCCTCGCTTTTGTCCTGCTGAACGATCAGTTCTCTGCGCCGATATGAAAGGTCACAATATACAAAAGTCATTAATTTGAGGATGTCCATCGCTATAGTTTCGAAACCTCGCCAATCGGAGCTGTTTCACTCCCCTTCTTTTTTGACTTAAGAAGTATATCCAGCTGTTGGAGCTGTGGCACAATAGCTTTGCACACCAGTGCCTGGGTCTTTTGAAGTCGGACATCCTGTGTTCTGACTTTCCTATTAAGATGTGCCCAGATTTCGCTGTTTACTTTAGGTGTGATAAGATTTGCGACATTTTTCGGTCTGCTATACTTTTCACCGATCTCCTTAATTTTGTCATTGTTTAATTTTGTCCGCATGCCTTCATTCGCGACTTTAGCCAATTTCTCATAAATTGGTTCACTACATTTGTCCTCCGAACCAAAACATTCTGCTAGCTCTTCTAGGAGATCGTCCGGATCGCTTTCTTTTTCTTCTGTCACTTCAGACAGGAGTTCCTAAAATTCGTCTTTGTCCGCCTCCGACTCGGACTTACTACAGTCAGGTACCTGCTTTTTACTTGTTGATGCAGACTGGGGATTATCCAGCGCCTTGCGTTTCTCCCCCTTATTTGTTTGTTCGCCATTCATGCGTTCTTGCATCTTTTGTACAGTTTGTGTTAGACACAGCATTGTTTTTTGATTTTCTGACAATTGTTTTTGCATTTTGGCAACTAGTGATTCCACAGCTGTCTCAGGTGCGTCACCTTTGAGATCTTTTGCATTACGATCATTGCCATTGACGGCCATTATTTCAGAGTCTGTGCTCATGTCTTTGGGCGCGTCGCCACTAGACAATTTATGATGTATAATATTCAATCAAGAAAGTTCCAAAGATAGTTAATCCGTCTTGCAATCACGAATAGAATCCAATAAAAAGTTCACACAAATAATCTAAACTAAACTATAACACTAAACTAGAACACAAATAAAACTAAACAAGAATAGATATGGGTTACCCCATATCCAAAGATATTCGACTTTTAGATTTATTATGTTTAACAGTGTTTATAATGACTTTGATAAAAAGAAATGCACTGTCTATAATTATGGAACTGGTGTAAATTTCGTGAGTCCGTAGCATTACGGTCACCTAGTGTCCTAACAAACAGTACACATACCTGTGTCCGCAAGACCAACATTAGCCTTGGTCTACACATGTGCGATGGAGCCAGTCAAACGCATCCACCGAGCTCGGAGAAACACGTTTTGTTTTGCCGAGAAGTTACGATGGCAGACAAAACATTTCTTAATTAGATCATATGAATACGAATTCTGATTAATAAAAATTATACAATCCCTGTTGAACTATAGTTTGTTCTATCATTTGCATCTGCAACAACTTGTGTATAAAATGGCCGGGTTAAGAAAATCAGGACCGGGTCGGAAAATTCTAAACTGAAAACGTTTTTGTTTTTAAAATTACTGAAATCGCCACACATACCCTACAGTTTACAAAGTGTACACACGAGCAGAATCCGGCCAGGGATTGAAAATTCCGTCATTTAATAATACATTCACACAGAATGATTAATTTTTTCTTTAAGAAGAAATTGTATGATAATTAACGGACTATAAACATGAACTTAATACAATTGTTGATATAGTATTATCAATTCATCGGTGAAAAGATATGAATCGAAGAATGACCTAAATATTCTCTGTTATCAAACATGTAAAAAAAAAAAAAAGGCTGAGGAGGGAGCGAGCGTAGGAATATTGATATTTTTTTATTTGCATTTCGGGGGGAAAGTGATTTTCTAATAATAATTTGACGTTATTTTTTATTTTTATAACGTATGACATACACAACTTTACTCTTATCATGAACAATAATGTTTTATCTACTTATCATGGTGGGACTATTTTGGTCGGACCAATTTGTGTGAGCCGCCGCTGAATACAGTAATATATCTTGCATAAATAGTATGCACTGATCGAATATATTAAAAATCCAAGAGCGTAAAAATTTTGCTGCCGTACAAATCAGGTTTGCTTTATCTATGAATCACGTGGTAAGCTTATCATCTCATTTGAGACTGAGGCACCCCATTGGGAGAAGAAATTATATATTATTGAGGAACGTGTAGTCTGATCTTGTTGATCTGATTACAATTAGGAAACAGACAAGTGTACTATCAAAATAAGATTGAAAATTTACAAGTAGCTTTGACCTGCATCACTTAATTCAACCTCCCATAAAAAGAAAATTATTCCATATTGAGATAAATCAAAAACTCGAATGCCATGGCCAGATTAGACTTTTGTTACCCTAACAAAATGCTGAAAGATCTAAAACGTCATTAATATATAATAAAATGGGGTTTTTTTGTTGACCTTAATGCAGTTTGAATTCATTCACTGATTGATTTGTTAACTTTTTTCGAACTCTACACAAACTTTTTTTTCATTTGTTGAATCTTTTCTACAAACTTGCTTCAAACAACAAATTGGTTTGTAGGTTTCTTGTAGCGTTCAAATAAACATGCTGAATTTCGGCAAATTTGCATCAAGCTTGACGTGTCAATTACTGCAACATAATAAACTGCAAACTTGTATTATAACAACATTTAAGTAAGTGTAGGCTTACGGCTGAAGATCGTAGCTCTGTATATAATCAGGTTTTATCTTATGCGCAGACCACTATATATAACATATTAAATAAGTACATGTTAATTTATGAGCTCACACCAATCAAGAGTTTTAGGGCGAAATATCAATTTGGTGTTATACAGATAAAAATTCAGAGAGAACATTAAATCAAGACAGAGCGATCTTCGCCTTTAAAGCAGTGTAAACACAGCCAATTATTATACCTTAACTAAATCAATCTTACCTGTACTGGATTATTTGTTAATGTCATATATGGCTTACCGTAGTGGCTACCTCATGCTAAAATGTTTGCATGGCTGAAGTCCTAAAACTTAACATGGTATTTCGAAGTTATAAAAATAATATTAGGACTTTCTGTGGCTTCCTATAACCTATAAATTATGTCCAAGAAGGTTGCAGTGGTACATGCTATTCAAACATCGTTTTTGCTGATCAGAAAATTGGAAGATGAAAAAAATTTGTTTTCAAGTTAAAGGTGCAAAGACACAGATATTTTAAGTTGATACTTTCTGAATAATATCACGACTTATATATTGTAATAACTTTCACACGAAAATATATTAAAAATCTATAACAATATCTACGTGGTGATGTTATACAGAAAATATTAACTTCAAAGCTGTGTCTATGCACCTTTAATGAATTCCCCTTTTCTCTCTATTAAAGTCATGTTATCCTAATTAATGAATCTTCTCTCTTTGTATAATATTTTTCTAAATAATTTGAAGCAGGTTTATTTTTTTGTGATAGTTATTAAAGCCATTTTAATAATATATTCATTTTTAATCAGTTCTGTCAATGTGGGTATATAGGTGTTTTAAAACAATTTTTGAAAAAGTTTAACAGTAAAGTTATTTACTTTGTAATAGTGTTTGCCTTTAATAATTTTGAAAAAAAATATGTTGTTTTAATGGATAAAATGTTGTTTTGACCAACTTTGGAGGTTAATTTCAAAGTTGCAAATGATAAATTTTAGGTTCAAAATTTAGACAAATATACAATAGAAAACAACTAAAGAACATTGATTTTTAAATGTGACTTTTTCCGAAAAACTGTTCTCTCCTGTAGGTCAAATCTTTTGTTAAAACGAATACATCCTTTGTTTGCATGTACAATTTAACATTCAAAAATCCGAAAAAATATACATGTATAAATGTATTAAGTTTATTTTTTTCTATAAAGCCGAATTCAGATTTGATTTAGATTGAGTTTATGTGAAAATATTTCATAGGACTTGTACCAGATGCTAGATCAGGAATAGGTCTGAGAATGAAATTGCTCAATTTTTTTTTATTCATTTATACAGCTACCTTTTTTTCAACCAGTTGTATATTTAGTAAATCAAGACGAGTACGGTCAAAAACCAGAAGTCTCTTTCGAGACTTTAGTTTACTTGTTTGAACATTTAACAAAGGAAGAGAAAAGTAGCAAGAAGACTTGAAATTGCAAATGCAATAATTAGAAAAATAATCTTTCTCATTTCATGGAAAGATTGCAATCATACTAAAACTGTAAGAGGAATAGCCTTTAAAAAAAAATGCAGAAATTTCTGTTTCTAGTAACCATGACAAAACCATTCATCAAAATCAAAATTAATACACAAACTTATAAATCTTTAATTTAGTCTACTTGTGTACCAAGTTATACTAACCAGAACATAAGGAGTAGTAACATTATGAAAGCATTTCACAGAAATTTCTATTTGTAGTAGCCAGAGCAACACCATTCATCAAATCAAAAACCAATATATAGAATTTTGTTTCTTGGTAAATTCAACTTGTGTGCCAAGTTATCTTGAAATCTAACCAAAAATGTAGGAGTGGCATATTGAAAGACTACAGATAGACAGATGGATGGGCACATTACTGGTCTCTGACCAGATGAGCTAAAAACTGCCCACAGACGAATACTAGAGATTACTCAGTATGTCATATTAGCATATTTAACAAAGGTTTTAATCAGTTAAATTAAAACATTAGAAAATACTACATGTAGGTAAGAAAGTTTTAATGAGTACCCTGTTGTGGTGATAAAACAAACTGGATGTAAAACATGAATTCGAGATTTTATTAAAATAAATACCATATTTGCCCCAATTAGCATCCACAGCTACTTAGTATTTAAAGAACTTTGAAGTCTCTGATAAGACCCTTATTCTACTGTATACTTAAATAATGGAACATGAAGCTTAAAACACCCTTTTTAGTTTAAAATTCACAGAATTAAAGTATATCCTGACATTTTAAAATACTTTTAATAGGTCTTTTAAAATCAATTCAAAACTGAAAGGGAACATTTTTCATCTAAAGGACAAATTGACAGATAGGAGAGAAAAAAAAGTCAAAATTCACCCTTGCATTTGTTTTGGTGGGTAAACTATAAAAACAACCAGAAGTCTCTGTCGAGACTGTAGCTCTACTGGTTTATACTTAAAACAAAGGAAGAGAAAAGTAGCAGTTGGGACTTGAGACTTTAAATCAGCAATAAATAGAAAAATGATCCTTGCCACTCATCAAAATAAAAACCAATGCACAGAATTATGTATCTTTTTAAGTCTACTTGTGTGCCAAGTTATACTGAAATCAGACCAAAACTGCAGGAGGAGTAGCATTTTGAAAGAATTTCACAGAAATTTCTATTTTTAGTAACCATGGGCAACATTGTTCATTGAAATCAAAAACCGATGCACAGAATTATGTATCTTAGTGTAGTCTACTTGTTTGCCAAGTTATATCAAAATCAGACCAAAACTGTAGGAGGAGTAGCATTTTGAAAGAATTTCACAGAAATTTCTATTTTTAGTAACCACGGCAACACCGTTTATCGAAATCAAAAACCGATGCACAAAATTATGTATCTTCGTGTAGTCTACTTGTGTGCCAAGTTATACTGAAATCGGACCAAAACCGTAGGAGGAGTAGCATTTTGAAAAATTGTTTACAGACAGACAGACAGACAGACAGACAGACGGACGGACGACGAACACATTACTATCGCATAAGCTCTTCTGGTCTCTGACCAGTAGAGCTAAAAACAGGCAAAATAATAAAAACAAAAGCTTTCATCAAATAAAAGGGATTGGCTCTTTTTTTTCTTTTTTTTTTAGAGAAGAGGCTATTTTTATAGAAATGGGTACTAAAAGGAGCAAATGTATTCAGAGAAAAGCAAAACATGTTTACAACAAAACTAATTTTTAAACATATCATAAAAACCAGATGAGCATATATATTAAAATATTGAATGTATGGATGGATTAATACAAAATTCTTTGGAGAACATAATTTATAAATTTATAAATGTTTAAAAGACAGTAGTATAAATGTAGAAAACTTATATTTGTGATACTTGATTTGCCTTTTTGGGCAAATTATTAAAAATGATGAATTTCAATGAATATTGAAATATGCAATACAGGTTAAACTTTAGACCAAAGGAAAGCAGCACATTAGCATTTCTTTAAAATTATTTAACACCTTCCATCTTTGCAAAGGAATCATTAAAAAAAAATAACCGATCATTTAAAAGAAAAATTATCACACAGCATCAAACTGGACATTATCTGCCATATGATTATGCAAATTGCATTCAAATGTTTGTCTATTGCAACATTCCCCAAAACAAAATGTACACCAAATTAGCTACCAACTGCTGCCATTGCTTAAATTAATTCCTTTTTTAAGACAGTCAAACTACATCCTTCTTCTAAGATTAAAAATAAGCATTGTTTTTTTTTTTAAATAATGATTTCCAAGTAAAAAAAACCAAACATGTCTTAAAGCACAATGTGAATGTAAAATGGAAAGTTCTAAATAGTGGTGAAATTAAACAAGACTACACAATAACATTTACTGTAAAATTCTACAAACAATGTACATATCAAATACAATGACAGTATGAATAAATAAGTAAGATATAATATGCTGGTTCATGTATATGTAAATATCACAGAAGTAAAGACACACTATAGTTCTCAAGAAAGATCTAAGGCAAGGTAACAATTTTTCAATTTTCACAAATATTAGAAGATTCAAACAATAATCAATTTTATATTCCACATCACATACAACATAGGAAATCTTGATTTGACAGCTTGTAATTGTCAAAAGGTGTATTATTATTGTTTCAAAATGAAATAAAAACAACGAAAAATTTTTATGTTGATTGTAATACTAGTTTATATGCCTAGGCATAATGTCATTTTTATGGATTAGTAACACTGAAAAGAAGTTGTTTCTTTGGTCATTTATACACTTCTTATATGTATAATATGCAAATTAATGTCTACGGAATAACAAGGAAAAATAATGTTATGCATACAGAACTTTTGTAAGTCCTATTTTAAAGCAAACACAGATGCTATAAATCATAATATTCATGCCCAGTGAAATGTGTATAAAAATAAAGCAATACAAATTTCAAAACATATTTCTTAATTCAAAAATAAAACTTTTTTCTTCAAATATAAAACATGCACAGCAAAATTTTCACTCTATTCAAAGGAATAAATTCAGTTTTTAAATTTATAAAATGGGACCCAATTTAAATAAGGCCAGATAAAATTAATCTTTAGATTCTCATCCCTGCCCGCCCCTCTCAAAATGTCCCGCCCCGGTGTTTTTTATTTTCATTTTTGGGTGTTAATTAAAGAATTTTCACGTATTTTTATTCAGCAAGAATTTAGGTCAAAGTTTAAGAGTTATCTCCCGTCTGTATTAAAAGTCGCTTGTCGCTATTTATAGCAAAAGAGCCATGCAATGAATGGAGAAAAATCGGCAATAAAATCAGTTTAAATATTGAAGGAAGAGATAATTTGTCAGTGTAGAGAAGACAGAGAAGAATAAATAGCATAAACACGTCAAGATACCGTAACCACCACTGGCATGAGCAATTTTTGAATGAGATTTTAACTAACTAAAAAATATACACGAGGAAAATGACACCTGGTCAACTTTGAAGAAAAAAAAACATCGTTTGCAGACTTTTGAGAATGTTAAGTGCTAAGGAAATGTTAAATCTTAAAACTGTTCAGACCTAGGTTTTTCATTAGAATATTTCATTGGATTTTGCAAATATGATCTATTTTAATGTCGAATATGTCAAGTTTCAAGAACAATCAAATTTTTAAGCAAGGTCGAAATCTATAATATTTTACCCAAAACAAAGGGATTTGTTGGTAAAAACTACCGGGTAAAAGGTATTTGGGGAAAGGCCAATGAGAAGTCATGGATACACAATTTATTGGTATCCCCACTGGGTGTGCCGTATTATGTGTACTTGATAATTTGTTAATTATCTAAGAATTTTTATTTTTTTTTAAAAAGCAAGCATTTTTTTTAAATATATTAAAAGAATATGAAAAGAAAATCTATTCATATTTGCATTAACATAATGAAAAAAAATCAGCAATCAAAAGACGTGTCAGACTTTTGTGTTCTTTATGTCAGTATTTATGAGTCGAATTTCCTCCGCTACAGGAGGGCCATTCTGAGTCACAAGATAATCTGTCAAGTTGACATTTAAGTCATCCAGCTTCTTCAGGAATTCACATTCCCAGGACTTTTCTGCTGCACTCAGATCTAAAATAAAGTGCATTACAGAATGATTATTATATACTTTATTATATACTGCTAATAAATATCTCACTTGATTTAAATCTTCATCAGCAAGAGTTAACATGTGCATGCATTTGTAGTTGTTAAATATCAATACAGGTCAAATCTAACTTAAAAGCATCTAAATATGTCTTCATTCAGTACTTTTAATATCAAAGCTGCTCTACAATCCTTTATTTAAAAGTAGAAGTTGTTTCAAAGTATTCTTTGATATACAGTAAAATCTGATATCAAACTCATTGAAAAGGGGAAAAAAATTAGATATTAAAGGATTCAAAATATTGAAGTTAAAATACATTTAGACTTTTAATTCTTATTAATATTTCCATGTTATTCAAGATATTAATTTTGAGATACCCAAGTTCAAATGCATGTGTATCTATGGAAAGAATTCATTACACCATACCAAGTTTTGCCTTTGTGAATAAAGATGAAGTCTCCAGCATTTTGTGGTGCTCCATCTCACGCAGTTCTAGTTTGTGTTCTTGTTCCAACTCTGCTGTCTTCTGCTTGTGGTCTTGCTTGGCTTTCTCCATGTCATGTACTATTTATTTATTATAAATACAAATAAAACTCTTTCAAAGAAATACAAAATAAGTATGAACTAGTTAAAATTTAATATAAAATGTAAATGTAGTTAGTAAATTTGGTTGAAGCACATGAGCCATCAGACGAGTCTGATTAAAATCAAACCTTTCGCTAACTTCTTTATTCTGTTGGTCACACGGCCATAAGAATAAATGAGTTTATGTCAAGTTTTTTTTTACTCAAACTAATGGTCATTCAAAAACTGTAAAATTTTTTGATAATTTTGACAGGACTGAGCAGCCATAGAATTCTAGAATGTAAGTTCACCTTACCTAATTTAGTTCTCTCCTGTTCTTTAGCCAGTTTAAAGTTTTCTAGCTTGGATTTTTGTTCCTCAATTTCAGATTCTAGTCGAAGCTGTGTTCTTGATTCAATGGCAGAATTTTGCATCCTCTACAAAAACCATTTTGTAATGTTTTTGTATAAAATTGCATTGCCTCAGTCACATTATGTTAACTTTTATTATTTTAAAACATATGTTCTGTCTTGCAAGACCAAATATCCATGACTACAAAAAAAATTGTTACATTTATAGCCTGTTTTTCTCTAATTAAATCCAAAGAATGTATACTTTTTTATCAGCTTAAATCTTTTTGGGATTTATCCAATACAGAAAATTTGTCTCTTTTCATGATGGCTTCTATGCAATACCTGCAGATTATCGCTGGCATGGTATCCTCTATATACAACTTTCTGAATGATGTAACCAATCTTTTCAGCTCGCTGGACCAGCTGTGGGTAGGTTGTAAGGTTACTCAGATTCTGGGTCTTGCTCAAAAACTCTCCAAACCTGTGGTGTTTAAACTTCTAATGTGATTGTGTTGCACATATTACATGCAATATGTAAATCATGTAAATTGCACAAAATATTATATTTTCTTTAAAAAGGTGTATTATCAGTTATTTTTTATCTTTATCATCAAAAAGATTTCAATCATTTATAATTTTCTGCCATTTCAATTCCAAAAGCTTAAAAGACATACAGCAAAATATTTCATACTTACGAAACTTTTCCAGCAAATGCAATGACATCTGCACAAACAGCACTGCAATGCAAGAGATGAAATTATTCCTACTTATCAGAGCATAAATTGGCTATCAAATTATTTTCCTTTAAATACTCAATGTGTGATAGCAAATACTTTTAAATTAAAAATACTTACTTCATCATGTCTGCAATAGGATCTGTTGTTGTATTCAGCTAATAGCAAAGAAATACAAAAAAATCATTTCAGCGATTTTGGTTTTAAATATGTGCTGTAAGCTTTGGCTATACAAAAGGCAATACATGTACCCTCAATCATAACTAATAAGAACACTGATTTACAATCAATTATTTTTAAATGAAAGCATTGCATTATTCAGGCTTAAGGATTAAGAAATAATTATACATGTATAAAGACTATATCTTTCCCATTCTATATCTTCAGCTTAGACCATCGTGTGAAATATTGTTCAAGTATTTGAATGTGGTGTACTTAAAGCTCTGCATAAACAATATCTTTCATATTATAGTACTTGGAGAAAATCAAAAAATTATATTTACTTAACTTGTTTACATTGTATGTAAGATATTTATTTCCCAAATATTGATTTTCCCCCTTTAGGCCATGCAAAGTTAATTCCTTGGTTCTCAGGCCTTTTTTCAAGAAGTATGATGTTTTTTTTTTACTTTTTATTGCCCCCAAAACATGATGAGGCAGCTTTTTACATTGTACAAAACCTCAAAAAATGATGGGGGAGGTGATTTGTTGTTTTTATTTCATTGATTTAGCAATAAAAAGGGTCAATGAGGCACCCTTGGAAGAGATGAGGGAGGGCCCGAGAACCAAGAAATTAATTTTTTTTTCCTTAGGGTTATGAATAACTCTTCACCATAAACTGACCAAACTCACCATTTTTGTCACATCTTTCAATTCATAAAACAGCATTAATTTAACTGTAATCATGGTGTCATCTTGTGTTCTCACATCTCTGACCTTCAATGTAAAAAGAAAATATAGTATAAAAAAATGATATTTCTGTGCAAACAAATTATATACTGACATAAAATACCGCAACATCCCAGATATAATGGGTTTTTTTTTCAAAGTGGAGAATTAATTGTTTTAATTTTTTTTACTTTATTTATTTGACCCTTGGAGACAGGAGAGTTTGATATAAACACCATCTTACATCATAATAAAACTGGTCTGGAATCACTGCCAGTTTCTGGAATGTGTTATGCCCAGGAATCATTCTAGCTTTGTTCTGTGGGTCAGTACCATGCCAAGTAAATGTATGGATCCTGAAACATATCAAAAATTAACCTTATCAAATTACTGCAATTCTTTTTATCTGCATGTAAAAACCATTCTCTTTGGTCAGAAATCAGTAATGTACAAAGGGAAATTTTCGCCCCCATTTTATTTTTGCTCCTTTTGCCTGACTCTTTAGAGGGCAAATTTAAAATGGGGTGAATTCATGAAACACAGTATAACTTCTTAAATAGAGTTGTGACTGGGTGAACATGATATGGAACAAATTCAAAGAACACGGTACAAATTTATAGCTGACCAAAATTGATCGATAGTGTGAAAGGGCAAAAAATAACAGGCATGAAAATAACCCAGTATACAGTAATAAGCAATCAGTAATTAAACAAGAGGCCCAGGGGCCACAGCACTCACCTGAGAACATCAGCTAGTAAAAAGCACACATCATGATTTGGACGAACTAGAATCTACACTACCTGAGGATAATTCTACATAAATATTACTAATCATGGCTTTGAAGTACTTGAAAAGAAGATTTTAAAAGGTTTCCCTTTATATTCCTATGAGAATTAATTTTTGGTCGGCCATTTTGGCCCCACCCTACCCCCAGGGGTCATGATTTGAACCAACTTGAATCTACGCTATCTGAGGATGAATCCATATGAGTTTCATCTTTCCTGGCCCAGTGGTTCTTGAGAAGAAGATTTTTTAAAGATATTTCCTATATACTCCTATGTAAAACTTTGATCTGCCATTTTGGCCCCACCCTACCCCTGGGGGTCATGATTTGAACCAACTTGAATCTACACTATCTGAGGATGATTCCACATGAGTTTCATCTTTCCTGCCCCTGTGGTTCTTGAGAAGAAGATTTTTAAAGATTTTTCCTATACATTCCTAGGTAAAACTTTGATCTGCCATTTTGGCCTAACCCTACCCCCGGGGGTCATGATTTGAACAAATTTGAATCTACATTATCTGAGGATAATTTTACATGAGTTTCATTTTTCCTGTCTCAATGGTTTTTGAGAAGAATTTTTAAAAAGATTTTTCCTATATACTTCTAGGTAAAACTTTGATCAGCCATTTTGGCCCCACCCTACCCCTGGGGGTCATGATATGAACAAACTTGAAACTACACTACCTGAGGATGATTCCACATGAGTTTCATCTTTCCTGGTCCAGTCGTTCTTGAGAAGAAGATTTTTTAAAAATGGCATTAATTTTTCTCAAATTCATAATTATCTCCCATTGGAAAAGGGCGTGGCCCTTCATTTGAACAACTTGAATTCCCTTTACCCAAGGACACTTTGTAGCAAGTTTGGTTGAAATTGGCTCAGTGGTTCTTGAGAAGAAGATGAAAATGTGAAAAGTTTACGACGACAACGACAATGACAACAACGACAGACAACGGACTAATTTTGATCAAAAAAGATCACTTGAGCCTTCGGCTCAGGTAAGCTAAAAAGCAATTTTTTGTCTTTACCACTCCTCAGCCTCTGGGACAAACACAGTGGGACCTTGGACAATTCTCCTCTGCACATCAGAGTCCTTCAAACGTTTGTACACAACAATCAGATGATTGGCATCAATCTTTGTGCTCTCTTTCACTGTCACAGATTCATAAAGAAGGGGATTGTTAAAGATGAAGCAGGGCCTGGAAAAGACAAGGCAATAATCAATGCAATGAAGTTTGTTCTACATGCATACCTAGCTTCAAATCATTTACACTTGTACTAGGCATTTTATCTTAATAATTTAATAAAAATATTTTAGCTATAGATTTGCATACAGTATAAAGAAATTTCCATCATAATATTCATACCTCAAAATATTTACTGAATAGAATTGAAAATTTCTTTGTCCAGAAATAAAAGTCAAGTATGATTGATCTTATACATTTTCCATAAAATTATTTTACATTGTACTAAATTAAGCCTCTGTGAAGATTCCTACATCATATGTTATGTTCATATAAAGCTAGCAATGTCAATAGATTATGTTTTTGTATCTAATCATTTAGTTCTGACAATACATGTAACAGAGACATTTTAGTGCCTCGTTGGGAACTGAACCCAGGGCCTCTAACTTGTCGGTCCAGTGCTCTACCAATTGAGCAAAAGGGTAAACCCAGTAGCCCAAGCTAGTAGGATGCCATGTATCTTACACTACTACAGTGTCCACCTCCAGAGAAAGAGATGTCCTCATCTCTTTTGCAGTGCCGACACCTGTTGGACAATCACTCTCATCTGCCAGAGAACACCAAGTCACAAAATGGGCGCCAAATGTAACAGAGACATTTAATGTTCCTCTGCTGGGGATTGAACTGTGGGTCCTCTGGCTTGCCAGTCCAGCGCTCTACCAATTGAGCTTAAGGGATAACCACTAGCCCAAGCTAGTAGGGTGCTGTGTATCTTACACTATTACATATACATGTATATTTAAGCAATGAATCATTATTTTTTGAGTGATATAGTTTCATAACTGCAACGGTGTGTGCAAACAAATTGAATAACGCGCGTTAGCGCGTTATGAAAATTTGTTTGCACACACCGTTGCAGTTATGAAACTATATCACTCAAAAAATAATGATTCATTGCTTATATTTACATTTTTTTAAACTTTCTATCTTAACTGCAAATGTGATTTCTATTTAAAAACCTATGTATTATCCTTCGTGTAAGCTACATTTAATGGATCAGCCAACGTAACAGCTTCTGGTCAATTTGAACGTGATTTTTTGATTTTAGCTTGTGACGTTGCACTTCCTCGGCGTTCAACGATTACGACATCAAACTAAAACGCATGTTTTAACCTCTTGGTACCCTGTCTGTGTTATGGTGTTTTGAATGCAATAGATTTCCATTCATTTTATATGCAAAAAATATATGTAATGTAAATATTATTATTATATCACATACCCAGGTGTATGTTGAACCAGCCCATCCTTATCCTTCACAACAATGTACTGGTAAGGGTCTGCTGTGTGTTTCTTTAAGTATTGGAGCCTCTCTCTGTATAGGAACACCTTGAAAATGAGAAATCATCAGTTAAGTATGTAAAAAGACAGCCATATTTTTAATTCTGATATTGTAACTAAATGAATTTTAACAACCTATTTTCATTGTACTTGTAGTAAAAAAGAAATGTGTTAAGATTTATTAGAGCTCATTACACCAATATCTTAAATACTATGAATATATAAAAACAATTTGGAAGTCCCAACCAATAGTAATATTTTTTCAATATCTAATTCTTCCTCAAATAGCTTGAAGTTTTTTGAATTCAAGATAAAAAGGTTTAATTGTATTAATGGCAAGAGATAGAAATAAATATACCCTTTGAGGCCCCTTGATGAGTCTTCCTTCACCAAGATAATTAAAAACGACTGCCTGTTGTCCTTCAAGAACAGTTTTGAATTTCATTTTTACTCTGTTGCTGGCTTATGCTAGATTGTTAGATGCAGCCTACATGTAGTGTACAGGGTGGCCAATGCAGCCTGCCTCTGAAAAAAAAGAGAATAAATATTCATCATTCATTCTGTCTCATTGAAGTATCTCTGTGCAGAGCTGCATACAGCTCATATTATGTATAACAGGAATTGGGTATGTCAGTCCCGGAGCTCAGTGGTTAGAGTACCTGCAAGGAGGTCCTGGTTTCGAGTCCCAGTCTGGTCGACATATTTCAAAGCCTTTTATGTATGAATATAAAGGGAGAAGATCCAAAAAAGAGGAGATTTAGAAAAGAACTAAGAAATCAGTTAAGAAAAATACCCGAACATATATAGATAGAAACAAATTTGAGTAGAACTATGTTTATTTTAAAAAAAATGTAACTACAGTTCAAACAATGTATATATGTTTTGTATAAAAACAGCCAGAGTAACTTAATTTCTTCCTCTCCTTCTCTTTTCTTCTGCGTTTTGAGTGAATGTCCATCTGTATGTATAGGTGAGTGAACGTGACATAAGTTATATCACATACCCCATACCCCCTAGTCAGGTTGGGTTGTAGGGGTAATGTAAAATCCTGGCTCATATTTGAATAAATGTATATTAAAAAAAAATCAGTTGGTACAACATGAAAACATTAAAATGTATTTACCAAACTGGTCGCCTAATGGCGACCAGTTTGGTTTATACATTTTAAATTTAAATGAAAAAAATGTTCAAACAGGATCAATAACAAAGTACATGTGTACCTGGCCCTAAAAAAATAAACTGAAAAGTTTTCAAGTGTATAATACATTTATTTAAATATGTTAATAAAATAAAAAGGGACCTTTTTACAAGTAACTAGTAAGTTCATATCATAAACGTTGTATTAATAGTCAAAAAATGCATTATACGTATATGATATTTTTTATTTTGTAAAATGATATGCCCTTGGCATAGTTTTTAACATGATACTTACCTCTGTTTTGTTTCAATGTGCTATTCAACTCTAACTTCAAGTTGTGTTTAGGCTGGTTAAGAAACGGGGTAAAATAACTTAACGAGTCATTTTATTTTTAGATCTTATGGTTTTTTTACTCGATTGATATTACTAAGAATAGCATAGTTCGTGCAATAAAAAGAAATCTCTGTGATGTAAGTCTGTTTTGAAGTTAAACAATAAAGATCTCTAAACATAGAAATTGGGTTTGCCTCGTCACGATTTTGTAAACAAACACTCGGACTTCCGGATTGCAGGTAACCGAGCCCGACTGAAAATGACAACCATCACAAGTCGAGAATTCGATATTAACGAGGTTGGCACCTGATATTTAATTAAAGTCTTAAATTTTTTTGTCAAGTATATTTTTACATTCTAAACACATAGCTCAATTGAAATTCAAATCAAAAGATGGGGTCAATATGCTTCTTTTGGCGCTACAGTGCATTTAATATGACCTTTTTGCACTGAAATATGTCTAAATCAAAAATTACATCTTCAGCGTTTTCCCTCCAATACAGTGAGGTCGCCGATAAAGAATCACTTAGTAAATTTGCTTCGATAGTTCGTACCTGAGTCCGAGTTAAATTCATAATACAACATTTTTTGGTGGTGCCATGTTTGACTTAAAACATCATATATTTTTTTCCCAACAACCACTGATTAAATAAAAATTATCGCTGTACTTGTATGAATGATGTTTTCTCCTTTAGCGGATCATTTTCTCCATTACCGAATCACGTGACAAACAGCTGATTAATTTTTGTTCGGGACCGTGTAAATTTAAAAAATACCCCTTTTACGTAACGTTTTCCTATGCCTTAAAATATTTAAACCAAAAAAAAAATAATAAAAAGGCTAGGAATTTTTAAAGTTGTGTTCATTTTATTGCATCCGACACATTAATGCAAAAACAACAACAATGAAATCATAGGGAAAACAAATGACTAGTTGATATCAGAGGACGTAAAAACTATATGTGATGAACTGCAAACAGCCGAAAAAGTAATTTTTAGTCGGGCTTATTGCTCAAAGAGCAATTGCCGGCTTATGTGGTCCTGTTCAAGGCAGGATGTTGACCCAATAGTCGCCATTTTAAAGTTACGTGCAAAAATATAGTTCTTACTCTCAACCGCTTTTGAGATAATACAAACGCTAAATAAAGCAACAAAAATAAAACGAAGTTTTATCTATATAAAATAAACATTAGTATTAATGACTTTGAAAACTTCATAAGTCAAAGAACAAAGTTCATTAACGTAAGGATTTTTGATAATCAGTGTTACCGTAGTTCTCTACACATACGAGGTAAAGCAGGAGAGGGAACCAGACTGGCCTGTTTGTTTACATTCAGCTGTGGTACCAGATTAATTCTGATTCTGACAAAATAGGACCGTGGTATTAGGTTTGAAAAACTCACTGTCAGTGTGTTATCATTTATATTGATAGTTTTAAAATAATTTTTTCATCAGAATATAAACATGATTCATGGAAGAAATCCATTCTACTCTGTAAATGAGCCCGGCTCTCTGTACTTCTGAGTACTTTGATTTATTCAGCAATTGTACTCACTGAGCTACCACGCCCCCCTAATTTTGCCGCTATTTAGAGTACTATAGAAAATACTAGTATACCACTAGATATATGATTGTGCCCCCTCAAAAAAGAACCCACACCGTCCGATGACTTTTTTTTTATGCTTGATTGTCAAGGAATTTTGGTAGTTGAAAGTGCCCCCTCAACTGAAAATGTATGGCTCTGCACCCTTCCCCCCTCCCCCACCAACACAGCCACCAACTGAAATTGCTTCCTACGGGCCTGGCTTCAGAGATACCTAAAGCTGAGAGGAACAATATATTTTCAAAATGTCGAAACCCAATTTTCTCTGATGGGCAGAGACAACTTTACATGATGGGATTCATTTGCTGGATTTCTCCATTCCAACATCCACAGTAGACTTAATATTCTAATTTATTAAATACTGGAGGTTGCCCTTTCACTTAAATATGGGTCTACTTCAACTGTCCATCGTCTCTATAGAAATGAATAATTAAGACACCTCATTCTCCTCTGCTGCTTTCATAGTGCTCTTTCTTCCTTTTACGTGAAGACAGTGGCATATATTCCATAGCATACGTCAAGTTGGAAAAGAAGGGGGGGATCATAAACTCTGTTTATAATTTATTTAGCTTGATGTTGAATTGAAAAAAGTATTGTTAGCAATATCATTATGCATTTTACATTATACGAGCTTGATCTTGATCATGACACAAAATAAAATTGATTACATGTATTTGAAATTATAATTATTTTTAATAGGAAAACTGCAAATTTAACGGGGTATAGTTGGAAATAATATGATTTAGAAGGAAAGTTTTTAAAAATTGCAAAGGGATAAATAAATAAAATTTCTACATTTTAATTTTGTTTGGTAATCATGACGATTTTAATTTCGCCATCGTCGATGTCTCCACATTAGCTCACGTGCAGGTATACCACCGGGAGACATTCTCGTTTCCACATGCTCTGCACTTCTTAGTGATTTTGTCTGCTGATTTTGATTATGTGTATTTTAACCACCTTTATTGTACAATTTTTGGTAGACACCTTCTGTTGTTTTTTTTTATGGTAACTGGTATGCAAAAATTATAATTTGGACAGGATCCCTGCATCTCCTATTTCTTGAAACAGTGATTCGTAATTGGAAACTTAAATACCTCCAACTTTAAAGCAATTTCTATTAATCTCTGATTTAGAAATTATATGACGCTTTCAGTGCTTTTAGACACATAATTTTATTAAACATCTGCACCAAATTTGTTTACCTAGAATGTACGATTCACATTGGAGCGCAACCGAAAACTGAAAGTAGTCTGCTGCATGCAGCTTCTAGTCTGCGTCATTAAAAAGCTTATTAATGTTTATTTAAAAATTAGGACTCTGAACGAGTTAAATTTAATAATTTCACGAGAAATGATAAAAGCAAGAATAATTCAGCATGACAGGGTAGGTTAAGCTAAGTATTGGGCATTGATAAGAAAAATACAGAATTTTCATCTGAAAGTGATTCGTTAACGTGGGCGATTCGTTATTGGCAACCTCACTGTATTTTTATCCAAATAAAGCATGGACCAAAATAAACTATAACTCTTTTATACAAATATTCTATTAATGACAAATGTAATTTTTTGGCATTTGAAATGTAAGAAAGCAAGAAAATTATTTAATTTACAGTTTAAACTAAGCCCCCCCGGTTCCGACGCCGATGTAAATAGTGAAAATATAATTGGACTATAAATACATGTACTAATTAGGGGATGAGGTCCAATGTTCCTCCAGGAACTTAAAGGAACCATGAATTAGGAGGTAAAAGGCTTTTTTAGTATAGGCCTACATTGTTTTTTTATTTACCCTTATAAGAGAGGCAGTGGTGATACCAGAAATCTTGAAAGGATGCAATTTTGAGTACGGATACAGTACAGATACAGGATATATGTTGAAGCCCACAGCCACACCAAAAGAAAACCAGAAGTGTTTTTCAAGACTGTAGCTCTACTGCTTTGGACTTATAACATGTATAATAAAGGAAGAGAAAAGTAGCAGTTGGGACATGAAACTTTACAAAAGCAATAAATAGAATAATGATCCTTGATTAGTTCTCTTTTTGGTGGTAAGATTGCAAGAAGACTACAACTGTAGGAGTAGCTTTTGATAAAATTTTACAGAATTTTCAATTTAGTTACCATGGCAACATAGTTCATCAAAATCAAAAACACAAAACTAATTATTATGTATCTCAGTGTAGTCTACTTCGAGCCAAATTATATTATAATCAGACTTAAACTGTATTTATAGTAGCATTCTGAAAATATTTCACAGAAATTTCTATTTTTAGTAACCACGGCAAGACCGTTCATCAAAATAAATCAAAGTACTGTGAGTACTGAAAGACGGTGGCATGAATGATTTTGTTTATTTAACGTAAATTTATTTAAAAAAAAAAAAAAAATTTCAGCAGCGATGGATTTTTCTGGCTAGCAATTACTGCGACACGGGATCTTAATCTGAATTAAAGGCCAATATCCATGTCACGCAGTAGAGTCGAATCCGCTACGTAAATGATGGACTTCTTCAAGTCCGTTAGATAGAATGATCTATCGTTAAAATGATAAATGTCCTACGGACCCGGTTTAACGGCTTGTCCCGAGACACAGTTAGATTATTCTAACTACATGTACAAGTCCGTGAGTCCAGAGCAATCCCGCTCCCGTAACGTCAGATGGCGACTTGCAGTAAATAAGATAAAATGTTTCAAGTTTTTGTAAAATGAATTGGGAATTATTTAAGATTTTATTCCGATTTTTCACAATATATCTAACTGTATTTTAATTATAAATTTATATTTTTGTACTAAAAAGTAAATTGTAATGAATTCTCACTCTGATCTAGAATGTTTACGCACTATCTTAAGTACATTTGTCACCAAAAAAAAACACAGCAAACTTCCGATAGGTATATGCATTTATAAATAAACAATTGCAAATTATAAAATTTTATTTAATGTGTTACGGATGATAATGTCAAAGTGTCTAAAGCAGCGTCAAGTTTCCTCTTTGATAAAAACACGTTGGATAATTCCCACTTAAATCAAGAAATATCATTGATGCACATATTTGAGTTCCCCTTAATTTTTCAAATAACAGTCAGAAACCAATATCGCACACAAAAGGGGCCTTGTGAAGATTTATTAGTACTAAAGTTATGGATAAATATTTTTACTATCATTCAACGAAATAATCTTAAACATATATTGGCTATCAACATTGTCAGTGCCTTCGCTATTTCTGTAGCTGTTTGTTCTACCCTTGGATTTGATTAAAACGGTTATCTTAGAAAACTCCCATTTCTCTTTTACACTAAAGAGGAAAAAAACTGAATTTCTTTCCAGACCAAAATCTATTGAAGACTTTTATTTCGAAACAATACTCGTATTATACAATACTCGTATTATTTTCATAACCGGGGTTTTTATCGTGTGTAACATTAAAGCATGCTGATAAAGTATTATTTTTTGTCTAAAGTGTATCAAAAGAATTCAGATACATTAAAATTAGCTGCAGAACTGTATCTCTCTGCTTGAGAAAATTCGGACAGATAAAGCAGAGAGCTACAGATCCAAGCGTTGTAAAAACCTTCGATTTACGCCGACGATTTTTCGTCGCTCACTACAGTTATTTTTTCTTGTATTTTATAATTTCCACAGCTTTGAAATTAATTTTAAATTCTACTTGATAAATTATCATACATTAAACTTCAATTCCTGATGAATTACTTACCTCTAAAAGCTAAAAAATGGCTGTTTGTGGTCACTGACGTCGAAAGGAAACTCTTTTAAACCGAAATTACAAAACTCTTTACAGGACTGTTTGGGCCGTTAAAAGGGCAAATAAAGTGTGAAATAAAAGAGTTAAATATATGAATTATTATAGAATACCATTCTAAAAGCCAAATAAAGCTTTAACTACACGAAATAAATACCTGAAGTAGCGACGAAAAATCGTCGGCGTAAATCGAAGGTTTTTACAACGCTTGGATCTGTAGCTTTCTGCTTTATCTGTCCGAATTTTCTCAAGCAGAGAGCTACAGTTCTGCAGCTACATTAAAATATGATTAATAAATACTTGTTAAAAATTTCATATTGCAGAGCCCACTATTTTACAAGAAAAAAAAACGCTTTGTACACGACAACCCTCGTATACTGCTCGAAAGAAAAACAGAATAACAAAATATTTTTCTGTCTCTATTTTCCGTCGTCTCAAGTCACGATCAGAGTCTGCATATATACTTATGGAGCTTTCCCCAGAATAGAATATCTTATACATTTTCGCCGTGGTTTGCGATTATGTTATTTCTCATACGTAATATTCTAATATGCAACGTCCCTGCGAGTCCCAGTGCATATTTACTGCTTGATGAACACACTAGAAGACTGACCGAAATTCAGCCCAAAGCCACATTCCTTTTTATGTGATTCAGCTAAAATCACATAAAAATCCTAATACTAATATTAATTCATGCACTTGTATTTGAGTTCCTTTTTCGTATATTTTCGGTTAGAGACACGCTAGAGTATCTAATAAATAGGATTGAAATATATGGGTAAATTGTGTCCGTTATAGTCTTTGTAATTATAAATTATGCGTTAAGTCGTTTTTGTGTCCGAGATAATCAAACAAAGTCATATTTTCAAACACTAGAATGATGACAAACTTAACAAATTTTATGGCATCATATACCTCCAACAACCTTCGCTACGAACTGATTAAGATGTAGTGATCTTTTATCTTCTTTCCTAAAATACATATCTTCGTTTTACTAATATAGCATTGAAAACAGATACAAAAAAAATCAAAAGACTTTGTTAAATTACATTAAACTATTCAAGTTTTATTGTAGAGAAAAATTCCACAATTAAAGCAGTATTTCAGTAAAAAAAAAAACAGCCGTATGTTGTTTAGCAATTATTTATTACTAGCATTTGATTTCAGAGTAATATTTTTCAACAAATATTCGGTAATTTAAAGAAACACAACGTGCATAGAAAATGATTTTTCGAATGTGAGAAAAATCGAGAAAATTGTGTACGAGTTGACATGTGTAGTTTGCACACGAATATACGAGTCGGTTGGTGTACGAGTTAGTTTAGTTCGGTGTAACGAATATTCATGAGGCGGGAAATACTGATAACGGCAATTATCAGGAGTTAGGCTTTGTATCCATCAACGAAATGTCTTTAAAATAACTTCATTATATTTGTTACCTATGTACATTTTATTTTCACACATCGAAATCAGTCTACTTTCATTATTTTGACTTTGCAAAAATCGCCGCTAGGGTCCCCGTGTGTTTACACTGACCAGCAGCTATAGACTGTGGCTATAAATAGCCACCGTCTAAAAACCAATAAATAAAATTATGTTTCTTAGTGTAGTCTACTTGTGTGCCAAGTTATATTGAAATAAGACCAAAACTTTTTAGAAGTATTTCACAGAAATTTTTATTTTTAGTTACTACGGCAACACCGTTCATCGAAATCAAAAACCATGTATCTAAGTGTAGTCTACTTCTGTGCCAAATTATATTCAAATCAAACCAAAACTGTAGGAGGAGTAGCATTTTTGAAAAATTGTTTACAGACAGACGGACGCCCTTATGCAAATTATCCCATGTTTCCCACTATCGTTGATGCCCTGGCATACTTTACTAACCAGACAGTGATTCCTTAAACAAGTTCGTCTTGTCTGTTAAGCCAACTTAAGGGGTGGCCGGGTTTGAGAATCGTGCCCAAAATATATGCCAGTAAATTATTTACAACAGAAAACGAAATAAAGCTAGATATATCCCTTTACTTTTTTGCAAGTGTGTTTTAAATTTTAATTTGGAGAAAAATAATATATACAGAATATGAGTCTAGTTTTTAAACGCAGAAAACATATCTTAATTCGTAAAATCCTTCTTAGATCCGCCTTAGCTGCAGATCTGTAGCTATCCGAAAAAAGATATTGACAGACCGGTCTATCAATATATTTTTTCGGAGAGCTACAGATCTGCAGTTAAGATCCGCCCATGCGCCACACAGCCTTTTTGTGTTTTTAAACAACCCCTAAATATATATATATATAAAAATAGAATCAGCTGTTTAACCTCTGGTGCATAGAGGAGTGGAATTTTTCTTCATCTCATTTGGTGAGTACAATACCACCTAACAGTAAAATCGCATTATTTTGTTAATTTTTATCATTTGTTGAATTGCATATGCCATGAAGATGGACGTTATTCTGAACAAAGCCAATTGAAAAGCAGGAGGATATATAATAATCACGATGTCCATCAGTCAGTCTGCTAAGCTTTGGGGTACCCATGCATCTCTTATCCGCAACAATTCTCATACCACGGAATGAGATTTGATGAGATTTTCACAGAATCTTTATTATACCCCACGCTTGAAAAGCGGGAAGGTATGTAGTAATCGGTATGTCCGTCCGTCTAGCTGTCTGTCCGTCCGTTTGTCTGTTTGGGTACCTCTCATACCACTGAATGAAATCTAATGAGACTTTCACAGAATCTTTATTACATCTTGCCATTGTGTACCTCCTATTTAACTTTTTGATCCGACACATATTTTGAGTTTCCACTGCCATTATATTCATATAGCTAGGAAGCGGGGGTATCATATTTAGTGAGCTCATTGCTCAATGTATCTCTATTTTTTTTTTCTAAAAGCATGAAACCGTATGATCGCCGAATAAATTAACAAGCAAGGGTTTTGTTTATTTAAATACGTCAAGTGCATTTAAGGACCATCCATCAGCCACGCAATTCTAGGTCCTATAAATTTAGTTTTGCGTGGCTGACAGGTGTTGCCTATGCACTTCCAATACGATATAAACATGATAAAACCGCCAAAATATATTGCTGTAAAAACAATACTGTTCATAAGCAATAACTTATTCAAAACGATGTCAAAATGTCAAAATCAAAGAGAAATAAGAAAAATCGCAGCACTGGGTCGGGTTCTATAAATTTATAATTGCGTGGCTGATGGGTGTTGCCTATATGCAATTAAATAAATTGACATATTTCCGTTGCCTGTCGTTGTGTGTTGGTGAACGCTGCACTGTTAAGACATAGATCGAATTGGAATAAAAGAGGATATCTCAAAACACAAAATATAAGAAAATACTACTATCTAGTTGGTTGCATGGTTATTGAAACGTACGTAGGATAATTCTATACCATCTTACCTTATTGCATGTTACAGTTATATAATGAATATTCGTAATATCATAACAAAACTTGCACAAAAATATATATGTAACAGAAATCAGTGGTAGTACTCGAGATGCACGTTTACTTGCTTGCATTAGGATCAAAATAGTCGGGGATGCTGGTTGAGCTAATCACCTGAAAAATTAGGTGAGGATGATTGTGCTGAAACCTGATTATCACCAGGTTATTTTTGGTCATGGAAAAAGGGACAACCAATGGTACGTAACAGACGAAAGGTCAAGCGAGCCATGTGTACGAGGGCTGTCCAAGATACAATGTCATCCATGATCGAAAGAAACATAAACGTTTTTCAATGATTTAGCTTTAAAGATTTTACTAAAATATACTCCTTTGATGAAAATACATGTCCGTAACATTTTTATCCAATTTCTAATTGTTTTTAGAACACATTTTTTAGTATGGCCCTTCGAATAGGGAAATATGGCAGACCGTATGCTTTCCTGTACTAATTTTTTATTTCTGAAAGTTGTTGTACCTAAGTTTGGAAAAAAAACAATTCAAAGGTTGAAAGATCTGGAGAATATCGTTGGTGTGACAAAACATTAACTTCTGTTTAACCCCAAAACTCCTTTACTCTTCATGACCAGTGGATTTGGAGGCTGTCATGAATTCCTGATTCTGGTTCCTTCCTCTCATAAACCTTTCGATTTTTTGCAAAAACTTTGCTTTTCAAACTCGTCCAGAAATTGAACTGCCTCCCCGAATAAGAATTTGAACAAGAAGAGCACCAATATTTAAGAAAATAGCATATAAAACTGTTTTGTGTTATCATTGCATTCTTTGCTATTCTCAGGCCTTTGCTGTTTTGTTCAAATTGTGCAAATTTGTTTTGAGGGTTTAAAGCAATGGATCCAAGTTTCATTATCTGTTTAAATTTTAGACTAACGTGGATAAGTACAATTTTTGATTAAAAAAAATAATTGTTTAGATATTTTTTACACGCTGTCGTTTTCACTCAATTTTCAAAACAAAGGGTGTCCTTTGATTATTAAGCTTTTTCACTGTCAAGCGTTTCATAAAAACATTGTAAACTACCCTCAAAATAGTACATATCAAATTTAGTATGTTTCTAAAAGTCAATCGAACATAATCGGTGATATTTTTTTTTGAATTTTCGCAAACAGCACATTGGTTGTTGTAAATCTTTGTCGCCATTGACGGTACTTATTTTTGATGCCCATTATTATATCATTTTTGTTCATTGAAATTTACCTGCTTATGCGCGTATAAAACAGTCGTTTGTTGATGTAAATTTCACATATTTCAGTAGAAATTCTTTTGGATTCTAAAGCTTTACGCAGCTTTAATGAAGCGTTAAATTTCACTCCAGTTTACTGATTCTTTACCATTCATTTGTAATGCAGTGTCTCGAATTGCCCTTGTTTTTCAGCTTCCCACAATGATACTACTAGTATGTGATGAAAAGTGGTCGCAAAATAAACTGTTATCAATTCATTAAAGATTCAATTATGAGAGAAAGTCAAGGTTAATATCATGATTTCTATGCTGTATGTCATCGAGCTGATGCCATTATTTATTGAACAGCCCTAGTATTAATTATCCACAAAGAATAAAATTAAGGATTTTGCAAAAAGGAAAATATCAATTTCAAATTGCATTTGAAAAGTAAAAAGGATTAAGAGACACCTTAATGTCAGTAAAAATTAAAATCACAAATTGATGTTAGTAATTGCAAATTTTGATAAGATATCACACCTGGACGGGGCGTACATGTAGCTAAAACTCATAGGATAAATGCAGCCGAGAGATACCTCGTCAAAGATCACGACGAGTTGTGTCTTCTCTGTTGTATTTATACAGGTAAGACATATTTTTAAAACTTGTGCATATTTTTTATAGAAAAAGCTAAAGTTCCGGGTGATCCTTTTATTTAGAAGCACATGGGTTATGGACCCCCTTTCCATTTTTTTGGGTTAAAATATGGGATCGTCATCTTTTTCCTATTATTTTTTTGTATTCTAATATGTACTATATGTTATCGATAATATATTAACCCTTTTGTCCCTATAAACGGTTTTTGAATATATCGGTTTTGACTGATAAATAAAAAGAAAGTTATATGTATCAGCCAAAAACCATATATAAATGTATTAAAAACAGCTTTTAGAGACAAAAGGGTTACATTATCACATAGCATATAGTGCATATTAGAATACAAAATTCGGGAAATATTAAATTTCAATTTCTAAATAAAAAGGATTAATTTCGGGTGCAGCCAAACATTTTCTCCTTTCTTGATACCGCTTTTGTGCCGTGACCAGGATTTGAGCAGTGGTTTTGTTTTCGAGGGCAAAGACAATTTTGGGGATTGGGAGTAATGGTTTGGACCGTGGATATTAACCTGGCTATTTCAGTTGGTTGAGCACATCACCAGTAATGAAAGGGTCTCGGAATCGATTCCCGCTCAAACCATGTATTTGCTCCTTTTTTGTTACATATGCCTCCAAAGGTATTTTCAAGCATCACCGAGTAAAATCAATTTTTAAACGGAGGTTGGCTTCCAATCATTCGCCTGTTTACTCCCTATTTGTGAAAAGGCGGAAGTGAATATACAAAGTGTGGTTTTTCTGTTTTTGATCAAATATGTATTCATTGTCACAATAAATTTATATCTACTAATTGTAGGTCATTAGCATATTACATGTATTCCAGGCAGGCATTATTGGCGTGTCGACAGCTCTGAACATACAGAAGCAACTTCCATCAGCTAGGGTCAAAATTATCTCGGAAAAATTCGGCCAGGACACGACAAGTTGGGGCGCTGGGGGATTTTTCCGACCCAGCAACAGGTATATTGGAGGAGTTCCAGAAGAGAAAATTCGGTAAGTTAAAAAAAGGTGTAGAAATACGTAAAACGTGGAAAAATATGCTAATTAGAGATTTAGGTATACTACTTAGTATTCAGAAGTTTAGGTTTTTTGCAGCAAATGGTCACGCACAGGATGGGAGTTTTATTCGTCCCTGGCTGTGTCCGACAAAGCAAAGGAGGCCGGAATGCAGATTGTCAGCGGTTATATACTTAGTCAGACTAAAGTGGTGGTACGTATAGATTGTCAGCGGTTATATACTTAGTCAGACTAAAGTGGTGGTACGTATAGATTGTCAG
>PRKT01000021.1:1808891-1824547 GCA_003671525.1 Saccostrea glomerata | reverse complement strand
GTAGTGTAGATTCTAGTTTGTTCAAATGATGAACGCCTGGAGGGGGGGGGGGAGTAAATTCAAGCCCGATGTGCTCAGGTGAGCGCTGTGGCCCCTGGGCCTCTTGTTAAATGTAACTTTCTAGATGATGTTTAACTCATATCTAATGTATTTTTTTAGTGCGTTTGACTTGATCGTCATGGTTATTTCTTTAACTACAGGGAGCGGAGATTGATCACGAGTGGGTAGGACTTCGTCCAACACGTTTTCCCATTCGTATTGAGAAAGAAGTTATACAGCTTAAAAAGGGGCCTTTAAAAGCAAGTCTTACTTTTTCTCTTTCTCACATACAACATTATTCTTAAGAAATAATGATTCTTGGTTCAAACACATATCCATGCTTTAACCCTGCGTACCTATTCTAGTTGGAGATGACCTTCTCAAATACAAACAGATCGGAAAATTTAAATATATTAAATGGACACTAAGTATTTGTGTTATTTCCAACTTTTGAAGATATGTTCACTCCACTTTAATGTATGTAGATGTTATTAAGTACAAAATATGCTCATTAATTTTCACCTACTCAATTGCTGACAATATTGATATGATATTCTATAGTGCATGTAAAAATGCAAATGACAGAATGTAACGAGAAGTTGTTATTGATGTATCAAATGTAGTACAATTACTTCAATCTCGAAAAAAAGAATATTTATTTCATTTTGAAACAAATCACAATGTGTACTATATTTAACTTTAAATCAGAAATATACCATGCGATTGGTCCAAATAAACCATTACATTTTCATTCAATATTAATGATAATGAAAATACAATATAAAAAGAAAACAGCCCTTGTTTGTAAAATACAGTACAGTAAGTACAAGATTTGATGATATCAGTTTCTCAAAAATTTAACTGCGAACTTGGAGCTGTCCAAGACGCAATATAAGAGATATTCTAGATTAATTTTTGCTTTTTCTTAAAGCAAAATCTTACAAAATATTTGAAAAGTCATTGCAAAATAATTTTTATTTTAGGTTGTTCATAATTATGGACATGGTGCAAATGGGATCTCATTGAGTTGGGGTACCAGCATAGATGCTGCTGAGCTAGTCAAAGAGGCATTGCTGGGTTCAAAACTATGATGCTGTATTTCTTTGAGTTGGGAACCAGCATATAGTTACTTCAGGACTAGTCAAGGACATTGCCTTCATAAAAATGTTTTTTTTTATTTTAACTTCCGATGTTCCATGAATAATATATTGAATTTTCTTTGTTGTTTATAAAAATATTTTTAACAACTAACTTTTCGGATATGTACATTGTTACAACCATCTTCTGCTTGCCTTACCACCATATCAAATAAGAACATATAACTCCTCTTTAAAGAATAAAATGATCATTTATGAAATATGCAATAGATGACAGTGGATCAAAAGCACAAATATAAAGACATGCACAAAAGTAATTAAAATTATATGCATCAACATCAAACATCAGGTACAAACATGATTAACATAAAATATATATTAATTAAATGGTTCTCATGAATGGTGTCAATCTGAAAAGGGGGCGTTAACCCCCGAGCATAAATGAGTAATTAACATCAAATGAATAAGTACAAGTTGGAGGAGGGGTGGGTGGTGGCAGACAACAAGATTCTATTATGACCGACGTTCAAGAGAAATAGCGCATGCGCAGTAGTTTATTATGTAAATAAGCCAGATAAAAATATCGCTGGCTGAGGGGAAATCCCCACATCAGACAATGGGCAACAAACATAAACCATTTATTAACACAAATCGTTTTTCCCCTATATTTAAGTATGTGTTTAAAACCAATTTCTTCCGCCTTATTTGAAATTCATTATTCATAATCAATGCAAAGTTTTCCCCCATTTAATTGCAAATGTAGAAAAATAATTTTAATTGTGAGTTTGTGTATACATCTGAATTTGTTTCATGCAATAAAATCATTTGCTTAAAAAAATTTATACAATTCAACGAATTGCACTAACTTTTAATATTATACATTGCTTAATAAAATGCAGGATTTTATTATCAATTTTTATCCATACCTTGTAATTTTTTTAATCCAATGTTACCCAATTGAAATAAAAGAAAAACATTTTTGTTTCCTTATCAACAGAACTTCTGTGCCTGAAGATACAGTTTTCGAAAAGAAACTTGGCTTAGGGTAATGACAAAGTCTGGAGAAGTGGTGCAAAATTTACTACTTAATTAAATAATTTAGGATGAAAAGCCTGGTCACTCGTAAAAAAACATTGAATGGCTCCATCTTACTCATCATCCGAAATCAGCTGTAAGCTATATTTATACGACATGGCATGTACAAACTATTATTATTAATTAAAAATCTATGATAAATGAAATCAAATTAAGAACAATTTCCATGATCATTAAAGATTAACATTTATGGTATGTCAAAGGTTGTAATATTCGATTTTTCCTCCTAATTTTTCTAATTGGATTGTATAATGTTTAGTATGGTTTGTATTATTTTCCGTTTCCATTTATTTTCGATTGTATTATATCATTCTTATTTGCATAATTTTTTTTAGTTTAAATTCATAAAATTCTTTTTACATTGTATATAGTTTTTTTTACATGCATTGTATATATTTTTTCATTGATAAGCTATAATTTTCCATTTATTAATATTGTTTTTTCCCCAGAAAATGACAATTCTAGGGATAAATAGTTATACAATGACAGTTTATCTGCATGAACTAAATTAAGTATATTGCTCTGACTACATTTTTAGAAAGTAAATCTCCTAGGCTGAATTAACCCATAAAAAACTTTTACAATAACATCAAAAAAGAAAGGTTGAAGGGATTTTTCCTTTAAAAAAGACATACAATATAGCACAATTAATATCAATACAAGTCCATAAAGTCTGTAAAGGGGTGGGGTGGGGAATCGTGCCCAAAATTATTTTGCCAGTAAATTATTTATAACAGTAAACAAAATAAAGCTAGATATATCCCTTTACTTTTTGCAAGTGTGTTTTAACTTTTAATCAGGAGGGAAAAATATATAGAACATGAGTCTAGTTTTTAAACGCAGAAAACATATCTCAATACGTAAAATTCTTCGTAGATCCGCCCATGCACCACACAGCCTTTTTGTGTTTTTAAACAACCCCTTAATATTAAAAAAAAAAGAATCAGCTGTTTAACCTCTGGTGCATAGAGGAGTGGAATTTTCCTTCATCTTATTTGGTGAGTACAATAACGCCTAACAGTAAAATTGCATTATCTTGTTAATTTATATCATTTGTTGAATTGCATATGCCATGAACATGCACGTTATTCTGAACAAAGCCATTATTGTCGTTTCTTTAGAAAAGGCATTATTGACCTGTCAATATAATGTAATAAAAATCACCGGTATACTGAATTTCATGTGTTAATTTCTTTTTTAAATCATAAAATCATATTGCCGAATAAATTCATATACATTGGTTTTCCATGTTAAAATACTTCCTTCTCTTTACTGAATCAATCGACATATTTTCGTTGCCTGCTTAGATCTGTGTACTGGTCTTTAGATAACAAGGGGAGGTCTCAAAATACAACAAATACGAAATTACTATCTAGTTGTTTGCAAACGTGGGATAATTTTATCCCATCTTACCTTATTTCATGTAACAGGTATATGATGAATATATATTTTCAATAGCAACATTTGCATTAAAAATATATTAACAGGAATCAGTGTTCTTGGTGTTATAATGGGAAAAGCAGTACTCAGGTGCGTGTTTGGATAAAAATAGTAAGAGGTGCTGACTGAACTTCTCAACCGAAAATGCGATGAGGGTGTTTGTTTATATGATTGTGTTGATCCTTTTTGGTTATGGAAAAAGTGACAACCAACAAACAATAGGTCAGCCATGCGTATAAATTATCCATAAAGAAAAAAATTAAACTAAGAATTTTGCAAAAAGTTTTAATATCAAATTTTAATCAGTTGCATTTCAAAAGAAAAAGGATCAATAGGCACATTAACGTAAGTAAAATTCAAGTCACAAATTGATGTTCGTAGTTGCAAAGAAGTACGCAAGGTAACTCCCGATTCCCCCTACATTTATAATCATTTAATTCAATTTTGATGACATTATGGCCATAACAGTTTTGTTTAATACAAAGAACAGTTCGAAGGTAATTGATTAACCAAATTAAAAACAATAAAGCGCCACAACTTCAACCTCTACTTGGACGGAATTCAAACATGCCCACTACTATCAAAAAGTCTGGCTAAAAACATCATAGCTAATGTTCCTCCCCCGGACCCCCACCAGGGCCTTGCTCTAGAACTAATTGGGGCTTCAGTGCAGCGCCCAGATCACTTACCTTTCTACCTTTTATTGCCCCCCCCCCCCGGGGGGGGGGGGACCGCTACGAAATTGCTGAATTCCCCACTGTGAATTAAATATTCTTTAAGAAAGGCTGTGATTGCCAAATGATTAGAAATAAATGGCTAAGTGAAGTACATAATTTATATCGAGGAAATTAAGTATAAACCTGACTTTACCTATCTATTGTATGGATCGCTGATATCTCTAAAAAGTAACATCTAGGCCACACTTTATATCTAGGACTGTACTTGTATCTGTGATTTTTTAAACAGCAACTGCGACTGACATGTGCCGTGCAAACACATTTTTTTCAACAACCGAAATTGATTAACAGCATCCACTATTAAAACCCTGCCAGGGATGTGGTCCTTATAATTCACTGATAGTCTTTGACTTTTAAAACTTCATACGGAGACTTTCCAAGTCATACGAATTTCAAATAGATAACTAGGAGACTTATTGTTCACAGAACAATAAGAGGTCTTTCCACCTTTTTAAATTTCTTATAGTTTTATATTTTACTCTCTAAATTTAATTTTAAGGGAAATGGCTGGAAAAAAAATGAAAATGTAAAAAAAAAATTTTTTTTTTAAATGACCTTGTACTTTGACCTTGAAACAATTTTCAAGGTCAGAGGTCAAGGGTCATATTGCAATTAACCCCATGCTTCTACCATTTATAGTTTTCAAGATATAAGGTTTAATAGTAAGTATAAAGAAGTTAAAGGGCAATAACTTATATAAGGGGTTATCTGATTCTTTTGCACTTATACAGTAAAGCTAGGCCTAAAGACCCTTAAGACATTAGTGAAAGTTTGGTGTCTCTAGGGTCTACAGTTTCGTCGGAGTAGCGATAACAAGGTTTTTCTCACAAGGGGCAATAACTTTTAAAAGGTTTAATCTTAGGGGACAAGAATAAAATCTTGGAAACAGTTTTAAGAGTACATATTAATGATGCATAGACATTGAATATATGTTGAAAGACAAAAGAGATACAAAAAGAGCTAATTTTCTCATTTTTGGAACGACCTTGACCTTTGACCTTTGCATGAATTTTAAGGTCAAAGGTCAATGAATCTTATGCAGTTGGTCCCATGTCTCTACGACTTCTTGTTTTGAAAATTTTTAATTATTTGTAAAATTCAAAAAGTTTCAGGGGCAATAAATCATTGAAGGGGTCACCGAATGCTTTCGCAATGAATAGATTGAAGAGTCCCCTTAATTAGTTGAAGACACTTGTAATGGTTTCATACCTCTATTGTTTACGGTTTCGGAGGAGTAGCGATAACAAGCATTTCTTGCGAAAGGGGCAATAACTTCGAAAGCAGTCATAGTTCAAATGCGTTGGGTCAAATTTGTTCATAACTTTTAATTACCTTTATGATGAACATTAAGTCTTTTCGATAAATGTGGAAATAAAAAATCAGCGGAAGAACTAAACCTAGAAATAGCAGCGGGCGTACAACGTAAACAAACTTATAATTTATAGTGGGGTATTTTTTGTGTTGAGCGATTATTCTGGGTTTTTACTATTTTTTTTTGGCATTGAACACACAATGAATAAGTGTATTAGATATATGTTGTGAAAAAAAGTGCAATAAGCCCTGGGGTTGAATATCGAGAGGGGGGGGGTGCTCTGTCCACAAGTACATTTGGTTTTCCTATACGGGAAAAAACATAAAAATTAAGTTTAGTAGACAATACAAATAAATAATATCTCGTTACGTGTTTGGTGTTCTCTAATAGGAGACAGTTTTTGTTAAATGGCACCTTTTACCTCATCTATGCTTTTAACTTGTCTTCGTTCAATTTTCCCGCCATTTTGAAGAAACCTGTAAAAGTCGTTTTTTTAATCCCAGTTTTGAGAATAAGTATACATAAAAATAAGTCACAAAAGTTGTCAATTGTCCCATATAATTAAAAACCAAGTACGTATTTCTTTAAAATGAACATTAAGCGTTAGACACCAATGTATATTAGCATGTAAATTAGCATGATAAGAATTTTTTTAATTGATTGATTCGTGCTGTCTTAATAACTATAAAACTTTGTACACATATTTTCTTACTTATTGCTGCAGAAATATGCACATGTTGAATTAAAAAAAATTATGAAACTTTCACATATTGTAGAAAAGGGTATATTCATTACGTCATACAATGTATACATCATTGTTTCAGTTTATTTAGAAGATCAGATTTTTGTTTTTAGCATGAAACTCAATGTAAATTCTTATATTGTGAACCATACGGATATAATAGGACAAAATCAGTAATACTGATTTATTATAAATAAATAAAATTATAAATAACCTTACCTTCTGAGAAGCCATGCAAGGTATAATTTTGTTGTAATAACAACTGTAGTTACAAGATACCCAAACCTAGAAAGATAACATTGATTTTTTTTATATACTTTGAGTTGTATGTATATTGCTTTTGGATTCAATTTAAATTTTGTTTTGTTTTTGGTGTACTTTAGAACTGCAGATTTCTCCATCTGTGCACACATTAATATTTTTTCTTTACACTAGAATAATTTTTCAAATATTTTGTACAGCTCTTATCCAGTTTTCGTTCTTATATATCTGTATGTCTTTTGATATAAAAAAAAGTCTTATTTCATTACAATTAAGGTATATCAATTTTGAATAACTCTTGAGTATGTGTCATTGATTATATTAACACCATATCAACGTTCTCTATATCTCATCAAGCCTTTATCGATCGTTTAATATCTCCGTCTTTCAAAATGTTTTAGTCATCATAGCTTTTGTTAATTTGTAAGGTCGACATAGCTAGTTAACTTTTTTTAAATAAGACAACGCCTTTCAGTTTGAATTGCATTTGAGAAACTTTAACCTTAGACATAAACTGCCATACGAAGGCATCAGTGTTTCACAAACACATCTTGTTTCTTCTAATACTCCGGTTATATACTTAGTCAGACAAAAGTGGTGGTACGTATAGATTGTCAGTGGTTATATGCTTAGTCAGACTAAAGTGGTGGTACGTATAGATTGTCAGCTGTTATATACTTAGTCAGACTAAAGTGGTGGTACGTATAGATTATCAGCGGTTATGTTTTAAGCCAAACTTAAGTGGAGGTACGTATAGATTGTCAGTGGTTATTTACATGTACTTAGTCAGACTAAAGTTGTGGCATGTATAGATCGTCAGTGGTTATGTACTTAGTCAGACCAAAGTTGTGGTATGTATAGATTGTCAGTGGTTATGTACTTAGTCAGACTAAAGTTGTGGTATGTATAGATCGTCAGTGATTATGTACTTAGTTAGAATAAAGTGATGGTACGTATAGATTGTCAGTGATTATATATTTAGTCAGACTAAAGTGGAGGTACGTATAGTCAGTGGTTACATAGTAGTTGTTAAACAAAAGTGGAAATTGGTTACATACCTAGATCCATTGTGTCAAATGCTGACTAGCGTTTTTCATATTAATTTTTAGTCTATTATTTATACAATAAATTGACGACGGATTTTCACATTGATTTCATGACAAGGAGCACACGGCGGGTGTGACCGGTCGGCAGGGGATGCTCACTTCTCCATGGCAACTGATCCCACCTCTGATGTTTTGGAGGTCCGTGTTTGCTCTGCTCTTATTTTGTATTGTTTTACGGTATTTTGATCATGAATACTGTTCATTATCTTCATATGTTTCATTGTCAGTGGTAATATTTCTAGTTAAACAAAAAGGGAGGTATAAACAGATGGTCAAGCAATGCGTTACACACTTAGACAATAGTCGAGGCTCGTATAGAAGGTCATTGTTGAAACAGATTGTACTTGGTCAGTCAAATGTGGAATAAGGTGCACTCATAATTAGACAGCGATTGAATAGTTACCTTTTTCGTTTGTTTTCTCATTATGGTAATTTTTGTCCTTTCCGTTCCCTATAACGGTCAACCAAAAGTTGAAGTAGGTATACTTGAGCACATGAATGTTCACATATAATTTGAGTATGTTCAATTAAATCATATACCAAGTTCACTTTGTCGTCAATAAAGGTTAAGGTACATAATCTTAAACAAAAGGCTTGTAGACACCCAATCAGTCGTTTGTCTTTTTTGTTGTATATATTGTCAAACATAAGAAAAGGTATGTAGATTCAGAATTGCTTGTTATACATTTAGTAAAACACCCCTACATTTATAATCATTTAATTCAATTTTGATGACATTATGGCCATAACAGTTTTGTTTAATACAAAGAACAGTTCGAAGGTAATTGATTAATTATTCTAATTCCAGTGCTAAATAGTAAATATTCCTAATTCCAGCTCTTGAAATAAGGGGGTGGTGGTGGTTAGACGATATTTTCCACTGAAATCGAGCTAGTTGGCTTATAATAGAGCATCATCACATTCTGAAATATTATTGGATATGAATAAATGTTTCTTATGTCTTCTGTTATGTTTTATGCGTATGAAATTAAGCATATATTAGTAAAATATTATGTTTCAGTTGTAAAGCACTGAGAAATTTGTGAAAAAATAAGCACTTTTGTCGTTTTTTCTATATAAACATATGTTGCCCCAACCCCGAAACACAAAATGTTTTTGTATGAATTTGTGACATGACAGTCCTTATTACCCGTAAAAAGGAATTTATGTTTCACTGGGGGAAAGATGTTATAAAAATATTTTCCGTTTTTACCAAAATTTTGGGGTTATCGCTCGTTGTTTTCCTAAAGAAGTAAGTATTTGTTCTATGAAAATCCATATAAATATCAGTATAGATATTAAAAATCATTCAAATATCTTAACATTTTGAAAATTGACTTGGAGGTAGGCGGAAGAACAATACTATCTTTCGCACTTCTTTTGATAAAATAACATATCTGTACAGGGAAGAGCTAAATATATAAGTTGATGTTACCTCTATCTGATTAATTAAATCATCATTTCGTAACCCCTATAGTCGTAATAATGACGTTATTTGCAACTACAAACCTAACATTGGATCCTATTTGCCTGACATGTTTCATATCAGTTGATTTGCCTATGTACTTATATTATAAAACTTGACTACGGAATTTTCCGTGTACGTAATCAATACATAGAGGACTCATCATGGGCAAGGCGGGTTTGACCAGTTAACAAGGGAAGGTAACTCCTCCTAGGCACCTGATTCCATTTTTAGAGATTTGGTGGCCGGGGGCCGTACGAATGAACGCCCTGTGTACAAATTTGTATATTGTTTGTAGAGTATTTGAGATCGATCACTCTTTGTTAATTGTTTTCTTTTCTTTCTATTTTCTTTAGGTGCTTAATTATGAAAAGCCAAATTAAAGTCAGTGACTTTCCTTTCCTAGAACAATAAAATATACTAGCTGGTACCTTAAAGCACTGACGTTCGTTACTTTGGTTGAAGATTATCACTTGCGTTATAATTTCAAGGCTTAAGCTTACATGAAATTTTACTGTGATCAAAAATTGGTATTAATTCAGTTCAGAGAAAGGAGGACGTCGAGACGAACAGCAATGTGTATTTATATGTGTAGTCTAGGGCTCTAGGCTATAACAGATGATCGATATTATTATAATTCATATAATATTATTAAAAAAAAACAGAATTGTTGAAAGAAATAAAAAAAAAAACCCATCTGTACTCTCGTATTTTTAAAACAGAGAAGTGAATTTATAATTGTGGGATTTTCTGTTTTGGTTAAGTATAAATTCATTGTCATGAAGCATATCTACACATTGTTGGTCATTAACATATTATTCCAGTCAGCTAACACAACAAGATGTACAACATTGCCGTGTTAGGGGCAGGCATCATTGGCGTGTCAACAGCTCTGAACATACAGAAGCAGCTTCCATCAGCTAGGGTAAAAATTATCTCGGAAAAATTCGGCCAGGAAACGACAAGTTGGGGCGCTGGAGGATTGTTCCGACCCAGCACCAAGTATATTGGAGGAGTTCCAGAAGAGAAAATACGGTAAGTTAAAAACTAGAGATACTGTGAGGAATTAGTTCACTAAATGATGCCCCCACCTCCCATATGAATAGAATGGCAGTGACCATGTTTTGCTATGGGAAATCCAAAATATGTGTTGGATCCAAAAGTCAAATAGTAGGTGCAAAATGGCAATATGTAATATAGATTCTTTGAAAGTCTCACCAAATTTCATTCCGTTGTATGAGAAGAGTTGCGGATAAGAAATGGGTATCAGATTACTATATACACTCCCATTTTTTTAAGCGGGGGTTGGGGGTAAAAAAAAAAATTTTGAAATGCGTAGAAAAATATGCTAATAAGAAATTTATAAATACAACTAAGTATTAAGAAATTCAGTTTTTTTGCAGCAAATGGTCACGAACAGGATGGGAGTTTTATTCATCACTAGCTGTGTCCGACAAGGCCAAGGAGGCCGGAATGCAGATTGTCACCGGTTATGTACTTAGTCAGACTAAAGTGGTGGTATGTATAGATTGCCATTGGTTATATGTCACCCGACTGACGCAGTGGTTATATATCGTCTGCTCTAGAGTCGTGAAGTAAGGAGTTGAATCCAGTCCTTCGGATGAGACCGTATAAATCGAGGTCCCGTTTCGCAGAAGGTGCTGGCACGAAAAAGATCCCTCTCTGCTCAATGGCCCTTGGTGCTGAGCATAGGACAAAATTTGCAGCTCTCCACCAGCAAGTGGTGGCGTCTCCATCTGAGTGGAAAAATTCTCGAGAGTGACGTTAAACAATAAACAATCAATCAATCAGTTATTGGTTTCATGTGTATATATACTTAAACAAACTAAAGTGGAGGTACGTTTAGATTGTCAGTGGTTAAATGTTTAGACTGACAAAAGTGGAGTGTAGATAATTAACAGTTACATACTTAGTCAGACAAAAGTAGCGGTACTTTTAGATTTTCAATTGTTACTCACTTAGTCTGAAAAAGTGGAGATACGTTTATTTTGTCATTTAGTAATACTTAGACAAAAGTGGAGGTACAGTGTACGTTTAGTTTGTCATTGGTTACTTACATACTTATACAAAAGTGGAGGTACGCAGAGATTGTCAGTGGTAAGATTGTCAGTTATTTTATCAAATAAAAGTGGACGTATAAATTCAGATGGTCAATGCGTTACACGCTTAGACAAAAGTCGAGACACGAAAAGATAGTCATTGTTCATACAGATTGTACTTGGTCAATCAAATGTGGAATTAGGTACATGCATAAATAGATGGTGATTGAATGTTTTCTCATTACGGTAAATTTTGCCCTTCCCGCTCCACCTGACGATCAACCAAAAGTTGAAGTAGCAAGGTATACTTGAGAACATAAATGTCCACGTATAATTTGAATATGTTCAACTAAAACATTTACCAAGTTAACTTTCTTCGCCAAAAAGGTTAAAGTACATAATCTTAAACAAAAGGTTTGTAGACACTCAGAAAGTCTTTTGCTGTATAATATTTTGTCAAACAAAAGATTAGGTATGTATATACCTAATCTTTTGTTTAACAAAATATTATACATAAATTACGTAGACTCAGAAATAATTGGTAGTTATACATTTAGTAAAACAAAAATTAATGTAAATTGGGCTCTCAAATAACATTCATACTTTACAGTCATACCAAAATATGGATTGATTGATTGTATGTTGTTTAACTGGCCCTCGAAAGAATTTTTTACTCAGATGGAGAGGCCACCACTTGCCGATGGAGAGTTACAAATTTTGTCCTATACTCGGCACTCAGGACTATTGAGCAGTGAGGGATCTTTTTCATGCCAACACCTACTGCGAAACAGGACCTCGGTTTATACGGTCTCATCCGTAAGACCGATCTCCACGTCTTACAGTCGAACCAAAACATGGAAGAAAACGTAAAAGATGTATTTCAAAATTATCCAAAGAAAAAAATACCCAAAGATTATCTAGACACGACAACTTTTTGACTAATACACCTATCTGTCACTTGCTTACCATAACACTTTTATCTGCATTGATTTTTAAAATATACATGATGTCTTTTCTAGAATCCATTATACAAAGATTAACTTGCTTACCATAATACTTTTATCTGCATTGATTTCTAAAATATACATGATGTCTTTTCTAGAATCCAGTATACAAAGATGTTGTGTACAGTTTTCACGAATTGAGCACAGAGTCAAAGCTAAAACTGGGCTTTGGCCATTACAAGTGAGAAAATAATACATTTCTGTGGAAATTGCTTTAGTTGCTGGTTAATATAGTTAAATGATCTTTACCTCACAATACTTTTCTTATTTTAGTTACGCTTACATTGTAACTACAGTTATTGCAACGGTCAAAGACTATCTACCATGGCTATTTGAGAGGTAAAACTTTCCAAATTATCCCATACTTTTGTATCCATTTAAGTTTGTTTTGACATTAATGGTTGATTGATTATAAAAGACATGGCATGTTATCAGTGAACATTCTTGAATTTTAATTATAACTAGGTTTAAAGAAAACGGGGGTCAAACAGAACAGAGGCGGATCGATGATTTGAATGAAGTAAGTACTACTCCGAAATGAATTTGAAAATGATTATACATGTAGTTCTGGAATTTGACGATTTAATAACAAGACAATACAAAATGGTCGCCTATTTTGGCAACTTAAAAAGAAATTTTAGGCGCCAGGTGACTTAATTAGTCGCCAGTTAGAGCCCTGATTTGGAAATGTCAGCTGTAGATGTGGTAAGTTTAAATATTGATAGTGGTAGGAGGGTATGGGGAATACAGATATTCTCTATGCATTTGAAGGTTATAGCTTTCTCGATTTCCTGAGCTTAAATGACTTACTGTATACATGTATAATATTAAACACATGCAGGGACTAGAAATAAATATAATATGCACATGCATGTGAAAAATTGCCCCACTGTGTTATAAAGTTTAAGAAATTGTCATTGTCTAGGCTCAAGTTCACAAGATAAGTCTATAAACTGCATAATATTAAATGTTATCGTAGCAAAATTCCAATAAAGAAAGCAATGTTAAAGTTTAACTTAAGGTTTTTTACAAAACGATTTACTTTCATCGGGTCGTATTTTGTCTACTCTGTCAACCCAATCTATTGAGTGCCTAGAACTCACGGCAGACAGGGAAAGCTTACTCCTCTTCTGCACTTGATCCCATCTCGGGTGGTATCAGGGGGATTAATGAGTTTTTATTCTAATCACTTTGAATTGTAAAATAATTTTCAGATGGATCACATACTCACCTCCTCACAAAGTCATGATTTTTTGAATTCGTAACTCCACATTTGTATGGCGTCCCAAAATCAACAAAAACCTTGACATTGTAAGGATGGATTGATCACTTCTTTATTAGCTTTGCCTTTTTTTCATTTCAGCTGGTTGGTATGTACGATATTGTCGTCAACTGTACTGGTTTCGGAAGTCGCACTCTGTTTGGGGACAAGTCAATATTTCCTGTTCGTGGACAGTTACTCAGGGTAAATAATATAATGAAATATTAATTACCAATATAAGTAGTTTAATTAATTTTAATTTTAAAACACCACCAGCACCACCACATCCAAATATAAATAATTATTAATTTTAAAAATAGAAATAAATTTAAATCACAACCATATGTAATATATTTATTATTTTGCAGACAATTAAAATTCAAAATTGCATTTTTTAAAATAGATGAATGCTCGTTTAATTTTAAGGTATGTTGATGAATTTTAATTAAAAAATTTAAACAAACTTGCAGGAAGTGCAGCTTTAGGTTCAAATGATTTCAACTGAAGGAGGACACACGTTGAGATATTCATAACACATATTTTTTCTTTTATTAACGTTTTAGGTTAAAGCACCATGGATAAAGAATTTTGTATATACAGAAGACGATGCCTACCTTATTCCAAAGTAAATATTTTAGATAAAATGAATTGTGCAATATTGATTTTCTTAGCTTAAACACCCAATTTTATGTTAACGCCCCCAAAATCTACCCGATTCAAGATCAATAATTTACCGCCTGTCAATCATTAAAAAAACAATAGCTTCTGATTTGATTGACAGACCAGCTACCTGTGCTACTTGAAAATCTGAATTTGCATGTTTTGATATCAATTACCTGGTCACGCGTTAAACACTTTCATGTACCCGCCTTGTGTACACAATGGCTAAAAAAAATCCCAGTGGTGTTGGTAATTTTATTTCCAAAAAATATAATTGAGGGTAGATGATTAAAACATTGACTTCACAAAATAATCTGCACAGCTGTATGGTACTGGTATAAGTGATAATAAGATGTCGTCCACAGAAACTCTTATTTGCCGATTGAAATTAAAGCAAAGTGGAAATAAACGGCAGGGATTTCAGAAGATGCCTTTACTACATGTTTTATTTTAATTTCATATAATTACATAGATACATTCTACATCATGTTGTCAAGAAATGTTAGAATTGTTCCTTGAATACGCGAGTTTCCAGATTGTAAGCTATTTTTCGAATTTCCTCTAATGCCTGTCCCTTTTCATAATGAAAAGGTAAAGATAACGAACAATGCTCGATACGGAAAAGAAATTTTGCTTTGAAATGAAAATTTTGTATACATACGGACACTTGGAAATTATGAATACATGTATTTTGGACACTATTGTTGGCCAGAATATAAAAAAAATATTCCGATCGCGGTAAATGTTCACACGACGGATAAATGGAATAATTTTTGTTTCATATTATTGATTTCTTTATTCACAGTTATTTAAAAATATGATTGCTTTTCATGCAGTTTTAACGTGTGATACATGTATTTTCTTTCATTTTACATTTTTTTAATGTTTAAAAACCGTACTTCGTAGTTTTTTGTTCTTCGAAAGATATCAATGAAAGCGTTTCTTTCACAAATGAATTTTAAAGTGAAATAGTTAGATTATTTCAAGTAGTTTGACACAAAATTCTAGACACAAAACACGTAATGTTGACCATGAGTACAAAGAAAGACTTCCTGTGTACTGCTACATATAGACAGATTTTTGACATCTTGGGTATTGGGGGTCTCCAGGTAAATAACACCACCGTTACTTAGACCACTCCTCCTCAGGTAACCGTACGGTAAAAAAATTGGGTCTTTAATAATTAATCGAGTTTATAAATGTATATTTTGTATTAAATTCTGTATATTTACGGATTTGAATATATTGATTTTAGTGGAGATTTACTGGTAGTTGGAGGTTGTCGACAGGAAAACAATTTTAATCTTAATATAGAAAGCAAAGACCGGGAAGGGATCTTAGAAAGATGCTTAAAGATATTTCCAGCTTTAAAGGTAA
>PRKT01000021.1:1781262-1808666 GCA_003671525.1 Saccostrea glomerata | reverse complement strand
CTTTCAAAATGCTACTCCTCCTGCAGTTTTGGTCTGATTTCAGTATAACTTGGCACACAAGTAGACTATACTAAGATACATAATTCTGTGCATTGGTTTTTATTTTGATGAGTGACAAGGATCATTTTTCTATTTATTGCTGATTTAAAGTCTCAAGTCCCAACTGCTACTTTTCTCTTCCTTTGTTTTAAGTGTAAACCAGTAGAGCTACAGTCTCGACAGAGACTTCTGGTTTGAATTCGTAACTCCACATTTGTATGGCGTCCATAAATCAACAAAAACCTTGACATTGTAGGGATGGATTGATCACTTCGTTATTAGCTTTGCCTTTTTTTCATTTCAGCTGGTTGGCATGTACGATATTGTTGTCAACTGTACTGGTTTCGGAAGTCGCACTCTGTTTGGGGACAAGTCAATATTTCCTGTTCGTGGACAGTTACTCAGGGTAAGTAATATAATGAAATATTAATTACCAATATAAGTAGTTTAATTAATTTTAATTTTAAAACACCACCAGCACTACCACATCCAAATATAAATAATTATTAATTTTAAAAATAGAAATAAATTTAAATCACAACCATATGTAATATATTTATTATTTTGCAGACAATTAAAATTCAAAATTGCATTTTTTAAAATAGATGAATGCTCGTTTAATTTTAAGGTATGTTGATGAATTTTAATTAAAAAATTTAAACAAACTTGCAGGAAGTGCAGCTTTAGGTTCAAATGATTTCAACTGAAGGAAGACACACGTTGAGATATTCATAACACATATTTTTTCTTTTATTAACGTTTTAGGTTAAAGCACCATGGATAAAGAATTTTGTATATACAGAAGACGATGCCTACCTTGTTCCAAAGTAAATATTTTAGATAAAATGAATTGTGTAATATTGATTTTCTTAGCTTAAACACCCAATTTTATGTTAACGCCCCCAAAATCTACCCGATTCAAGATCAATAATTTACCGCCTGTCAATCATTAAAAAAACAATAGCTTCTGATTTGATTGACAGACCAGCTACCTGTGCTACTTGAAAATCTGAATTTGCATGTTTTGATATCAATTACCTGGTCACGCGTTAAACACTTTCATGTACCCGCCTTGTGTACACAATGGCTAAAAAAAATCCCAGTGGTGTTGGTAATTTTATTTCCAAAAAATATAATTGAGGGTAGATGATTAAAACATTGACTTCACAAAATAATCTGCACAGCTGTATGGTACTGGTATAAGTGATAATAAGATGTCGTCCACAGAAACTCTTATTTGCCGATTGAAATTAAAGCAAAGTGGAAATAAACGGCAGGGATTTCAGAAGATGCCTTTACTACATGTTTTATTTTAATTTCATATAATTACATAGATACATTCTACATCATGTTGTCAAGAAATGTTAGAATTGTTCCTTGAATACGCGAGTTTCCAGATTGTAAGCTATTTTTCGAATTTCCTCTAATGCCTGTCCCTTTTCATAATGAAAAGGTAAAGATAACGAACAATGCTCGATACGGAAAAGAAATTTTGCTTTGAAATGAAAATTTTGTATACATACGGACACTTGGAAATTATGAATACATGTATTTTGGACACTATTGTTGGCCAGAATATAAAAAAAATATTCCGATCGCGGTAAATGTTCACACGACGGATAAATGGAATAATTTTTGTTTCATATTATTGATTTCTTTATTCACAGTTATTTAAAAATATGATTGCTTTTCATGCAGTTTTAACGTGTGATACATGTATTTTCTTTCATTTTACATTTTTTTAATGTTTAAAAACCGTACTTCGTAGTTTTTTGTTCTTCGAAAGATATCAATGAAAGCGTTTCTTTCACAAATGAATTTTAAAGTGAAATAGTTAGATTATTTCAAGTAGTTTGACACAAAATTCTAGACACAAAACACGTAATGTTGACCATGAGTACAAAGAAAGACTTCCTGTGTACTGCTACATATAGACAGATTTTTGACATCTTGGGTATTGGGGGTCTCCAGGTAAATAACACCACCGTTACTTAGACCACTCCTCCTCAGGTAACCGTACGGTAAAAAAATTGGGTCTTTAATAATTAATCGAGTTTATAAATGTATATTTTGTATTAAATTCTGTATATTTACGGATTTGAATATATTGATTTTAGTGGAGATTTACTGGTAGTTGGAGGTTGTCGACAGGAAAACAATTTTAATCTTAATATAGAAAGCAAAGACCGGGAAGGGATCTTAGAAAGATGCTTAAAGATATTTCCAGCTTTAAAGGTAAATTGCAATTTTCTTTTTAATTATCAATTAAATTAGCTAATATAAAAGTTTGTGGAGAAAAGATTTATGTAAATTTATGTAAGATAATAAAAATAATAAATCAATCTAGAAAATTCAACTACTTATAAAAATAACAGGAATACACAAAGGTAAATAATTTAATACAAATTCGATTGAAAGTTGACCTATTTTATCTAACTTTATAAATGTGTAATTCATTTTTTAATGTAGTTTATTTTAGTGCGTTTGACTTGATTGTCATGATTATTTCTTTCAACTACAGGGAGCGGAGATTGATCACGAGTGGGTAGGACTTCGTCCAACACGTTTTCCCATTCGTATCGAGAAAGAAGTTATACAGCTTAAAAAGGGGCCTTTAAAAGCAAGTCTCACTTTTTCTCTTTCTCATATACAACATTATTCTTAGTAAGAAATAATGATTCTTGGTTCAAACACATATTCACGTTTTTAACCCTACCTCTACCCCAATTGGAGTTGACTCTTTCTCAAAAGACAAACAAATCGGAAAGCGCTAAATAGACATTTAGTATTGTTGTTATTTCAAATTTTAGAAGAAATGTACAATCCACTTTCTAAAACTCATAAGCACCATCCACAAACCCTTGGAATAAATGCAGATGACATTTCCAACATGTGCTTTTTAATTTTCACATACTCAATTGCTGACAATCTTGACAGTATGTTTCAAATAATGTTTATACAAATAAAATCAAAATTAAAAATTAAAAATTAACTTTGGATTGAAATTGTTCAGAAACTGTTTTGAAATACAAAACTTAATGTGAAAATAATTCCAAAGCATAATACTTTAAACATTATTGAACACCATTTTTCAAACTTTATGTAAATGTATGTACAACCTTGATGTACCGTAGTGCAAGTAAATATGCAAATGATAAAATGAAACGAGATTTTGTATCATGTATAGTACAATCATAAAGCATAATATTTATTTTAAAATATTATTATTATTGAAAAGAAGGAACATGGCAATTCATTTTTTTTAAAAAAAATACAATACAATACGAGGTATTATTTAACTTTTCATTATTTAACTTTTTAAATCAGTAAAAGCCCCGTGGGGATCCGGGTTAGAATAGGTCCTCAGTACCCCCCTTGCTTGTCGTAAAAGGCGACTAAATGGGGCGGTCCTTCGGATGAGACCGTATAAACCGAGGCCCCGTGTCACAGCAGGTGTGGCACGATAAAGATCCCTCCCTGCTCAAGGGCCGTAGGTGTCGAGCATGGGCCTAAATTTGCAGCCGTTCACCGGCAATGGTGACGTCTCCATATCAGTGAAATATTCTGGAGAGGGACGTTAAACAGTATTCAATAAATAAATAATAAAAAAATCAGTAAAATATGCTTGTAGAATAAATGAACCAATAAATTTTCAATAATTATATATTGAATACATTATATAAAAAGTGGCAATCTTAAGCTTTGTAAAATGATATTAGTACAAGATTTGATGATATCAGTTCTTAATTTGGTTTTTCTCAAAGCGAAATCTTGCACAATTTTTAAAGATTAACAGCAGGATTATTTTTGTTTTAGGTTGTTCATAATTATGGACATGGTGCTAATGGAATTTCAATGAGTTGGGGCACAAGCATAGATGCTGCTGAGCTAGTCAAAGAGGCATTGCTTGGTTCAAAACTATGATGCTGTATTTACCTTGAGTTGGGTCATTGCCTTCATAAAATGTTTTTTTTTTTATTTTTACTTCTGATGTTGATTGAATATATGGAATTTTTTTGTTGTTTATAAAAGCATGTTAAACAATTAACTTTCCCAGGTATTTACAGTGGTACAACATCATAGTGTATATTCTATTTTCCTCTATGTATAATTATGTGATTAAAACCAATATCTTCTGCCTTATTTTGAAATTCATTATTTGATAATGAATGCAAAGTTTTCCCCATATAGTGGCAAATATAGAAAATAATTTTAATTGTGATTTTATGTATAATTGAATTTGTTTCATACAATAAAATACTTTGTTTTAAACAATTTTGATACAATTTAATAAAATGCAGGATTTTATTATTAGTTTTTAATCAATGTTCAATGTTTCGTGATTGAAATAAAAGAAAAACATTTTTTGTTTCCTTATCAACAGAACTTCTATGTATGTAGATATAGTTTTCTAAGAGAAACTGGGCCTAGGGGAATGACAAAGTTTCTAGTAGTTATGCGAAATTTACTTTTTAATTAATTAAATAAATAAGGATGAAAATTACAAGTCATACATAAAGATGCTAAATGGCTCCATCTTACTCAACATCAAAAATCAGCTGTAAACAATACTTATACGATATGACATGTACAAGCTATTTCTATTTCATTGTAAATCTATTATAAATGAAAGCAAATAAAGAACGCTTTCCATAATCATTAAAAGTTTACTTTTATGGCATTTCAAGCGTTGTAATATTCGACCCCCCCCTTTCCCCAAAAAAAATTTTCCACTTGATTTGTATAATTTTTAGTATGTTTTAAATTATTTTCCATTACTATTTATTTTTCATTTGTATTACTGTTATATCATTCATTTTTTTAAAATTCAAATTCATAATATGCCATTTATATTGTATATTTTAAAATTTGCATTATATTTATATTTAATATATATGTTTTTCATTTATATTCTATAATCCATGTATATATTTTTTTCTCTGGAAAATGAAAAATTGTAAGGATGAATAATTATACAGTGAAAATGGAAAGATTATACAAAGGAAATGGAAAATAATCAAGTACAAATGGAAATAAAACAGTACAATTGAAAAATTATGCAGTGCAATGAAAAAATATACAATAAATTTAAATAATACAAATAGAACATTAAACACACACACACACACACACACACAAATGCAAACTTATGCAATATTTAAAATACACTACAAATTGAAAATAATACAAGAAAGGAATATTATAAATTCAAATTGAAGAATATAAATGGAAAATTAAACAATGCAACGTAAATAAATACAAAATAAATGAAATATGAAAATTAGAATTAATCCATTCCAATTAAGAAAAAAATATACAATGCAAATAGAAAATTATATAATTAAAATTATACAATACAAATTAAAAAAAATATAATAAAAAGGCAATGTACATGTACTAAATACAACTGAAATATATAGAGTATAAATAAAAAATATGCATTGTAAATAAAATTAATTATACAAATAGAAAATTATACAATACAAATGAAGAGTTATATAATACAAATATAGGTAACACAGCATAAGTAGAAGTTTATATAAATTAAATGGAAAATTATACAATACAAAGGCAAAGGGCAAGATAGCCCAAGACCCCTTTTTGGCTTCTGGTTTGGGGTGTCTTTTAGAATGATACAACAGTATATGAATAAGAACCTGCTGTCATCCCTATCACATTTTTAATTAATGAGTATTGGTTTTATCTTATCGGATACACAGATGTCCCAGGAAGGTAAAAAAAAAATATGACAATTTTCGATTTTTCCAATTTTTATGCAAAATATCATTCATTTTCCATCAAATTTTGTATCAGAAAATATAAAACACAAGTAATCTATCCTATGTATATATTTCATGCACTAGAATTAGATGCATCTTTGGTATAAAAATCTAAGATAGGCAAGTGCTCTGTGTTTTTCGAAGTGAAAAGTATATCAAATTTGGCAAAATTCCAATAGAATTGAGGAAAATGCTCTACCTTTGCGTCCTCCATTTACATTTTAAATCAAAATTCGTGCCGGTTTTAAAGCAAGCATCATTTTAAGCTCTTAAGTACAAACTATCCCAATTAAAATGTGTTTTGATTTTTGCATCAAATAGTAGGGGCCAGATTCGGCAGTTAGGTATGATCATTATCCTTTAAACAAATCAAATGGAAAAGAACGAATACTGCAACGTTTGACACGCCATACAAATTTATATGGCTAACTTGTATATTTGTAAACATATATGTTAAAAGCCTAGAAACCTATAAAGATTACTGCGGGTACACAACGATATCCGACATTGACGAGTATCACGGGGTCATCCTTTTATCATGCCATATATATATATATAGAAAGATCAGACCTGGAACCCAGTAAAACTGTCAGATTAAGCTGTAAGTACACGTGTTTTATCTAATATTTTGTTTCACCTTTTATGAGGCTGTGCAAATTCCTCATGAAAGGTGTCTGTTACGTTGAAATGAAATTATTCCTCTTTCTGTCATAAAAACATTACTGTATATAAGGCAATTAATGAGACTCGTTCTCCTTTTATTCCTGTGTTTGCTTTGAATAAGAGATGGAGTGCTGGGATATTTTCACATCCTCTATAAATATATCAATAGTTTATGAGGTTTATTTACGCTTAAAATTGCAAAATCAAATAATAAAAAAACTTAAAAAGAGTAATGAAATGTTGCTACAATATAGATTTCTTACGGAAGCTCATTTGTGTTAAAAATGAAAGCTTGAATGTGTCCATCAATTCGTTTATCATTTTTTATATAAACTGTAATTTTTTTTTATTTTCAACATTTTTTACAGATACAAATCATTATTTGAAATGTTGTAAATTCTTGGGATTATTGTCTGGCTTTTGACTAAATCATAAAATTAATATATTCAATACACTTGTGTATTTGATTTTAAACCCACACTTTTCTTTATCCTCACAATAACCTTACCTAGTTGTTTTGTTGCATTCGAAGGCACGTGTATAAAAGTAAAATTATGTATTTTTTCTTGGTTTTCAAAGAACAATTGCTAGGTAGTGCTCTAGAATGAATTTTGGGTTTGGGCTGTGTCAACCCTTTTCTATTTGCTTCCTACGGGTCTGCAGTATTAGTCAATGAACTTTGCGGACTAAGTCTACATGCAGCCACTTTGAAAGAAGAAGAGATATATAATACAACAGAATATATGATTTTGTATCTGCTTTTTCCGGTTTGCTGAAATGATGTATACATGTTCAGCAAACGTACATGTACCAACAATGATATACACCATACAACATCAACATATCAACTGGAGAAAGCAGTTTATAAAACTTACATTATTTTCTACGTAATTATACATGTATGTATCGATTCGGTGCAAAAATGTTATTTTCATTACTAGTATTTGAATTTTTTCCTGACTATATCCTTACTTTTATTTATCCTACCTGATACTTTCAGTTTGTATATAGGACATGGTTGGCGTGATAGTAATCGGCGCTGGCGTAGTTGGCCTTTCTACCGCCATCAACATACAGCGTCTCCTTCCTTCTTGTCACGTGACTATTGTAGCAGAACACATAATAGAAGGAACGACCAGTTTTGGAGCTGGCGCTATTTTTAGACCGACGTCAGAATATATTCCAGGAGTTAACATAGAAAGAGCCAAGTATTGAAGACATAATTATTTTGATTTTTAAGTCAAGGTAAATGCTAAATTTTGAATCAAAAATTTTCTTCGTTTTGTTAACTTTTCTGTGCTGTATTATTATATATAGAAAATGGACACAAGACGGATGGGACCACTTTTCCTCTCTAGCTATGTCAGAAGAAGCTGGTACAGCGGGTATTGCCATAACACCTTCATTCATGTTAAGTCAAACAGAAATATCGGTAATTATCCAACTGTTTTAATTAAATTATAAACTATGTTTATTGATATAAGGTATCTGTTTAATTTTGTTTAAGTCACGATATTGTCAAACGGAGACTTTTCCCTTCTCTCTAACCAATCATTTAAGTTAAGGTAACAAATGTCAACAGTACGAATTTCCCTTAATCTTTACAATTATAATTTCATGATAAAAAAATCGAAATATATCAATTTACATTTTTGCATGAGATTATAAAATATACTTAAAATTCAAATAAACATATTAACCTCAATCTGGTATATCCAAAAGATCCAAAATTCATGACTTTGGGTTTCTGGTCACTTGTAACAATGTCTAAGTTTTCTGTTCCCTAATTCATTAACTCTATATCCACAAGGAAATTGAATTTGATTTTTAACGGATAACTTATGGAAAAAATGAACTTTTTATCATTACAATTTTTGAAAATTACAATAGTAATAGATATTCATTTCTTGTGGGAGTTAAGACAACACTTTGACATCTTTTATTTAATCATTGATGTAGGATCCTCTTTATAAAGATGTTGTGTTCACGTTTCACGATTTAAGAGAAGAAGAAATGAGAAAGCTGGGGTTTAACAAATACTTTAAGTAAGTAGAAATGAATTTGAAAAAAGAACTGAATTTAATGTAAAAGCAAATAATAAGTTCGACCTTATAAACTCGGACCGAGCGCTCTTCTTTTCACTCCGGAATAATTTTCACAAAACCTTGTGAAAGGGGGAGTTTCAATAAGGCCGCTCTGCGGCCCACTTTTTTCATAAAAATAAATTTCAATATTTTTTTTTCAAAATCAGTTTATAATTCAGAATAAATATGTTAACTTTTGTTATAATTATATATATTTCAAAAGTTTAGGTGTTATTTATTTATGCTGCAGTTAAGCCGTATTTAGATGCATCTTCAACGCGTTAACATTAGACCTATGGGAAAATACCAGAGGGTGGCATTCATTAATCGATGTTAAAAGTATGAAGTGCATGAGGGACACTCACCAAATTTTGCACAGTAACTTCACATACAATATACATTATTGCCTTAAAATTTGTTGAGTGTCGCGTATGCACTTCATATAAAAAAAAATGCACAAAAATGCGTATCTAAATTTAGAGGCACTCGGTCACTTGATCTGATCAAGTATTAAAAATCATCAGCAAAAAGAGGCAGATATTGTTTTCAGTGATGCGGATTTTCAAAAATATAAACGATATAAAGCTTTTACATATCTCATCATTATTTTGATACGAAATTCATCGCCTATTTATGATATTTACGTCTTTTTTCTAATCAAATTCATACAACGGTGAAAAAATTACTATAGTTCTTATTTAGATAATTGTGCATTCTAAAACTTAACATTTTTTGGTTCTGAATATGTTTAATATTTGTATTATTATTATTCGCTCAAAATCTTGACAAGTATTGTTTTTAAGACAGTCCTTATCATTTATCAGTTCTATGGTCAATACAATGACCTAATGTCAGCAAATACAATTTATCATTTAGTTAAATACTGACTGAAGTTTTTCATACTAATTGTAAGTCCATCATTTATACACTGAATTGACGACATATTTTTCCGTTTTTTCACCATCATAACAAGGAGCACACGGCGGGTGTGACCGGTCAGCAGGGCATGTTCTCTCCTCCTTGGCACCTGATCCCACCTCTGATGAATTTAAACAAGAGGCCCATGGGCCACATCGCTCACATGAAAAGCTTTGATCAAGCTGTTCTTTACTAGATTTCCCTCTTGTAACACAATATTGGGACCCCACCCTACCCCCGGGGGTCATGATTTGAACAATTTGAAATCTACAATATCCCAGGAAGCTTCCACACATGTTTCAGCTTTTCTAGCCCAGTGGGTCTTGAGAAGAAGATTCTTAAAGTTTTTCCTACTTATTCTGAAAAACTTTGAATCCCTATTGTCCCCCCTATCCCCAGGGTCATGATTTGAACAATTTAGAATCTACACTACCTTAGGATGCTTCCACATAAGTTTCAGCATTTCTGGCCCATGGTTCTTGAGAAGAAGATTTTTAAAGATTTTCCCTATATATTTCTATGTAAAACTTTGATTCCCCATTGAGGCCCGGCCCTATTCCGGGGGGTCATGATTTGAACAATTTAGAATTTACAGTACCCCAAGATGCTTCCACATAAGTTTCAGTTTTTTTGGTCCAGTGGTCCTTAAAATTGAGAAGAAGACACCACCCTATTTTTGTCTTTTCTTGATTATCTCCCCTTGTGAGGGGACTTGGCCCTTCATTTTAATAATTTAAATTCCCCTTCACCCAAGGATGCTTTGTACCAAGTTTGGTCAAAATTGGCCCCAGTGGTTCTTGAGAAGAAGTCGAAAATATAAAAAGTTTTCAGACGGACAAACAGACAGATACAGCTAGACATACAGACGGATGGACGACGGACAAAATGTGATCAGAAAAGCTCACTTGAGCCTTCGGCTCGGGTGAGCTAAAAATATGATTTTCAACCTTCTGTATTTAATACTTTAAGTTAAACCCACTTTCTAAACAAAAATTATTGTTCAATAAATGAGAAAAACTAGTACCATATTTGAAGCATTCACACATTAAATACAAACAATTTTCAGTAAGAACATAATTAAATTTGGTATTTTATCTAGTAAAATACATGTATATCTAATGTTTCCTATGATATTTTTAGTGTTAAAACTCAGTACTCCGCTATTAAAAACATCCATTTCAAAAAATAAAGGAAAGGGGTATACTTGAATCTTCCAATATCACCTGATCGGAAAATGCGTAGTATAAATTATTTTCATATTTTCTGAAAGATAAGAGGTTTATTGACAATATATGAAATTTTCGTAAAATTTCTTGAGGGGCTGCAGAGTGGCCTTATCGAAACTCCCCCTTTACTAGAAGAAACAAGATGGGTTTGCGAAATATTGATGTCCCCGTATGGTAGTAAATGGCGAAAGTTAAAGTTTCTCATCAAGTGCTGATTAAACTTAAAGGTCAAGATAAAAATATTAAAATTGTAGTTACTGAATGAAAGGACTACGTAAATAAATGTGAAATATGAATGCTCACACACAAACCATCCAATCGTTATGGCCAAGATTTAAGCTTTTAGCTTTGACCTTGGAGTTTGGCCTATGTCTAAAAACTTTAACTTTGATCATACCTTTTGAATAATTGATGCTGTTGCTTTCGTATTTCACATGTGTATTTCTTATGAAAAAGCCTTTCCTCATGGTTCCCAAGATTTGATCATTTGACCTTGACCATGGAGTTTGACCCAGATTCTGCGGTTTCAGTTTTAAAGCACATCAAAACAATACAATACAAATTGAATCCAAAAGAAATATAAATACACCTCAAATTATAAAAACAATTTAATCTTTCTAGGTTTGGGTATCTTGTCACCACAGTTGTTATAACAACAAAATTATACCTAGCATGGCTTCTCAAAAGGTAAGATTATTTATAAAATAAATCAGTTTAACTGATTTTGTCCTATGATTTCCGTGTAGTTCATTATGTAATTTGTATTTCAGGCTAAAAGCAGGAATCGGATTTGCTTCTAAATGAGGCATTGACGAATAAAGTAATAAATATAACCTTCTTCTTAAATAAGGTTAATATTCTTCTTAAATATGTGAAAGTTTCATAATATTTTTTGATGCCACATGTGCATATATCTGCAGTAAGTAAGATGATATAGTGTACAAGTTTGTGCACGCAATAAATGACACCACTAATCAATTTATTTTCTTGTCATGCTTATAAGCATTTGTGTCTTATGCTAATTAAGAAATATTTTCATCTTTTTTTTAAAAAATGTACATTGTTTTTAATTATATGGTTTATAGCATTGTTTTTGTGTATACTTATTCTTAGGACTTGGATAAAAACTACTTTTACAGGTTTCTTCAAAGTGGCGGGAAAATTGAACAAAGACGAGTTAAAAGGATAGATGAGGTAAAGATGTCATTTAACACAAATTATCTCTACTTATACCTAACATCAAATATGTATATAAATTGTAAATACTTAAGATTGATTCCAAACATACGAAACACTATAGATGTACCATTGATGTACAATGTGCATGCCAGCTGAAGCCTTTCCTTACAAAATTTACAAATGAATCTTTCAAATTTTATTTTTCAGTTTGTCGGACGATGCGATGTCATTGTAAATTGTTCTGCAATTGGCAGTCGACAGTTGTTCGGAGACAAAAATATTTATCCGAATCGAGGACAGCTTTTGAGAGTATTTATGTAGAATAATATCATAGAGAAAGTAGGACACATTCCGTTTCAGAGTGTATTTGACCCTCATTTAAACTTTTTACTTTGCAATCTGACACGTACCTTGTCTATTCCTTCATATTTGTCTTCCTGTTTATTTCAGATAAGACAGATTTCACTGCATTTCAAATATTTTACGGAAACTTTTACATGTTTAATGTTAATTTTCTTGTGTAATTAAATTAAAAGAATTACCTTTTAGATTTTTGTTGGTATGACTGAGTGTATCACTTTATTATACATGTAACTTTTTTCGTTATTGTTGGAAAGGTGAAGGCACCATGGATAAAATACTGTGTATATACAGACGGGGATGCATATATAATTCCAAAGTAAGTGTAGAAATTTTGTGGAAATTATTTGTGTATTTGCTTTTCAGTTTGAAACTCGATTTGAAAACAATAAAATTCATTGTTGTTTTTAAAGCCAGGACCTGGTGGCAGTCGGAGGATGCAGGGAGGATAACAACTTCAACACATCCATAAGTAAAGAAGATTCAAAAGCAATAATGGAAAGATGTTGCAAAATTTGCCCTTCATTGAAGGTTTTGAAAATTTGATGAATACAAATATCAGATAATTTTACTGATAAAGATGGACATCCTTATACGTAATGTATAAGGTGAAGAGGATGATAACAGACAGATCTAAAAAAAAAAAATCTATAAACAATAGTAATGTAATAATAATGTGAAAAAGGCATAAAACACGGGTCCAGGGAATTCCAGAGGTGGGATCAGGTGCTCAGGTGGAGAAAACACTCCCTATTAACCGTCACCTCAATTATCATAAATAATCAGTCAATTTTTTATCATAAAAAACAAACAAACAAAGAAACACAGAATTTCTGCAGTTGGCAAAAGAAGCTTAATAACCTTCACAAGAATTGCACTCAAAAACATTAATAATAAATTGCTTGTCACCAATCAGTAAAGTTCTTTCTAATTTTTTTTCTGCAGTCAGCTGAAATTGAAAATGAATGGGTAGGGCTGAGGCCGATTCGATCCCCTCTTAGACTTGAAAAAGAAGTTATACAGTCTGATCGTGGGAAAATAACTGTAGGTATTAGTCAACCTGTATCATTTTAACACTGGATTATAAATATATGTACTGTATCCTTTGTTACTGTTACTGTTACATGTATCTCAAAATGTCATATTTCAAATCAATCATAGCATGTATATCTTAAATCTTTCTTAGCTTTTTTTCATGAAATGGCATACATCAGATCTATTTGAAAATTATTTCTTATTAGTTTACCATGTCTCAAAGTCTATATGTTGCAAAAATGACTTTTTTAAACTCTATAATTGAAGTGATTTTTAACTTAAAAAAAACTAAAGTACATGTGAACAAACTTTCAGTTTCTGAGTCGGAATATGTTCTTAAATATAATATGTGCATGTTTTATGAATTATCCACTTAGCTTTTTATTCGAAAGGTCGTTCATAATTATGGGCATTGTTCAGACGGTATTGGATTGAGTTGGGGTACCAGTATGGAAGCTGCCAACCTTGTTGTGAGCTGTATAAAGTCTCAATCCAAGTTGTGATAATCAACCTGTACCTAGTTTAACATTCGAGCCATTTATTGATATAAAATGTGCCTTTTCTTTCTTTTGTCTTTTCTAATGAAAACTAGAGGTACCGTGAGTACTGAGCTCAATAAATGATACCACCACCTCTCATATGATCTTTATAGCAAAGTACATATTTTTCTTCTGGAAAACTAGAAATAAATATCAGATCAAAAAGTAACAAAGAATCTGTGAAAGTATCATTAGATTTTATTCAGTGGAATAGGAGGAGTTGTGGATAACAGATGGTACCCTTAAATATTATAGAAAGCATGGCATCTTTCCCTATGGGAAACCCGAAATATGTGTTTCATAAAAAAATAGAGGTATAGTGAGCATTGAGCTCACTAAATGATACCCCCGCCTCTCATACTATTATAATGGCAAAGTCCATGTTTTGTTCTTGGATACTCGAAATAAGTGTTAAATAAAAAAAAATTAGAAGTTGCACAATGACATTATGTAATTAAGAATCTGTGAAAGTATCATTAAATTTTGTTCAATGGTATTGGAGATGCGGACATAAGATGGGTACCCTTCAATATTATAGAAAGCATCTTTCGCTATGGGAAACCCTAAATATGTGTCCGATCAAAAAGTAAAATAGGAGGTCACAGTGGCACTAAGATTCTTTGAAAGTCTCATTAATTAAAATTCATTCAGAGTTATAAGAGGAGTTGTGGATAAGAGATGGGTACCGTAAAGCGTATACGTATGTTCAGACAGACGAATGGACGGACGGTTATCCCAATCACTAAATACTCTCCCTCTTTTTATGCAGGGGTATATAAATGAGAAATTCCTCCTTACTTTTAAAAAAAAATATTTACACGTAAGGTCTGTATTGTAAATTGCAAAACTTTTCCTAAAAATATTTTTTAAAAAAATTAACTACTCAAATAAGCAATCTTTTGTTATAAATATCTTATCTTGGTGTAGAATTACTGCTATTGACTAGACTTGAAAACTTCCTGTTATATGATATTTATTACATGCACTTTTTACTTTAAGAATTTCAAAGGAAAGGTTTCATAAGATGAACAACTCTTTGAAGGAAAAAACGATAAAAAGACTTCGTTAGCTGTAATAATGTATGACTACCGTGCGTAGGATAAAAAAAAACTTCCTTATAACGAAATAAAGGTGTCAATAATTCCCAAAATAGTTAGTGTAAATGTATTCTTTTACCTTACGAAAATAACTTAGTTGAAATTAAAAAATGTTAAATAATAAGAGGCTTCGTTTGAATAAGATGAAATCTGTAAAGACATGTGACGTTCAATTTTCCTTTTGTTCAAATTCGGGTTTCATCGCCAAAAGCTACATGTACTTCCTTGAGTGAAGCGGAAATTTGAAATTATACAAAACACTAAGTTTAAAATAATTCAAGCCATTGTTCATAGGTACGTCTTTACATTAGGACTATAATGTTTGACTCGTTTTGGGTAATAAATCCACCGTGTTATATTTCAAATTTGATCGTCAAAGCATAGCATATACCAGGGTAGTTTTATGTGTGTGTTCTTTAGAGATTCATAAGAGCCAGGTTAAGTTTAAAATTTATTCTAGAATACAGCGTAAAATATCACAGAAAGTTTAGTTCAAATAACATGATTGTTATGGACAAAAGTTTATGGTATATTCCCCTGTTTCACATTTGAAATTTTGTCCCAAATTTTAATTATCGATCGTTATTTTTATTAGAGTTATTATTTATAGATATCCCGTTTATATAAATATCGAGTCTAATAAGTGCAGGTATCATCAGCTAGCCAGTTAATGATATGCATTGCAAAATCCAAAGTATAGCAGATAATTCTTTGTTTGGCTCATTTATCTTCGACAATTAAACTCATTATCAATATCCATGTTTCAAGAAGTCAAAGACAATGGAATAAGTCGGCAAAGTCGATAAATCACTTGAAACTCACTAAAATATACAAAGTTACAGCATTAAAATCCATAATGAAAGTTAAAAAAATATTAACACAGAAAGAATGGGCCTTCCAAACCAATGTTGGCAACTTGTCAAAAGAAATAATCTTCATCAGATTCGTCTTCATCTGTATCGAGTACATCAAGATCAAAGATATCAACAAAAGCGCGTCTGATCTCCACGCTTTCACCTTCATTTTTAGTGGTGAATTTCTCTGCTGGCAGACGATCCTTGCTGACCTGATTGACTTTTACGTCCTTAATATGACCGTCTGCTTCTAGCTTCCTAAAGACCCAGAGACGACGATTATCCAGGGTGTACCATTTCCCGTCTTTCTTACAAACTCTCATCCTGGGAATTTTGTTGATGACATAAGGGTGCTTTTTGCACACGCTCACAGTAGAATATATTGTATGACCATTATCAAATTTTTCTTTGATGGAGTCTTGGCTGTAGAAGATTTCTGACGGCTTCATATTCAATTGTTAGACGGGTTTACATGTAGTTTCATTTTCGATTCAATTTCAGTAGAACAGGAAACTTGTGTGTGATTTTCCTGAAACGGTTTTTGTATTTTAATTAATGACGCACGCAATACCCGGTAGTTAAAAATATCTTTTACCGCAGTTAAATGTTAAGAGATATATATCAGTATATATACAAGTGTACATAAAGAGGATATATACATTGTGTAATTTCATATTTGCTTTATCCAACGATCGAGTTGAAATGATACGTACATTCTCGATCGAGGCCTGCCTAGCAAATATCCACCAATTCAACGAGCTGAATAAAGCAAATATCAAATTACTTTTTATTTATCTCATACGATTTTTATTCTTCGCAACACTTTGAGATAACCCCTGAGAAAATATGAAACCGATGAGTATTCCAAATCATTTGTTTTCGAAGTTATCCCCAATATCCAAATGTCAGGATATTTTTATATATGTGAGGAATGTTACTATTGGACATTTTCGGTTGGGTGAACTTCTACTGCACTATCGATAACGGATAAAAAAGTATGGAAACCATAAAAAGCAATTATGAAATAAACAAAAATAAAGATGGGATACCCCATATCCAAAGATATTCAACTTTTAGATTTAAAATGTTTAACAGTGTTCTATGACTTTTATGAAAAATAAACTGCGCTGTCTAGTAATGGAACTGCTGTAAATTTCGTGATTACGGTCACCCAGTCTCCTAACAAACAGTGCACATACCTTTGTCCGCAAGACCAGTTTAAGCCTTGGTCTACACACGTGCGATGGAGTTGTCAAACGCATCTAGCGACCTCGGAGAAACACGTTTTGTTTTGCCGAGAAGTTACGATGGCACACAAACTTTTATTTTTAATTGGATCAGATGAATACAAATTCTGTTTAATAAAAATTATACAATCCCTGCTGAACTACTCAGTATATTTTGTTCTAACATTTGCATCTGCAACAAAGTGTGTTTAAAATGTGTCAGGAAAATCAGGGCTGGACCCAGGAAATTATAAACTGAGAACCTTTTTTTAAAATTACTGAAATAAAATAATGTATTCGTCACGGAACTTAATTATATAATTCAAATTCTATATAAAATAATATGCTGAACTTCAACACGAACTCGGTTTTCAGTTTAAAAATCTCCGACCCGGTTCGGGTTTTGCTACACATCTTATAACTACGCTCCCTACACAATCGACACACGAGCAGAATCCGACAAGGGATTGAAAATTGCGTCATTTAATAATACACACACAGAATGATTAAATTTTTTCTCTCTAAAAGAAGGATATGGAGATAACGAACAGTATTCAATCTCGAGGTCCATAAAACAATACAAAATAAGAGCAGAGCAAACACGGACCGCCGAAACATCAGAGGTAGAATCAGTCGCCATGGAGGAGAGAGCATCCCCTGCCGACCGGTCACACCTGCCGTGTGCTCGTTGTCATGATCAGGAAATAACGGAAAAAAATCTGTCGTCAATTCAGTATATAAATAATGGACTAACAATTGGTATGAAAAACGTCAGTCAGCATTTGACTCAGTGATAAATTGTATTTGCTGACAAGGTCATTGTATCGACCATAGAACTTACGAAATGATGACTTTAAACGAGAATGCTGATATTCTTGTTTCATCAACTTGCTTGTCAAAAATTTACCTCGTTTTTGAAATTGTTCCTACGTAGAGCATGCTCTTGCGTATCGAATCAAATGAGATATATATACTCCGTATGCAGATGATGAAGGTACAGTGTATATTGCTCCATAAGTAAGGGAAGTTGACGATAGAAAAGTTAAAGTCATCACGTTTATCATATAGCTTGGTTGTTAGATTACCATTAACGTCTTTTTCAAGTAAAACATCCAAGTATGAAACAGAAGTGTCGGAAGTGTGGTATCTTTTATCTCAAGCTCACCCGGATATATCGTATTCACGTAGAAATGGAAATTACCATTATTATTTGACAATACGTCGTCGATATATCTAAATGTCGAGCTGAAGGCCACAGCAAGTGTTTTTCCTCTTTTCATGCATAAGATTTGCATAAATTCTGCTTCATATGAATATAAAGATAAGTCTGCTAATAACGGAGCGCACTTTGTACCCATGGGAATTCCAATAGATTGTTGGAATACCCTGTCTGCAAAAACCACATAGATATTGTCAATCAGAAACACCAGCATCTTCCTGATGTCAACTTCAGAGTATTTATGTGTGCAATCAGAATCTGTTTTAACAAAATAATTTTGAAAATGACCACTGACGAGGTAAGTAAATTTACGAGTTCCATTTTTGTTGAACAAACAATTAACATGAACTTAATACAATTGTTGATTATAGTATACTAGTAATCAATTCATCGGTGAAACGATATTAATCGAAGAATGACGTAGATATTCTGTTATCAAACATGTTACAGAAAAAAAGCTGAGGAGGGATGAGGGAGCGAGCGTAGGAATATCAATATTTTTATTTGCAGTTTGGGGGGAGGGGGGTGATCTTTGGAGAAAACATTTACTTTTATTTTGGTTTCTTTTACGTATGACATACACATCATTATTCTCATCATGAACAATTATGTTGTTTCTACTTATCATGATAGAACTATTTTCGTCGGAACAATTTATGTGAGTCGCCGCTGACTACAGTAATATATCTTGAACGATAGTAAGCACTGATCGAATATATTAAAAATAATATAAGCCCCTTTGTTTTAAATGGCGTTTATTAATGATGTTACTCAAGGCATAATGATCTGAATTAAAATATTGTCTGATTGTAGAACACTGATGAAGGAAAAACTTATTTACTTATCCAATTCAGAACTACTTTAAAACGTAAAGTGCTGTAAGCTGAATGTTAAAAAACGCCATTTTAAACTAAGAAGCTTGTATTATTTTTTATTTCATAATTCCTTTTTATAGTTTCCATACTTTTTTAATCCGTTATCGATAGTGCAGTAGAAGTTCACCCAACCGAAAATGTCCACTCACAAAACCACTTTGCATTACTTTTGAAAACACAACAATTAAGGATTCGAAGATACGAGCATGGATTTACATAAACTGTTTCTAACTTTCAGGGTATGAATTCAAATCCTATACAAATCCTATTCACTCAACCTCAAAATTATGTAGGCCTTTTAACTAATTTTTCAAGTTGCACATATGGTAAAAAACATTGTATAGATAGATTTATAGGTACATGAAATTATCAAAAAAGATAATAACTTAAGCATACTTTTAATTACATCATTAAAAAGTTTAATCATTGATAACTGACTTTTCCGATGTTGTGTTTAAGGACAGGTAACTCAGGTGTGAAAATTGACCAATTTTAGTGCCGATTTATGAGTTATCGTTTATAGGAATGACAAATACGCTGCTTCAGCATTGGTATTGTTATATACACAAAAGGGTTCCTTACATTGTTTTGTACAGAAAAAGTTTTGACCAAGAGAAAGAGAATGTCTTCACTCTACCTGAAATAAAAGGGTCAAATGAATGGTGAACAGACTATATTCAATACTCTTAACTCTCTTTGACGATTATTATGAAGATGAAAATTTAATGTCATATTTTTGTGTTCGCGCTTTTTCGCTTCCTGTGTAAATATATATATTTTTACAAGTAAATGCAACAATTGATCATCTTATTTGTGTTACTAAGCACGAAGGGGAACGACCGAATATAAAAATTTAAATAGGTTAAAACTGAGAAGGAGGGTAGATTTCACTATTTATTTTAATTAAAAATTTTAATTATATTCAGTAAATCGGTGTGTGCAACTATACAGTAAATAAGTTTAACATCGGAGCTAAATTTTAAAACCACTGAATTCTACTGAGAGCAAAGAAACACTTGGGAAATGTTAAAAACTGCCTTGCGTGTAAACAGTTAGATACCCCGAACCTGCTCTAAACAAGTTTCAGCAGTGAGTTATCGTTCATTACACCGACCCCTAGCGGCAGTTGAAAGGCCTAAATTATGTACCCTTGCTTTAAATTATATTTTGCCGAAGCAAATGATAAATAAGTGATTTCTTTACACATTTCATTATATATTGTATGCCTAATCATATCACTACAGTATGTTAAATGATATGCTGTAGGTCACTGGGTGCATAAGGGAAACAACAATTTATTGGCGTTCTTATACTAGCAAATGAATAAATGTTAATCTTGTATATAGTAAAAGAAATCACTAATATTTTAATGATAGATCTCTAGTTATATTCTAATTAAATATTTGAAAGCTATTCTTTGACTATATATGCATACTCCTATTAATTAGATACCTGATTTAACCTCTTGTTTATGCTCCTAATTTTTACAGATTCGTATTTTTTTTTAAGTTTTAACACATTCACATATATTTCTCTTTATAAAAGAATTATGGTCAACCATTGTAAACTCAGTCTACACATAATTCAGTAATCTGTCGAAATTCTTTGAAGAGTACCATAAGACAAACTTAAAGTTTCTCATATCGCTCTAACCGTCTAACTGTCTCTCGTTTTGGACAACGTTAGACACCATTTCAAGAAAGTTTCCGCCAGACCTCCTTTTTTGGTCTTTCTGTCCTCTGCTGATCAATCGGTGACCCATGACCCATGACCCGCTACAAATAGCTGAAACCATTTATAAACAAGTCTCTTATTTACATTCTACCCTCTGTGTGTCTGATTTTCATCGTAACTGTTTCTACAGGTGATTTCCCCAATTTGAAGCGAAAACGCATTACAGATCGTTTCAGCGATTTTTCTCCATTTCGACATTTCTTTTGTTCACTCCAGCAGATTAAAACAACAATGCTCTTGATCAAAAAGCAATGATGTCATTTTATTTCCAACTTAAGACTAGAAAATGTCGTAAAATTTTGTCTATTATAATATTGGGCAATTACATGTTTTTTTCCAGATGTTTTTTTAAGTCTGTCTTTTTTCATTTTTTACCAATTTACAATTTAAAACATGACGTTTAGTTGTAACGCGGCGACAACCCTTATCTTTAACATTTTAAACTTCTGTAAAATTAATTCAAGTAAACATTATTTAATAAAATTTTCAATTTTGATTAGATTTATTTTTATGCATCTTTTGGTATATTATATTTGATAATATGACGTCAAATATTAAAGATATTGACACAGTGACATTACTTTTGGATCAACCCTCGTATTTGTTATACTAACAATAAATAACAATAAGACCTGCTATCATTATATACAGCATCCCTTTTCAATAATTCTAGAAGTTTTTGTTGATATCACACAGCATCATCTAAAAATATTCCATGAAAGTCGGTTAGCCATGAAAAATGCAATTGCAAGGACAAAATCACCTATTGCAAAATAATGAAATACTTTTATGCAGAAGTAGGACAGCTACACTCTTTAATCGCTCATCACTATAGAAAGTCATGTTATTGTTAAACGTAAATATTCGAGTTATAGAACTTTTTTGTTTTTTCCTACATTATTTAAATTCAAATGACGTCACAGCAGATTTGATTTCCCCTATATATACTGAGACAATTGCTGCTAGCGAAAGAAATTCCGCATTCAAGGACCACGTCTTTTTTTAACCAGGGGGACAGAAAAGGCAGGGTAGAAATAATGAAAATCTTTATTCAATCTGCTACCAACAGAAGAACGGACACCGTAGATGTGTCAGAGGTGAGTTCTTTATCCGAAAAAAATTTGCTCTCTAAAATGATAATGTTTTAATATCATATTTTATGTTCAATATTTACTAAATACATGTACACATTTTTTGATTAATCTATTTCCCATGATCATCATGTAGCGAAGAAATATATATGTTGATGGAAAAAAAATGACAAATTTAAAAAAGGAGATGAGTTGAGAATAGATCATCGTAAAATGGATTTAGTTGAGAACTTCTTACGGTACATTAAAATGTTATTATACTTAGAATCATTTCCACTCTACCGTTTCAGTTTCCTTTTTTTGCAATGTTAAATATAAGTGCAATTTTTCGCATAAAATTTCAAAGTGCAAAATATTAACAAAATAGAGAGCATAAGGTTGGAGTCGCACTCTGCGTATAGATTCAAAATATTGTTTGGTTGATCGTATATGTATGTTGTTTTACGTCCCAGACGAGACCATTTTTACTCATTTCGAGAAATATTACCAGATTTCGGTGAATGGCTTCAAATATAGACCTAAATGTTACTCCTAACTCAGGCCCATTGATCAGTGAGAGTTTTTTATCGTTCTAATGCCCGTGGTGACACGGACTTCAGCATTGTAGGTCTTATCCGAAAACACGCAAATTTCACTGGAAGTGTAAAACACAAAACGAAGAATAATTGTTCCATTTACCATTTTTATTTTATATTAACTTATATCTGTCAATGCCTGGGCTAACGACTTTATGTTACTAACACATAACAATGTATAAATCTTGATATTATACAGAAAATATCAACTTCAAATCTGTGTCTATGCACCTTTAAGGCTTCGTTTAAACATCGCAGGAATTAACTCTTAATCCAAGTCAAACAAATTATACATGAATAATAATAATTGCCTCTCGAATCAGCTAAGGGATATAAATCCCGTATGCAGGCGATGAAAGTATATTGTTGCAGAAGTAAGGGAAGTTGAAGATTGAAAAGCTAAATTCTTCACGTTTATCATATAGCTTGGTTGTTAGATTATCAAAGGTATATGTCCCATGTCATGGCAGGTGTTGACAAAATAAGACCCCTCACTGAAAATTGCCCTGAGTGCCAAGTAAAGGTCTAAATGAAACCTTTCACTGTTATATGATGGCACTTTAATTATATGAAAAATTCTCTTATTTGAGGTAAAACAATACACAGTCAGGGAAGTAAACCCAAACACAGAAGATAGGTAATTTAAAAGTAAAACCGCAATTTTTTCATAGCTTTTTTATAACCCCCGCTTGAAAAGCGGGAGGATGTATAGTAATCGGTATGCCCGTCTGTCTGTACGTCCGTCCGTCCGTCTGTCTGTTACGCTTCTCTTATCCGCAACTCCTCTCAAACCACTGAATGAAATTTGATGAAACTTTCACATAATCTTTATTACATATTGCCATTGTGCACCTCCTATTATACTTTTTGACCCAACACATGTTTTGGGTTTTCCATAGCAAAACATGGATGTTGCCATTATATGCATATGGGGTCAGGGGTATCATTTAGTGCGCTCATTTCTCACAGTACCTCAAGTTTTCATTTACAATAAACTTCAAAAATTTAAAGAAATCTACCATTAAGCAAGCTTTGTTTAAGGAATCGTTATTCGTGTAAAATAACTGCCATTGATGAAAATTGTAATTTTCCTGTTATATGATATTTGGTATCTTGTGTAAAGAAATAAGGAAAAGAAGAAAGAAACTCAGAAACAGTTGCTAAAGAAGGTTTATTGCCATTGTTATGTTTGTTGTGTTAATATATGCATTCACAAAGAAATTCAAATACTAGTAAACAAATTGATTTACAAGCATATTATACTGACTCATCAGCGAAAAAAAGTTTCAATGTATCATAAAATACCTTGTGTAATTGCTTATTTATCTCGCTTTTAATATACAAAAATAATTTGTTGAGATAAAGAAATTTTAATAAACGTACAGAAGACACATTGGTTGGTTGTATGTTTGGTTCAAGTATCTAGAATTTAAACACATTGTCAAGATCCTCTTTTAAATGTCAAATACAATGGGGGAAAAATCAGTAAAACAAAGTCAACAATAAATCACACAAAGCTATATAATGTATATGTAAAACAAAGGTCAATAAAAATCCTCAAAAGAATCATATCCATCATAATAGAAATCGTCATCATCGGATTCCGAAACTGGTTCACGAATCCTCACACTTACACCTCCATTTCTGGTTGTGAATTTATCCTCCAACATCTGAGTACTGCTCACCACTATGACCTCTACGTCAGTCACGTGACCTGAAGCTTCTAGTTCTCGAAATACCCAGAGTCTGCGATTATCTAAGGTGAACCATGTACCATCTCTCTGGCAGACTCGTATCGAAGGAATATTGTCGATTACGGATGGGTGTAATTGGCACTTGAAAACAGTTGAGGATATCGACTCCCCATCCTGGAATGTTTCTTTTATGGAATCTTGACTGTAAAAGATTTCTGATGGCTTCAATCTGGTTGCCATCGTTTTTTTCACTTTCGATATCAATTCAGAGAACTCGATGTCCGATATCTATTGTCGAAATTAGTGTGGGTTTTCTTTAAATTGATTCTTTCGCTTTAAATTACCAGAAAAAATAGTTTAAAAGAACACAGAGTTTTTTGTTTTGTTAAGTATGCAGAGATCTTCCACGCTATGTGGGCCGAACTCCGTAAAAACACCGCACATTCATTTAAATAAAACTTGACTTCACCAATATACATGTATATGTTTAGTATATGACTGACACGATCGGTATAATTTTCAACGCCATATCAGTGCAAAACAAGGGGCACTGAGCTCACTAAATGATGCTTCCGCCTCCTGTATGATTAAAATGGCGAAGTCCATGTTTTGCTCTGGGAGACCAATCTTGGTACGAATTAAACATGTTAAATATGAAGAGATCACATTCCCTTAGGATACAATGTATGTTCAATTGTCTCTTCTTCACTTCAACAAAAAAAGGAGATTTAAAAAAAGTTTATTTACAATAAATTACAGCAGAATAAGCAGTGGATGTTTAAAAAAAATAAGATAATTATTTTGTCAGCTCAGTCCACTAAGACTTAAGGTCCTTTTATGAAACTAAAATTGAACAAAAAATACTTAAAGGTGCATGAACACAGATTTGAAGTTAAAATTTTCTGTATTATATTACGACTTATATATTTAATAGCATTTCAAACAAAAATATATTAAAAATCTTATTTCATCTAAAAGTAATTCAAACTTCAAATTTTTAGACGGGTTTGATTGACACATCCTTGCACTTTCACAAATTTTAATTTCATTCTTAATACTTGGGAAAAGTGGCAATCTTGTTGTGTATAAATGAAAAATATTAAAACTGTAATCCAGAAAATTCAGAGTAGAAATGTTTGAAAGCAAAACATACACACAGTATATTTTCAGTCCGTGCAGTTGTAGTGAGCAGACTTTAACAATTGAACGCTTCCGTTGAATCGTAAACATCAACAAAAACAGAGCTTGTGCCCTGTTTTAAAAAAACTGTGTACGTTTCATGGGTGTGATCAATTTGCTAAACTCTGTACATAACACTTGGCGCGGAATGCGATACTTGTGAAGGGGTTTTGCTTTCCAACATTTCTACTCTGAATATAATTATTTTTCTGGATTAACGTTTTAATATTTTACATTAAAACACAACAAAATTGCCACTTTTCCTACGGATTAAGACTAAAAGTAAAATTTGTGGGAATGCAAGGATGTATCAATCAAACCCGTACAAAAGTTTATAGTTTCAATAAATAAATGAAATAAAATTTTAAATAGATATATTTTTTTTTGTGAATTGCTATTAAGATATATAAGTCGTGATATTATACAGAAAATATTTACTTCAAAACTGTGTCCACGCACCTTTAATAAATTAGTCAAGTGTATTGATTAGGGGATAAAACGCTTCATTCTGTATCCTCTGGTATACATGTATAACTAGAGGAAGAAACAATCTTCAAGTCGTTGACGAATTTCCACACTTTCCCTTCCATTTTTCGTGGTGAATTTTTGAGCGGTTAAAAGATCAGAGCTGACATGCTGAATTCTTACAGAGGAGACGTGTCCATCTTCTTCCAATCTCCTAAAGACCCAAAGTCGACGGTTGTCCAGAGAGTACCATTTTCCATTTTTCTTGCAAACTCTTATCGGAGACATTTTATCAATGACAAAACGATGCTTTTACAAGCACTGAGGGTAGAATATATTATATATCCATTGTCAAACTCTTTTTTGATGGAATCTTGGCAGTAAATAATTTCTGACGGTTTCATTTTTGGAGTACCTTGAAAGTCTCTTTCAGACTATTTTCGATTTGGATTCAACGAAAAAGATATGAATATTAAATTTTTGGTTATATAATCTTCGTCTAGTTTCGTAAATAAAAATAAAAATAGGCATTTATGTGACGTTTGCAATGACAAAAAGCTTGCCTGTCTAAAGAAATCAATATCTAAATAATATATCAGGTTACCAATGTTTCGCTCCAATGTATGGTTTAAATAAGATTTTTAAAATAAGAGAACTTATTTGTAGGCCCTAGTAATCGGAGATTCGGGCGTATAGTTCTTTTTTGTCTGTCCATCCGTTTGTCTGTCTGTTTGTTCTCAAAAACATTAACTTGTAATGTAACCTATTTTTAAAACCTTTATACCTGGCCATATTTTTCTGGGCAGTTTATTTCTTGTAAATTTTTAAAAGAAGAATAATCTGTAGTATGAAAATAAGACAAAAACAAGAATAACCAGCAAAATGTTGTGTTTTATTAAGAAAGGCTATTCCAAGCTTTTCTATGTTTTATAGCGTCCGCGTGCGCCTTGGTTTTTGACACTCAAAAAACAAACAAAATCAAGAGACCCGATATTTTTTATTCTGGTCGAATTTTTTGAATTCTATCATTTCCTGTAATGATCTGTCTAATTTTTTTAGCATGTAGTACCTTGATTTTGCTAAAGTATATATCTAGAAAGGAGAAAAAAAATTAATTTTTTGCTAGATTTTTGAAAAATGGGTGGAGGCTAAACATAGAAAAAAAACTTGGAATGGCCTAAATATTATACTAAAAATTTGATCTGCTGTGAATTTTATTTTTTATAGGTAATTTTACACATAGGATAAATCTTTGTTGTTCTGTTTGCTTTTATTCTTTGGAGGAGAGTCACCATGAAAAAAAGAATATAATTGAATAATAATAGAGTTAATGGGGTTCATTAATTTACCCTTTCGACGCCGAATAACGTTGCGTCTATTTAAGAAATAAACAACGTTATTTAGTGAACATGGCGTTATGAATAGCAATTGCTCTGCTGGCATATTCCATGATGCGCGCTAGCGCATCATGGAAAATATGCCAGCAGAGCTATTGCTATTCATTACGCCATGTTCACTAAATAATCGTTGTTTATTACTTATATTTGCATTCTTTGATGTTGACAAGAATAT
>PRKT01000021.1:1759275-1778442 GCA_003671525.1 Saccostrea glomerata | reverse complement strand
GGGGGGGGGGGGGGGGGGGTGTTGCACTCCCACGTTTTGATAAAAAAAAAAATGCTACGTAATTAATATACTATGGTATTAATTGATCTTATACTCTCTAGCTTGTAAATATGCAATCTGCTAAAAAAATCTTTTAGTTATTTTTTTAAAATCACAAAGTATTCTAAGCATTGAATTAACTGACAAATAAAAATTTGCCGCTGTTTGTTAAATTCCTCGAAATAAAATCACAGTTTAGCAAGATATACAAATAATAGAAAAGACGCGGAACAGAATATTTCGACTTGTCTTTGTGTTTTATTCATGGAAAAGACATTTCAAATCTACATAAGCCCGTGTAAATCAAATAATGGAAATTCAGTTTCAAGTTCTCGCGGAAAAAGCATACCAGAGTACTCACGTAAATGCATGTTGCTTGAGATTTGAAAACAAAAATACAGAAAAGCAAGACCACCCCCATAAGTCAAGATCAGAGCACGTGACTTAACAAATAGCTCTACTTGTAGGATACTGCATTATCGCAGTGAGAATATACTTTTTTAATGAAGTCAAATACTTTCTACAGTTACAATTATTATCATTCTGTCAAAAGCACTTACTTGTCCGTTCGGACTGCGTCGCTCATTTCTCCTGCCTTTGTATACATTAATGTGATGAGTGTACCCAGAAGTGGAGTCGGACAGCACCCAAAGTTTGATCCCCCATCTGTGTGCCTTCTTATTTGAGATGTATTGTTTGAGTTTATGCCTTCCTTTAAAACCTACTATTCTTTCATCTACACAAACATCCCGGTTAAGCCTTTATTTGAAAAACAAAATAAAATCCTGACAGATAAATCAGTTTACGATTAAAAATATGTGTTAACAGGAAGCTCTCATTTGCAGATTTTTACTGAATTCTTAAAAAGAATTTTTTTAAAAAATGACACATAAAAAGGGGGGGGGGGGGTTATAAAAGACAATAACCTGACTGCGTTTAACATCAACATTCTGTCGTTCAAAACTTTATATACGAGTACTAAGTATATTTATTCACCGACCCCAGGAGGATATTCAGTTATTTCACATTTAAATAATATATAAATATCATACCATGACAGAATATGAAGCATTTCTACCATAGAGGTACAAATCAAAGATGTACAATACAACTTGAACAAGTAAGATATTCGTGAAAAATACAGGTTTTGTAACATGTACGAAATGTTCGAACGTCAAATATCTATGGATCCACATACAGAAAATTACAACAATAATTTCAGCACAAAAAGGGCTGAATACTGAGATACATATAAAATTTTGTTCACATTATAATTTTTAACTTCGATTTGCTCATTTTCCTCGTGAGGAAAACATTAAGATACATGTTTCTATGTGTATATGTATTATACTGAAAACATACTTGTAATTTCGGCTGAAGGCTTCGTTGAAAAACTCAATGATTGGAGAAATTTTGTGAAGTGGATCATATCCAATTTCCCCAGGTTCTGCTGCCGTTGTGTTATCATTGCAATGGAGAAACTGCAGTATGGCTTGAAATCGATTTCTAGCCATGATTTGGGAAAAATTTGAAGTTTCCATTGACCAAGCACGTGTATTACTCTCCCAGTAAGATTCATATGTTGGTTTCTTCACTACCCCATGCTCAACACAATGCCCATAAAAGCCAACATCTCTTCTCGGGTTACGGGATACCAATCACGGAACCGTGAATGTGGACCTAAAATCATGGGGGGCCTGCTTCTTCTTGATATCTCCTGATCTGCATAACGGTTTGTCTCCCTTACAAGAATATCGACAATGTCGTGTTGATCATGCTGGAGAAACTTCATGAAAAACTCCAAAGTTGACATACCTGGATCAAAATTGACGGGCCCTGTTTCTTCTTGGAAATCGGGGTCCGGCATGATAAAGGAGCTAGGATCCACTACATTAAACCACGGACCTCGAAATGTAGTAAATTCTTCATTATCATCATCATCATCGGAATCGAACACGTCCGAATCTATGTCAGAAGTAATGTCCGAATGGTGCGCCATACTTTGTTTATTTCAACGCTAGCGTACTCACTCATAACCTGACGTCACAATTCAACGTTAACGTAACAAAATGACGTCATATAAAGACCAGTACATATACAAAAATAAAGGCCTATACTTGTGTAAAAATTTAGATATGACTTTGTTTAATTACACAAAAGATAAATGGCAAATAAAAGATAAAGTAAATAATTTTCAGGAAAACGACATTTTTGTCGGTTTGGCGTTGACACAGTAAACGACATTTTTGTCGCTTTGGCGTTGAAAGGGTTAAAATACCTTTATGGATTTATAAAAATTTCGTTCTAAAAACTTGTGTCCAATTTATATTATACTTGTTTCACATGTATTCGAGAGAAGTGTGTTGGATTAACTTTATGTTGTTTTACGTCCCTTTCGAGAAAATTTCACTCATAGAAACGTCACTACTGGTAAAGGGTTCAAAGAACTATATGCGGTATATTGCATATATTTGCTTCCACAAAAGTCAAATTTTGAAAACTTCCTGAAATGTGCTGAATTCAATAAACAGTATGAGAAATATAAATGAACAGAAAATATTATAATGTCAAAGCAGTGTATTCACAATTTTTGTTTATATGACGTCACAAACTAGTCCGATTTAATATCCTTTTTCAGATAGAGGACAAAATGGACAAAATTTCAACAATTTTAGCTTTAAGATTTATAGAGCGCAAGTTTGTTCAGGAACAATATTCACATATTTCATTGATATTATCATTCTACACATTATATCAAAATATTGATCCTGAACACACATGCGCTCGGTGACTTTTACTCAAAATATCGACGAAATATGTACATTTTTCTGTAAAATTCATAAAAAACTGAAATTTACGTCATGTTTGTGACGTCATTACGTACATATGGCGTCATTACTTATGAAAATATTCATTGCTTTGAAGTCAGGATATACTCCCCTGTTTAAGAACTTAATTAAATATATCTCCATCAAAGTTTGATTTGGGGGGCAAATATTGGTTATTACCGAGTAAAGTTCTTTATACATTTCTCGGCACTCGGGACCACTCATCGTCGCAAACCACGGCCAAAATGCACGATCCTCTCCCATTCTGGCCGCGGTTGAACGAGGAATTCTTCGTAGCTCATTAAAATTTTGACCAATGCGAGTAAAGCATAGTCGGAAGATGAACTTTATCGCGACCTTTCAATATCCAATCAGAGTAAAGGAAATACATGTATTTCTTGTATACTGTTGACGTCAGTTGTTGATTTCAATTGCGATGGAAACAAAACTAGTCACTGACTGAATATGACGTCACAATAGGGAGGCGTAAATATTCAAGATTACGACACTTTTTGTGATCAAGCAGCCACGGGTAGGAGAGATCTATATGCGGACTCCGGACCGTGGCTTGAGACGATGGGGACCACTGAGCAGTAAGGGATCTTTAGTGCAAAAACCTGCCGTGACAAGGGGCCTCGGTTTTTAAATTATCGTCATAAGAACCTGCAACTTTCGCCTCAAAATGTGGAGTGCTTGAACAGGGAATAGTTACAAATTATCTTTAATCGAGTAAGGTCAATCGCGATCGGGGAAGAGGAGATTACAAAAGTTTCTCCTATCTGAAGAAATGGCAAAGTCACACCTCCATTTTTAGTGGTGAATTTCTCCGCTGTCATACGATCTTTGCTGACCTGATTGACCTTTACATCCTTTATATGACCGTCTGCTTCCAGTTTCCTGAATACCCAGAGACGACGATTATCCAGGGTGTACCATTTCCCGTCTTTCTTACAAACTCTCATCCTGGGAATTTCGTTGATAACATAAGAGTGCTTCTTGCAAACACTCACTGTAGAATATACTATAGGTCACAGTCAAGGTCAAAAGGTCAATGACCTTGGTGTAATATGAAAGAACTTTTAATTAATGGAGTATGCATATCAAATATGAAGTCTTCATTTCTCATGTTTCTAAAGTTATGGCGAAGGTTAATGTTGACAACAGACAGACAGATAAACAGACAAACAGAACTAAAACAATATACGCCCCCCAATATATCGATCCATGCGCATAATAACACACCTGTCCCATTTCTATATTGATACATTTACTACATGTATATAAGGTCCGTAAGGCTAAGGAAAGGACTAAAATATGCGTTGTCTGCTGCCCAATCCCATTAACTTTTATTTATGAATAAAATTTTGTATGCATATAAAATATAAGGTCCACTTAATGATCTTATTACTTTTTAGAAGCAATATTTCCACAGGCTAAAAATATCAAATACGTTTAAATATATTACGAATTATTGTAAGTAATAACCTAATTAAAAGTTAACTTTATAATCTATTCTGATTTCAGATGCATATCTCCTTAAACTTTTAGGTGCTGCCTTGACCGAAGTTTTCATTGGACTAATTATTATTTGTAAGCATTATTTTATCATTATTACGACATCAGTTCGTGATTATTTATGATATATATGTATTCAAATGTGCTCCTTGTTGATTTACTGAATCTATGACAAGGTAAATCCTGCATTTTTAATTACTTTCAATTGACCTAGACAAAAATATGTTCTTAATATTGATTATTTATATTGAAAATTGCACTGTAACAGTGACAGTGACATTTTCTTTCTCAGATGTCGGGAAATTAGAAGACAAAAACGTGGATAGTGAAGAAGAGGTTACGAAGAGTAATGTATCAGTTCAAACTTCCGGTCCTTGTCAAAAGAAAATTCGAAGCAAAGAGTGGGTAGATTCGGAGGTTCTTGACCTGTTTTCAAATAAAATATCTATACTGAAGAGGAGAAGGCGGGCGTTATTAAGGAAAGGAAAGTTAAATTTCACGAAACACTTCTATGCAATTTGAAAGAGCTTTTGTGTGTCTTTTCAACATTTTTAAAGTCATTTACAATAGTTCTTTGGCAGCAAAAACTTTTGAATTATAGTCATAAAAATTTACAATTACTTCCCCCATTTTCCAGAAAAATTATTTAGAAAAAGAGTACAGCGGTTAAAAGAAGCTTCTGTCGGGAGTTTGTCATCGCCTGGTCAACATCGGAATCCATGTTGATCACCTCACTCGGCGCATGCGAGAGCAGGGACTTCTACTGGAGAACCGCCGCCTGCAGAACAAACAAGTGGTGGAGCGATACGAGGAACTGAATCAACAGCTTAACGCTTACCTCAACACAGTGCTGAATGACCAGGGACAGAACGAGGAAGTTCCTTCAAAAATCCCCACAATGTGATGGCGTTCAAATCAATTAAGCAGTTATAAAAGCATTAAAACTTTCATGGAATGATTGCAAAATTCTTCATGACTTTTTTCTTAAATTGAAAGAGCAAGAGCCATCTTTTGCATAAAATGGCCCTGTACTTATATCAATTAATTAACTATCACCCTCTTTCCATTTTCATAAATTAAAATAAAGTAGACACTTGGTGCTTTCATGTTCTATAATGAAATTTCATTTTGAGAATCCAAATATTTGAAAACAGGCTTTGAGAAATTGCAATGTTCTTGAAATCTGCAGAAAATATGCGTATTTGACTACCTTCAACAAAGAATTAAAATATGAGCACAGCCCACGATCCAAAAAATAAAACGTGTTTTTTGATCTTCAGAAATAGGCCTTTCATTATGTATTGGCATATTTTGGATCAGAGGTTGTGCTCTATATGAAATATTGAAAAAATGCTTCAATTTTAGGTCATTTTCAAAGGAATTTACAGGATATGAGGACAATGACGCATTTTATGACGTCATAATGCATTGACTAGATGTGAAATTACGTCACAATTAATAGATACATGGTCAACAACAGTCCAAGTGATAAATACTGCATTTGCAACCTAAACTGAGGGGTTTTGAATTTTCAGAAATTCTCAGGGCCAAATAAGGCCCAAAGTGGCTCTACCTCTGTGTTAAATATAATTATGAGTTTCCTTGTATTTTTTTCTTTTCAAAAAATGCCATCATCAGTGTATTTATGACAAATATTTGTGATTTGTTTTCTCAGATATGGACAGGAACTTCCTTCTCAATCCCATAATTCTCAGATTTCTGAAGAAAGCTCAATTATGCATAATTGATAAGTTAAATCAAGATTCGACTTGATAAGAATGGGAATTATAGTTGTGGCAATGTTCAACATTTTAATTATAGAGAGTGCAAGACCTAAAGCAGGTAATAGTCTATTAAGGTAGGATTCTTCTCACACAAAACTGAATTTTTTATTTTTAAAAATCAATAATATTTTCACAGAATCAAGAATACAATATTAATAAATGATAGTATCAGATTAGTTTTGACCGTTTTATATTAGAGTCAATGTCAGCTCAAGGTCAGGTCTAGGTCATTACCTTTTTCCTTGACATTAAGAATAAAAATGACTGCATCCAATGATGCGATAGGATCTTCTAATTCAAAAGATTAAATGTTTTTCTTTTTGCATAAAAAGATTTACTATATAGGGTCTATAAGATGATACATGTATTACCAAATTGACCCAAATAGTTTAACAAAATTGAACTTTGGCTAATCCGAATTTTCTCTATTTTTCTTAAATTTTTAGGATATTTAAGTTATTTGTATATGCACCCTATATTTAAATCTTTCTTATTTTCACTTATGGTAAAGAAGTCATACAGAGTTACAAAATAATACAAAAACAAAAAGTTTTGACCGTTTACTAAGAGAGTAAAAACACTTTGAATTCTATGGATTTTTGGCTCATATCTGTTTATAGATTGGAAGCGTTTCAAAGCTAACATAATTGTAGTTTTTATGGAAAATCATATTTATTTGATATGTTTAGTCCCTTATTATTAATTTAGCTAACATTTGAAAATTTTTCAAGTCTTTGATTATGTAAAAATTATAACTAAATTCGTTGTTCTATAATAATTTTGAGAGACAGAGAAGAAGATATTTTCATACGCCACCATTCCGCCAAAAATGTAGTCCCTGCTAGTTTTCGAACACAATATATCATTTCTATTTATAGTTGCACAATTGTGATGAGGAAAGAAAAATATGGTCTTTTAAAGCTCTTTCACCTAAATATATAAAACAAAAAAGCAAATATACATTGAATATTTCATCTACTCAGAAACCAGAGAAGAATCTTAAGTAGGGTTGACGTATTACGTAAAATAATGACGGAAGAAGGAAAAACATGCATAAATTAATTTAAAATGTTTTTCGAACTTGCAATTACATGTCAAAATCAAATGTAATATGCTATGTAATTTATTTTTAATAAAAAAGAAAACAATTCAACAATATTTGAGAATTTTATAACGAGAAGTTTATTTTGCTAACCAATTTAAAAAATGTATTAATGTAGAACCTACGTCGCATGACATCATGTAGTGAATGTGTTTAGCCTGTGCTAGATCCATTATGACGTCATTATTAATTCAATGTCACTTTTCTCGTACTTTACATCTTCAATAGAAAAGGTAGAAAATACTGCATTTTGAAATTGACATAATTCTATTTAAAATCATGCCGAAATAATCTTAATTCAATTTATATATTTTTTGGTTATAATGCTTAATGACAATATATTTCTGGAATTGGAGAAACCTGTAGGTACCTTTCATTTACTAGATCTTGACCTTAATTAAGTTGAAAAATCCCAGACTATCTTGTGTAATAAAATTACAATGTATACAACTTACTGTAATAATTAATGTGACAAAGACTTCTGAAAAATATTTACAAATATAGGGTGGAAAATTGACTAAAAATATAGAGTTCATTTGCCTATTGTGGACTTATCTTTTATGTCAATTGAATAAAAAAGAAATTATTCTTGAGAATTATTGCTTAATATTGTTCTGTTAATAAAGTCTATAAACTACGATGTTTGAAGAAGTATTTTTGTGTTTTTTTTTTCATATCCATTTCTTGAAAAGTACCCCTAAAAATTACTGAAAATATGTAGTCGCAGTATGTAATTACCATACCAAGTTTCACAGGCTGTACTAGATTTAAAAACAAGGAAACATATCATAAGCTTTTTACTGATTGATAAGAATGTACTAAGTTACATAATGTAATTTATCATTTTGAAACGTTTAAAAATCTTGTGGCAAAGACATTTCCGACATAGGTTCTACCTTAAGTTAAAACTGAATTTTCTCGCCGAAATATAGTTTATATGTTCAAGTCGTATGGAAAGAAAAGCACAACAGATACTGCGCTTCTTATTGAAGTCACCAAAGGTGAACAAAAAATACACGAAGACGAATGTATCTTCACTGTAGAGACGGAAAGGAATCTCCACTTTCTGCTAATTACCGTAAATCTGGAAATTTTTGCTGTAGATAAATTTAAGCAAATTTGCGAGTGCATTGAATTCGCAAAAATATTTTTCTTAAAAATAAATCACCAATAAGAAAATGTAAACAAAGCAGTGGTCATTCGCAAAATTTTGAAACGTAAAAATTAATCAACAGCATTTTGACCAGAATTCGCAAAATAAAATCGACGTAAAAATTTCCAGATTTACGGTATAGAAAAGTTCACCCCTGGTAAATAGGGAAATTGTTCTTGGGAAAACACACCTTGACATCTGCATGAACAAGACTCATAGTTTTGGTTCAAATGTACATGTATTATAATAAGAAGCCCGCGGAAAGTTTTTAAAAATCATATATGTTAGGATGAAAATTATGCTTTTATAAAATTTATAATGTGAATATGTGATTTGAAAAAAAAAATCACTCAAAATTACATTTCCGACTTTTTTGGTGAACACTTAATTTAAAGAGAGTAGCCCTTCAAAAATTCCAGAAATGAAATTTTAAAAATGTCGGTAATGCCTTGCAAACTTCCGTGAATGAAATACAGCGGAAATAGTTTCAACTATATTTAATTTTAATTACTTATATAAACAACCTTTGAAGAACCTATGGGTCAATTTGACGACTAATGTACATGTAGTCACCGTGCACCTCTATATATAATTTAAGCATTATATTTGGAGGAGGGGGCGTTGTCATTGTCATTTAAAACTTAATGTACGCAATAAAGTGCCCTTTTGATTCTTGGAAAATAATTCGGAAGAGGTATCAGTTATTCTTCTCAGGCCTTTCCGTCAGAGGTCGTTTCTTTTTCCGCTAGCCTTGTCCCCTGGCTCCATCCTTGCCTATGGTGTCGCAGAGTATACGAGGCATAATAGGGCAGGGAACCAGAAGTTGTGATTGTTATAATTTTTTGACGGAAATGTCGATTTAATTAATAATTAACTCAAAAACAAATAACAAGCTAACCGTTCAAAAATTATGGCCAAGTTTAAAGTTTTTCTTAATCTCCAAAGTCACGGTCAAAAGGTCAAAGTTGCTGGTGTTCAAAGGTAGGTCTTAATTGTTACAAAGAATATATATGTGAAGAATATATAAGTTCTAACCGTTCAAAAGTTATGGCCAAGATTAAAGTTTTTAAAAGTATGTCAAACTCCAAGGTCAAGGTCAAAGGGTCAAAGTTTTAAGTATCAAATGAAAGGTCTTCTCACAAGAGTTGAATATATGAAGTATGAAAGCCCTAGCTCTAACCCTTCAAAGTTATAGTTAAGGTTTGTTTTTAAAAAGTAGGTCAAACTCTAAGGTCAAGGTCAAAGGGTCAAGATTCTTGGTATAGTATGAATTAAAGTTCTTCTCACAATGATTACATATGTGAAGTAAAAACGCCATTACCCTTACCTTTCACAGGTTATGGCCAAGGTCAAAGTCTTTTTAGAAGTACGGAAATCTCCAAGGTCAAAGTTGTTGGTATCCAATGAAAGGTCTTGCCACAAAAATACTTAATATATGAAGTATTCAAGTCCTGGTATCTACCGTTTAAAAGTTATGGCCAAAGTAAAAGTTTGGTGGAATTTTTCTGTAAAAGTCTTTCAAACTCCAAGGTCAAGGTCAAAAGTTAAATTTGGTGGTACCCAAAAAACAGACAAACAGACAGAAAGAGGACACGACAAAAACTATAAAAACCCTTGAATCTTCGAATACGGGAGCATTAAAATGACTTAAAAATCAACTCAGTAAAAGTCAGTGGGATAAATGACTGCAATCACAGGCGTCTGAAGTTTTTACCGTCAAAAAAAAAATTCCGGAAAAAAATTTCCCACCCTCAACTATAAAAAAAAAACCCACATTGATCTGTGCTTCAATAGAATTTTGAAATGATTAGCCTTTAAGAAAACAACGTTTTAATTTCAATCACGTGCATTTTAATCTATAAGAGCTTTTTCCTCTGTGTAATTTGCTTTTTGAAGATCTAGAAAAAACAGTTATATAAAGATGACAGTCGTAGGAAGACTAATTTCAAGTTATTTATTTTTTTTTTAAGAAAAATCAGAGCGATGCGTCTTTTAGGCGGGAATGACTTTCTGGACAAAATTGATGTTAAAATATTGAACAGATGATAACGATGAGTTAAAAATATTCTCGTATTTTTTTCATTCAAACCTTAAGCTACAGGTAAACCCAACGATTGTAAATAATCTTTGACAGACAATTATTGCATAGTAGACTACAATTTAAAAATAATTCGTTTTTTAAGGGTAATATTTTAAATTGTTATCTCGCAAAACCATTGATTACTCGGGCATTATGGAAGGGAATTACCGCCAAAAGTCTATGTATCTTGCTTTTATTCTTATTCTGTCTGCTTCTTTATGCTTTGTTATTATTGTAATTATATGTCACCGCTTCTTATCCAACAATGACAAATAAATTGTCTTCTATAAAATTCTTTTTTCATGTTTTCAGCTAACAGATATACCTCTTTTGTCATATTGTGCTGCCTCCACAATCGGATTGTTGCCAACAACAGTGCTGAATTGTTACATGGGCTCCACCCTCCGAACCATGAGTGACGTGTTAACCGACCAATCAAATCAGGCCACTGGTTATCTCATATTATCAGTTCAGGTAAGTTGCCAGTATAAAATATCTGAATATATATTATTTACATTCATTGACTATTTTCTCCTTTACTCCTATAATATTGTCACCTGTGTGGTGCAGTGATTAGAGTGTCGATCTGCTCTGAGTCGCAGAGTAAGGAGTTCGATCATCTTTACATTGGGGGGTTTGACCAGTCCTTCGAGTGAGACCATAGAAACTAAGCTTTTCAATCTGTGTTGCAGTAGGTGCTGGCCTGAAAAAGATCCCTCACTGCTCATTGACCGTTAGTGTCAAGTATGGGTCAGACTTTGCAGCTCTCCACCAGGAAATGGTGGCGTCTTGAGAGGGACCTTTAACAATCAATCAATCAATCAATATACTCCTATATCTCTTTTCTTGAATTACCATATGATATTGCCATTATCTGAAGTTAAACCAAAAAAATACCTCTAAACTAATAGGTCAGACATTTCTTTAAAACTCATAGAAAAACAAAGTAAGAAAGAAAAATTCGAAAAAAAAAATTGGGAGATGGATTATGCTATTCCTGATGTGTAGAAGTGATTTAGGAGTCTTTGATATTTTACAGTTACAGTAATCATTGAAATCAGAACTTAAACTGTCACATTTTCATTGATTGAGTTGGCAATTTATCAATTTTGGTATAGACTGCGGCCCTACCAAGCACTGAAAGTCTTGATACAGTAATACTATGTGTATACATGTACAGGTAATTGAATTTTTGTTGGAATTATGCAACTTCAGGTACTGGTAATAAGGGAAATTTGCAGTCACTAATTTCCTAAGTGTAACATGCAAATCTTAACCATCTCTTTCTCTCTCTTTATTGGCCATATAAGATACACTGTTTGCAGATGACAGCTGCCTTTAGTCTGGATAATTGCAGAGATCTGATCTAAAATAGGGAAAGTAGTCCATTGTACAGGACCATCAAATCAAACTCGGATTCATCTTTTTATCCAGTAATTTATCTGGAATTGCCACATCTAAATCTGTAGCTTGGTAGATAATTTAGATTGTAGTCTACAATTGACTGCATAATATATCGAAATATGAATTAATGCAAGGCCTAATTTCCTTTTATTTGATTTTGTAATTTATTGCAATTGGTAGAATTTTTCAGCCAAATTGATACATTTTGTAGTTTTGACTGTACCCGGTATTTATTGGTATTAATGCTTTAATCATATTTTCTATACCCATGGCTTTTGGATTAAAACAGGAACCAAATACAATCGCTGGAAAGTTGTTACATGATACTCAGGTGACCTATAAGGCCCGTGGGCCTCTTGTTTTTCTAAAGAGTTTTATGAAAGAAGTGCATAAATGCGGCCATTTGAAGAGACTTAATGGTTTAGAACATTTCACGGAACATTTCAACGAAGAAAACTTGAAATTGGAACTCTTCCTAGAAGAATTCAACGATCAGTCGACTTTCAGCTCGTAGTCACAACAACTTACGCAAGTACGATACGATTTCTATTATACTAGTAATAACAAATAAACAGTTTAAGGTCCATTTAAAATCCAACCGCACTCTAAAGTGACCATCTTCGTACAATTAGAATACAAAATCTAGATAAAGTAAGGTTTGTATACCAGAAGTCCAGTCTTACCGACTTTGTACCAAATAATGAAACAAACACCCTAAAATCTAGCTGCAGATTTGTAGCTCGATGGTCTGAAAAATTCGGATGGCTGACCAGAGAGCTACAGTGCCATCCATAGAAAAAACTGTATATTCATTGCGCACAAAAAGTTTTTGGATTAATTTCTCCAAATTCTTTCATGAGCTGTGCAAAGACTCAATTTCAAAATATTCCTTCGATCCCCATGAACTATACTTTCCTATTTTATATATGCACGATGAGCGTTGGACCGAACTATATTGCCGTCCAAAATGGCAGTTTACACAGAATATTTTTTCGATGGTTTCCGTTTCAGGCCCAGTAGGGTTATTTGCAACGGTTATAAGGAATGTTTTGTTTTGAAAATAGTACAAGAATATGTTAGGAACACACGGTTAATCATATTTTGAGATTGTGGTTTGAAAAACACAGAGAAATATATCGAGAAACAACGCGCTTTTTTGTGCGCAATAAATATACATTTTTTTTTTCAATGGGTGGCACTGTAGCTCTCCGGTCTGTTATTTTTTTTCGGAGAGCTATAGTTCTGCAGCTACCTAAAATCATATAAAATATGAAGATAACGAACAGAAATCGCGGTCAAATATCGATTGAAACATAAAACTCTGGAACAGCAAGCACAGGCCTTAAACAAAATGGTCATCAGGTGTAATGAAGGAATCAGGAGTCATGAAGGAGTAAGCATTCCCTGTTGTGTTGTCATAACCCCATGTTCTCCTTATCATGATCGGGTTATTCAATAATTCATTGTTAAGATAAATATCAACGTGATATTCGGAGTAATCTTAGAACTAGTTGTCGAAAATTGACTACTTCCGGTCGATCAGCTGGATGTTAGAAAATGTCAATAAACGCGGTAACACGACAGAATGCTGCTTGATCGTCATTTGCAATTACTTTATTTCAATAAATTACACTACCCGACTGACACAAAAAACCATTAAAGTCAGTCGGTAATAGGTCCCTGGCGATTTCAAGTCAACATGGTGGGAATTAAGACCTCATTATCATTTCGTCATCTAAAATCATTCATTGGGAGCGCCTTTGGTAAAAATAACGATTTGACTATTTGAATGATAAACACCAGTTAACATTCCACTTAACGATATATTGTATTTGCTAATAAGTTCGTTGTATCGACCTTAAAATTTACGAAATGATGACTTTAAACGAGACTGTAAAATTCTTGTATCATCAACTAATTTGTCTGACCTTGTTTTAGCAATTGTACCTAGAACATGCTTTTGCGTATATTGAATCAATTGTACATGTGAGACATAAAATGAATATACAGGTGTACAATGCTATATTGTTACAAAAGTATTGGAAGTTAAGATAGAATAATTGAAGCCTTTCAGTTTATTATAAAGTTAAATGTACATGTACCTCTATCATTGCCGTATATGCAAAACAGCACAAATGTATTTTACATGAGATTAATATAAATTTGTATTTAAACACAGAGCCCTGTGATACTGGAGACTGGCTTTGTTTTGGTTCTAACCTGTGTATCAATGGCACGTTATTCTGTGACGGACATAAGAACTGCCCTGTCGGCGATGATGAGGACGTCTGGCGGTGTCACCCACCAAAACCAATGGATCCGTACCTCATGGGCGATATCATGATCGCTATCTTAGTGGTTATTTTTATGGGTTTACTATCGCTCACTCTACTATAGAAGCTGGCTCAATAAAACTTGCCTCTTTCCACTTTATTTGTTTCTTCTTCTTCTTTTTTTTTTTGTTTTTTTTTTTTGTTAAATTTATATAATGACAGCCTGTTTTGATTCAGTATTCAGATATAATATTTTTGTTTTGAGGCTTCTTGTTGTAAAATTCGCGACTGAAAAATAACTTTTCGAAAAAGAAAAAAAAAAAAAAATAGAACAAATTTAAGTTTTTGACATTGTTTGCGATTTGTTTTATTCGTAAAATACTAGTACATAGTAGGTTAATAGTCCTAAACTTTCGCTTGTTTAGAAACCAAGGTAGAAATTAAATTTAGTTGTACTGTAACTTTCTGATGGAAGTCACAAACATGGAAATCATTACCTGAATATATGTACAGATTTTAGTTTAGTACGTATTTTGAACTGCGTATGTTAGAACTCACTTTTAAGTAGCACCCTTTACATGTAATTCCAAGACAACTAACGATATTCACTGACATTTCTTGAATTCATTTAGTCAGTTCATGTACAGTAAAACACGCTTATACAGAAGGGATATTTTTTTATTTTTTCAACGTAATTCGTGATGTACGTTAGCTTTCAAATATTTTTTAAAACCCACGGGGAATGCAAATCGTTTCGCTATAAGCGTCAATTCATAATTAGCATACACACGGTTAGCGTGTTTCATTGTAATGTTCCAGTGTTTGTAACTGATATTACAGTTTCAGTTAGACAATCTAATATCCATGCACATTTATATCAAATGGTTTCCTAATGTATACACAATTAATGTAAAAACAGTAAGTCTTTTATTTATGTTATTATTCATACATTTTCCCAATTTTGTTTACAAATCTTTACCTTGGTAGTTAAAGGACTTGGAAAAAGAATTGTTCACAGTTATTTCATGAGTGTGTGAGATACTTTTCTCAATGATATAGGAGATTTCTTTATTCTCAGTAGCTAAGTTTAGACTGGGTTTGCAGTTTTCATTATATTTTCACACGTGGAAAGATAAAGCTACAATTTTTTTTAACCAAATTGTTTATTCTTCAAGTAATAATTTTAAACATTAAAAAATCGAACTAAATAAAGAAAGTGCATTTATTTAAGACAATCAAAAACGAATTCAATGGATTGTAAAATCAAAAAAAAAATCACATTCCTGAATGTGTTACGTTTTGAGAAAAAAAAAATTCTGAAAGGAGAAAAAAGGGGCATTAGCCTTGTTATCTCAAAAAGATTAATATTTTAACATTAAATCATAATATAAGTATACATTTCATATAAAATATATCACGGAGGGAGTAAAAAAGATTCTAATTACCAGAGGGCAGGACGTTTTATTAAGACGAAGTACATGTAGTATAGAAGTATAACTATGCAAATTTTTACTTTAAAAAAGTCAAAGGGAGCGACAAAGTAGTGTGTTACCCTGAGGCATGTTGTAGTACTATAGCAAGCACTGTATATACTAGTACCCGGGGAACTTAAACTTTATAATGTACACTTCAGTTAGACAATCTAATATCCATGCACATTTATATCAAATGGTTTCCTAATGTATACACAATTAATGTAAAAACAGTAAGTCTTTTATTTATGTTATTATTCATACATTTTCCCAATTTTGTTTACAAATCTTTACCTTGGTAGTTAAAGGACTTGGAAAAAGAATTGTTCACAGTTATTTCATGAGTGTGTGAGATACTTTTCTCAATGATATAGGAGATTTCTTTATTCTCAGTAGCTAAGTTTAGACTGGGTTTGCAGTTTTCATTATATTTTCACACGTGGAAAGATAAAGCTACAATTTTTTTTAACCAAATTGTTTATTCTTCAAGTAATAATTTTAAACATTAAAAAATCGAACTAAATAAAGAAAGTGCATTTATTTAAGACAATCAAAAACGAATTCAATGGATTGTAAAATCAAAAAAAAAATCACATTCCTGAATGTGTTACGTTTTGAGAAAAAAAAAATTCTGAAAGGAGAAAAAAGGGGCATTAGCCTTGTTATCTCAAAAAGATTAATATTTTAACATTAAATCATAATATAAGTATACATTTCATATAAAATATATCACGGAGGGAGTAAAAAAGATTCTAATTACCAGAGGGCAGGACGTTTTATTAAGACGAAGTACATGTAGTATAGAAGTATAACTATGCAAATTTTTACTTTAAAAAAGTCAAAGGGAGCGACAAAGTAGTGTGTTACCCTGAGGCATGTTGTAGTACTATAGCAAGCACTGTATATACTAGTACCCGGGGAACTTAAACTTTATAGTGTACAAAATGTAAAATAATTACAGAAATCTGAAGTTGGATTACTCTATTTACATATCACAAATAAAAAAAATGAATACAAAAAAAAGAAAGAAAAAAAACGTTCAATAAGTTGTTCATAAAAGAAACTTAAACTAAAGTCAGATTCGCAAACTTACAAAACAGTTTATATTCGCCGATACATGCGGCGGCGCCTCATCATCCTGCAGCACAGCCAGATGACAAGGGCAGGAATCATGAAGACACCGAAGAAAACTCCGAAGACGATGCCAACAATAGCGGCAGTTGTGAGGTGCAGCGCGTTACAGAGTGCATCGAACTCATCGCTGCCGTCCCCGCAGTTGTTATGGGTGTTGCAGATGAGACCGATGGCGATACAGCGACCATTCTCACAGGAAAACTCGTCGGAATAGCAGGGCGCTGTAATGTTAAAAGACGTAACTAAACCATTCATACAGAAGAGGGTAAGGGTATGCTTACACTTTCATTTATTTTTCTCTTTTGTATGCAGCATAAGAAGTAAATTTTCAAAATCCTCCTCTTATTTTCATGCGAATTTTTCATGTCGTTTCATACTAATAACTAATTAATGAATCAGAAATTCATATAACCGTGACGTCGTTACCTATAACCGTGTACTCGTTATATGAATTTTTGATTCAATACATGTAATTAGTCAACGATACATGGAAAACAGGAAAATACAGTGTGGGTAATTTTTCAATATTCGTTTTGAAAGTACATAATTACGTTTGTTGCAATACAAGCAAGATTCTTTGGCAAACATTGCATATTAGTACCTTTGTGAAATGGTGTAGCAAATGCCTTAAATTGGATTTTCTTCTGTCTTGAGTTTGATTTCAATTCTATTCCCATCTCATGGTGAGCGGTACTATCGGTGGAAAAAATGCTTTGATCCAAATACCGCCCGCATAAAGGCTCCTTGTCTAGAAACAGAAAAAAAGAACTAAATATTTTATTTAAAAAAAAAGATTATTTAGGAAAAAAGGCTAAAGAACAAAAAGATATGTACATGTAACAACTATCGATTGAAAAATAGTGCAGTGGAGTTACAGTCTTGTATTAAAAAAGGGGAAAAAAATATATACCCATAATTAGATAAAAAAAAAAACTTACTCAATTTTTTAGCTCCGTCATAAATGTCGATGCTATTATCTAAGCATCTCCCTGCGGTTTTTCGTGACAGTCTTATGGAATCAATGGATAGGACTACTCCTGACTGGACTATTTTTGTACCAGTCCTTTTGGTAATGATCGGCCTGATGTCCATTCTACAGTCAGTGATGCCTGTAGTTATAGACCCAGGACCAAGCTCCACGATGGTTTCATCAGAGATTTTCACGATTTTTCCACATTTGCGTGTGATATAGACTGAAATTATATATATTTTTTAAATCCATCTTTAATAAATATATGTGGTTTTTTTTTAGACTTTGGTGTGAAAACTTGCTAAAACATTAAGAATTAAAAAAAAGAAAATCAGGCACACTTCTTACATTTTGCATACTAGTATATACATGTAGAATTTATGTAATAAAATGCTAATATATATTTAGAGAAAATGTGTCATTTTGCTCAATTTTAATGCATCAATAGAACATTTTAAAGATTTTAATAACTTTTTTTCAGGCTCTTATACGCAGGGTGAAAAAGGAGGGAACGGACGACTTCCTCCCCCTAATTTTCTGCTTATCCCCATCCTTACCTCCACTATTTGATTTTCGTGACTATTTTTGGTGACTATACTTTATTTTTTTTTACCCCCATCTCCACTTCAGAACCGTTGCTACGAGTCTATTTCCCCTATTAATCCAATTAGTAGACTACTAGACTATATGAATACACTTGCAAAGAGAAAATACACGTATTTCTTACGTACTTCTTAATTATTTAACTTTGACTAGAACTCTGATAAGCATTATTTCATTATGTACATATTCACGGAAATTTATTCAATTAATTCCGTATTTCTAATACTTAGGTTGTTATGTACATGTATATACAGGATACTTGTATTCACGACTGACGTGCATCCAGTATCTATTTGTAGTCGAATTATTTCCGTGAATATTGCGAGTCTGTGTGTAATGATAAATTTTTCAGCTTTGTATGCCCTCTTTTCTTGCAATCGTCACATCAAGTGTTCAGAAACCACAGGTATCAAAATATAGTCGCTAATGAAAAGAAATTCCATATATCAAATGGTATTTTCGTGCCTCTAAGACTGAAGTAAATATTTACAAATATGGTCCGTTCAAGTATCCATACTTTAATTCTAACCTGTCGAATGAAAACAAAGAACTGCGAACGATAGTATTGTTCTCCCGCCTACCTCCAAGTCAATTTTCAAAAGTTAATATATTCGATGAATTTTTAATATTTTTTATAGATAATTATATGGATTTTTATAAAACATTACGTATTTGGGAAAACAGAAATAACTCTAAAATTTTGGTAAAATTTTTCACAATTGAAATCAACGGAAAACGGAAAATATTTTTAAAACATCTCCCCCCCCCCCCCCCCCCCGTGAAACAAAAATTTCTTTTTACAGGTAATAT
>PRKT01000021.1:1748474-1758776 GCA_003671525.1 Saccostrea glomerata | reverse complement strand
TACTTATTTTCCAACAATTTCAAAGCGATATACAACTGAAACATTATATTTTATTGAAATATTTATGTTTTATTTATTTGCCTAAAACATAAGAAAAGATATCAGGAACATTTAATCATATCCAAGACTTTTTCAAAATACGGTGATGCTTGAAACTCCGATTTCAATGGAAAATATCGTCTACCCCCCTTTTCTTAAGAGCTGGAATTATGGATAATTTACTGTTTAGTGCTGGTATTAAGACGATTTTTCAATAACCATTGAACTGTTCTTTGTATTACACAAAGATTTTATGGCCAAATTGCTAATCATATTGAATTAAATGATTCCAAAAATGTAGGCTGGAATCGAGAGATAGCGTGCGTGTTTCTTTTTTGCATTTCCGATAGTTTTTTGAACTTTTTCACACCAATTTATAGGACATTTCAGCGGATATCACATTTCTGAAAACTGTTCTGATTAATATTTTTAAATTTACAATCCTTTCACTTTCAAATCATTTGATTGATAACTGAAAGAAGTTTTTAAAATATTTATTCTTTTATTTGAATTTCCTTTTAAGGTATACGATCGTTTTTTTTCCCATGATATTATAAAAAATAAGTAATATATGTAATTACTTCCATTAAAAAATTAATTCAAAGAAGTATAAAACTTTCTCACCTGTTGGATGCTCCCCACAAACACCACATATCAGTAAAACAGTTGAAACCAAGGCAAAATTTGAAACGGATTTAATTAAAAACTCCGCCATTGTAATTCGTGAAATTGTAGCAAGGGTTCCTAGTCGTGCTTTTACTTATAAACAAAATTCAGAATAACAGGATCACTTGCAGATGACTTTAAATAAAGGATGCATATAGAGAAATGGTGCGCTATTTATTCATGAGATTGCTACCACGAGATTTATTTCTCATTAATATTCATAAGATACCTTATCAACTTGAAATATTCTATTTCTGTATATCTTTATGTTAAACATGCAAGACTGTATCGTTTTGTATTTTGTTCAAGCCTCCGTCATAGTTACACACATGTAACTCAGGGTATCTAATGTTATTCAGAAGCCGCCATATCTTACGTCATAGGTAAGACTAGAGGTACTGTGAGCAATGAGCTCACTAAATGAACCCACCACCCGCTTCCCATATGAATATAATGGCAGTGTCAATGTTTTGCTAGATGGAAAATCAATATATATCAGATCAAAAAGTAAAATAGAAGGTGCACAATGACAATATATACTTAAGAATCTGTGAAAGTTTCATTAAATTTCCTTCAGTGGTATGAGAGGAGTTGCGGATAAGAGATGGGTATCCCAAAGCGTAACAGACGGACGGACGGACGGACGGAAATACCGATTACTATATACCCTCCCACTTTTCAAGCGGGGGGTATAAATATAATGGCCATGTCAATGTTTTGCTATGGGAAACCTAAAATGCGTGTCGGATCAAAAAGTAAAATAGAAGGTACACAATAGCAATATATAATAAAGATTCTGTGAAAGTTTCATTAAATTTCATTGGTGGTATAAGAGGAGTTGCGGATAAGAGATGGGTACCCCTAAGCGCAACAGACAGACGGACGGACGAACATACCGATTACAGTATATCCTCCCACTTTTCAAGCCGGGGGGGGGGGTATAGATAGGAGCAGAGCAAACACGTACGGACCTCCAAATCATCAAAGGCGGGATCAGGTATCATGGAGGAGTGAGCATCCCCTGCCGACCGGTCACACCAGCCATGTGCTCCTTGTTTTAAAATCAGGAAATAACCGAATAATCCGTTGTCAATTCATCTGTGAATAGTGGCCTAACAAATAGTATGATAAACGTCAGTCAGCATTTAATTCAATGATAAATTGTACATATTTGCTGACAGTGTCATTGTATCGACCATGGAACTTACGAAATGACGACTTTAAACGAGACTGCTGATATTCTTGTTATATCAACTTCTTTGTCAATAATTTATCTCGTTTAGAAATCGAACATACATGTATACATAGACCATTCTCTTGCATCTCGAATCAACTAATGGATATAAATCCTGTATGCAGGCGATGAAGATATATTATTGCATAAGTAAGGGAAGTTGAAGATTGAAAAGTTAAATTCTTCACGTTTATCATATAGCTTGGTTGTTAGATTATCAAAGGTATATGTCCCGTGTCATGGCAGGTGTTGACAAAATAAGACACCTCTAATTGTGTGAAGTAAACCCTAACACAGAAGATAGGTAATTTGAAAGTAAAACCGTCTGTCTGTTACGCTTTGGGTTACCCATCTCTTATCCGCAACTCCTCTCAAACCACTGAATGAAATTTGATATAACGTTTAGAGAATCTTTGTGACATATTGCCATTGTGCACCTCCTAATTTACTTTTTTATCCGACAAATATTTTGAGTTTCCCATAGCAAAACATGGATGCTGCCATTATATTCATATGGTAGGCGAGGGTATCATTTAGAGAGCTTATTGCTCACAGTATCTCTAGTTTCATTTACAATAAATATCATCAAAGATTTAAAGAAATCTACCATTAAGGAAGCTTTGTTTAAGGAATCGTTATTTGTGTAAAATAACTGCCTTTGACAAAAATTGTAAATTTCCTGTGATATGATATTTGGTATTTGTGTAAAGAAATAAGGAAAAGAAGAAAGAAACTAAGAAACAGTTGCTAAAGAAGGATTATTGCCATTGTTATGTTTGTTGTCTTAATATAATTCAAATACTAGTAAAAAAAAATTGATTTACGTGCATATTGTACTGACTCATCAGCGAAAAAAAAAGTTTCAATGTATCATAAAATACCTTTTTTAATTGCTTATTTATCTCGCTATTAATTTACAAAAATAATTTGGTGAGATAAAGAAATGTTAAAAAAAGTAAAGAAGACACATTACATGGTTGGTTGTATGTTTGGTTCAAGTATCTTCGAGAATTTCAAATCAGCAAAACAAAGTCAACAATAAACTAGAGGTACTGTAAGCAATGAGCTCACTAAATAATACCCCCCGCCTCCCATATGAATATAATGGCAGTATTCATGTTTTGCTCTGGAAAATCCAAAATATATGTCAGACCAAAAAGTATAAAATAGGAGGTGCACAATGGCAATATGTAATAAAGATTCTGTGAAAGTTTCATTAAATTTCCTTCAGTGGTATGAGAGGAGTTGCGGATAAGAGATGGGTACCCCTAAGCGTAACAGACGGACGGACGGACGGAAATACCGATTACTATATACCCCCACTTTTCAAGCGGGGGGTATAATAACACAAAGCTATATATATTATGTAAAACAAAGGTCAGTAAAAATCCTCAAAAGAATCATATCCATCATAGTAGAAATCGTCGTCATCGGATTCCGAAACTGGTTCACGAATCCTCACACTTACACCTCCATTTCTGGTTGTGAATTTATCCTCCAACATCTGAGTACTGCTCACCACTATGACCTCTACGTCAGTCACGTGACCTGAAGCTTCTAGTTCTCGAAATACCCCGAGTCTGCGATTATCTGAGGTGAACCATGTACCATCTCTCTGGCAGACTCGCATCGAAGGAATATTGTCGATTACGGATGGGTGTATTTGGCACTTGAAAACAGTTGAGGATATCGACTCCCCATCCTGGAATGTTTCTTTTATGGAATCTTGACTGTAAAAGATTTCTGATGGCTTCAATCTGGTTGCCATCAACGTTTTTACTTTCGATATCAATTCAGAGAACTTCCGATATTAATTGCCGAAATCAGAGTGGTTTTTCTTAAATTGATTTTTTCGCCTTAAAGTACCAGACAAAAAATAGTTTAAAACAACACAGAATTTTTTTGGTAAGTATATATGCAGAGATCCTCCATGCTATGTAGACCTGAACTCCGTAAATACACGGCACATTCATTTAAATAAAATTTAACTTTACCAATATACATGTGTATGTTTAGTATATGACTGACACGATCGGTATAACTTCCAACGCCATATCAGTGCAAATCTAGGTGCACTGAGCTCACTAAATGAAGCCTCCGCCTCCCATATATGATTAAAATGGTGAAGTCCATGTTTTGCTCTGGGAGACCATATCTTGGACGGTACGAATTAAACATGTTAAATACCGGGGTATTCCACTTAAATATGTTAAACATTCCCTTAGGATACAATGTATGTTCAATTGTCTTTTCTTCACTTCAGCAAAAGAGGAGACTTAGATTATTTATAAATTACAGCAGAATAAGCAGAAAATATTACAGAGAAAAAAGATGATTATTGTGAGCTCAGTCCACTAAGTCTTAAGGTCTTTTTATTACACTAAAATTTAACAAATAATATTTCATTAATCAGTCAATTGTATCAATTAGGGGATAAAACGCTTCCCTCTATATCTTGTAGTAACTAGAACAAGAAAAAATCATCAAGTCGTTGACGGATTTCCACACTCTCCCCTCCATTTTTCGTGGTGAATTTTTGAGCGGTCAAAAGATCAGAGCTCACTTGCTGAATTCTCACGGAGGATATGTGCCCCTCCTCTTCCAATCTCTTAAAGACCCAAAGTCGACGGTTGTCCAGGGAGTACCATTTTCCATCTTTCTTGCAAACTCTTATCGGAGAAATTTTATCAATGACAAAACGATGCTTTTTACAGGCACTGAGAGTAGAAAATATGGTATATCCATTGTCAAACTCTTTTTTGATAGAATCTTGGCTGTAGAAAATTTCTGATGGCTTCATGTTTGGTGTACTTTCTCTTTCAAACTATTTTCGATTTGGATTCCACGAAAAAGATATCGAAAATTATTACTTATATAATCTTCGTGTAGTTTAGTTAAAAATAGGCATTTATGTGAAGTTTGCAATGTCAAATAATAGTTTTTCAAAAAGTTTGGTAAAGAAATCATTATCTGTAGCATATATGAAGTAACGAATGTTTCGCTCCAATGTATGGTTTAAATAAGATTTTAAAAACAAAAGAACTGATATGTATGCCCCAGTATTCGGAGATACGGGCGTATATTTCTTTTTGTCTGTCCATCCGTTTGTCTGTCTGTTCTCAAAAACATTAACTTTAGTCTTTGCTCTGGATTTTTCTTTTAATACCAATACACTGTAAGTTGGCCCATAACCATGACCATGCAGTTTTACCTATTTTCAAAACCTTTAACTCTGGAAATTAAACCAACAAAAATTATTATGTGCATTACAAGTGTTCATTTATTTCTTTATACCTTTATAACAAAGTAGAAATAATGCTAAATAATTAATCAAAAATAGTAATTAGTAATCGGTGTCAATTTCTGAATAATCAGTTTTAAAAATTTACAAGAAATGGCATTCTTTTTTATGATATAATAATTAATATTAAATAAAATATACAATAAATTAACTTTTTTCAATAAACATTCATATACATTAAATTAATATTTATTCCTGTTCATGATGCATAGGTAAAATAGAGGTAAATTCAAAACACATTTCAAGTCTATTGTTCTATATCTAATTATCAAATGTGTCCAAAATGGGAACACACCCTCTAGCCATATTTTCCTATATCTGTAGTATGAAAACAAAACAAAAACAACAAGAAGCAGCAAAATGCTGTGCTTTATCAAGTAAACATTATTCAAAAATTTTTACTGAAAAGCAAATCGGTATAATGCTCTCTCTCTCTCTCTCTCTCTCCTACTTGAGGTTGCCTTTTTAAAATCGAAAATTCAAAAATAAAAACATGCTCATTCAAATTATAACCTATGCTAAAGTTAGGATTCAGAATTCGGAATTGTTAAATATCATGATATTATTAGAAATATTCGTTTAACTAATTATTTTAAAATAAAAAATAGTATTTTAGCACATGTAATGGACCCCGAGACAAGGTATGGAAACCGCTTTTTCCGATTTTTTCCCTTTTAGAATGGATGTACATTGGAATTTCTTAAAGACATTCTTTAGCAAAACAACTCAACTAATTTTATGCAGAGTATATAATCTCACTTGGACAACTATAGCTTACAGGTCAAAAATCAAATAAATTGGACATTTTCTGTCATATGGTCATTGCAAGGGGATCTTTATCGCATATATTGATACGTTAACGCCATGAAATTTCTCTTTTAAAATCTAGATAGGGATATGGTATGTTTTGATTACTTCTGAGCAGCTTTGAGAGAAAAAATTAATTGAGACACAGTAAACTTACCATGTGTTTCACAATGGCAGCTTTCAAATAAACAACAATAGTCACAATCTGGATTATATTACAATGAAGCGCATTGAAGTGGTAAAATTTCCCGTTTGCATGGAACGTTTTTTTTATTTTTAGAACGTTGATTGTCATACAATGACACGCCCATTTCTTTAGAAAGTAAAAATCGGTCGAATGGTTCATTGGAATACCTGTAGAACAGGTATTCTAAAAATATAATATCTAATCAAATTGTCTACATAAACACAGAGTACGCACGTGTTCGACCAATACATGTATTATGGAAACTCCAATAAACATGATAAATTCATAATTATGTACAAATTCGTTGCAATACGTGTTTTATAGAAGCTGGAACTCTCTTAATCTCTCTTATAACTTTAAAAATCTCCATTTCAGTGAAGCTCATGTTGCTTTTCGCAAAGAGTGGGGTGTCCTAAAACATTACGGCGAATATTTCTAGTACGTTTCTAAAGAAATGGGCGTGTCATTCTCTAATAATTGACGTTCAAAACATGACTCAGAACGTTTCATCCACACGGAAAATTTTACCACTTCAATGCGCTTCATTGTACAAGCATCCACCATAAGTGCATAGATTTCGGCAGCTTTCGGGAACTGTTAATAAAAAGAGGTCGTTTAATCTAATATTTTATAAAGGTCCATACTAAACCTTTTTATACTCGCACCTTCTAAAGAAAATGTTGGTATATCGTTGCTATCCAGCAGGCATGTTTACGAAACTTTCTTTAGACTGTTCATAAGAAATTTCTTAAGATATATCTTAAGAAAATCTTAGGATCATCGTAAGATTATCTTAAGGTGTTTTTCAAAGCTATCTTATGATTATCCTAAGTTAAGACGTCTTAAATCATTATGACATAGAAATACTACAAGCTTTTAACCACTGTCAGGGATCAGTGAGTTGTAATTTTTGCTATATATAATGCTACACGTTATGTCATCATGATGAAAATATTTAAAAGAGTGAAAAAAGAAGAATTTGAGGGTTTTTTTTATTTATATATATAAATTATTTATTTTTGATTATTAATCATTTAAATTCGACGATATACTGTAATATTGGTTACATTTAAAATAAAAAAAGAGTGCCATTTGATCATTTAGAATGCTTAAACAATGAAAAGTGCGCCAATTTACATGATTGAAACGGAATGCAGCGCATAATCGGAAGGAAGTAGGCAAAACTGAAGGAGCCCCTCCCCTCAAAGACTAAATCATTCACAAGAAAAAATTGTGGGAATAGTTGGTAATACTCCAATCTCTGCCAGGCGGTATCAACACCGGTGAGGTCACCCGGAAAAAAAATATTTAAACTCTCTCTCTCTCTCGATTTTCCTAAGTTAAGACGCACCACCAACAGCAACACGGGACCTAGGTTTATACGATCTCATCTGAAGGACACTGGTCTCCATGTCCTACAGGGGGATTCGAACACGACTGAGAGGTAAGGATCAACTCCTTACTCTGCGCCTCTCTCAGGTTAAGTGAGATTAAATTTTATTCTGTTAACAGGTTACATTCCTACTATGTATGTTGTGCATCTGCGTGAGGCACTGAATGTCATAAGAACTCTAACCATGGGTATTCTTGGAAAGTAGATGCATACAGTCACGTAATTAAACATGGGGGAGGGCGGTCAAACATACTATTTACATTGTACCATTGAAAATGTCCATTGAAAGATCGCCCCTTCCCCCTCTTTTTGTTGTATAGTAAAATAAGGGTAATGTAGTAGTGTATGAGTAAAATTTGGCACTGAAAGAAGTATAAGATTTTCGCACAGGCACCTGACGTTACTTATTTTTTTCAAATTAAAAAATATTTAAATAAAAATTTATATTTTTTTATCTGAAGAAAAACAAAGTAACGTCAGGTGCCTGTGGATTTTCGAGCTACAAAATTTTCGGGGTTCTTTTTCGCTTGTCGAGTTTTTTTGTTATATGTAAGTTAGATTCTTTTTCTATGATAGTTGGATTCTTTTCTAACCCCCATTTTCAGAATCGATGCTACGTCCGTGTCAGTATATTTATAACTGTGTAATAATTCAACATCTGTCGAAACCAACTGATATATACACAATACAAAAAATCCATGATTTTTTAGATAGCGTTGAGGCTTCAGGGGAGGGAGGGGGGCTTAGAGAAATGAATACCTCTTTAAATGAAATAGTGCGCACTATCATTAATCAGTCAAACTGGATTACATCTTTTTTGATAAACACATCAATAAAATTAATAGTCTTATCAAACATTTATTTAACGAAATCTACATATTACAGTGGAATATAATTTTTACAGCTGTCGTTATCGGCCCCGACATATACTAGTAATCAGTCTTTCGAATTCTTCCTATATCTTTAAATACTCATTTACGTCTGATACGACGATTTCGTCGAGCCAGCAACAACATGGACGCAGCTATTTCTACTTACGATAGACTTAAGATATGTCTAAAGCTGTCGTAACTTTAAGATAATTCTTAAGAACTTTCTTAAGTTACGATACTTTCGAAAACTCCACTTAGTCTTAAGAAATGTCGTAAGTATATCTTAAGACGTTTCTTAGTCCTAAGATAGCTTCGTAAACATGCCTGCTGGTCTGTCAATCCGTATGTCATATTTCTTTTCTTCCGGTATTTCCGCTCGCAGTTTCAGCAGTAATCGATTCATTTTTTTTAAGAAAAAGGTGGTGTCCTATGGATAAGCAACAAATATTCAGAGTTTCCGATTACTTCATAAGTCAGAATCATTAGCATGTATAGCATTTTTCAAAATAAATATTTTTGACCTATTCTTCTCGAGGATGAAAATCGAAATTCGGAAACCTTATTGACAAACTTCAGAACACCCTAATTAAATTCAGAAAGATAAGTTGGTTACTTCAGGAAATATGAATTTAAATCATGGACCCAGGGTTTTGCAGATATAAATTGTCTTTTTTTTTTACCTTCAATGAGGAAAATTAAAATTCCGAAAACTTGTTGCACATCTACAATTTGAATGGGCTCCTGTGAAAAATGCAAGAGGATTTCAAAGAACCCGTTTTTAATAAGAAAATTTTTTTTTTTACTCCCATTTGGCCCCTATAATGAAAATGAAAATGAAAAAATCTTTTTGCTCTTATTTAGGGCATCACCAATAGTTTGAGGAGGAAGAAAGTATGACAGAGGAACGGACGGAACAGAACAAGAACAGTATACTCGAACATAGAAGTAACTAGTACATGTATAGAAATCGTCATGTACAAGCATTTATAATGGGACTTTTTGACAAATACGTTTACTTAAAAAAAAAATATTCCTCTTGTGAAAAACGGTTGAACAAAATGACATAGATACTTACGATCGTTGAAAATGAATGCACAAGAGAGCGAAATGAGAAAAAGAATAAGAATAAAACTAACAAGTTTCTGCATTTTTGAAAACTAATTGCTATATGTAGAAATATCTATAGATAGTAGAAAATATATGTAGAAAATTGTGCATATCAAATATATATTCCGAAATATTAGGAAATTTACCTTTAGTATTCCCCAAAGGAAAGTTCAGTGATCAATTGCAGTAAATAACACCATTCATCTTGTTCAAAATTACATCAATTGTAATGCATTCCGATTAATTTCACAGGTTACTTGATTTGTTGTTGTTTTTATGCCCCGCCATGAATATGGCCGGGGCATATAGTGTTTGTCATGTCCGTCTTCCGTCCTTCTGTCCTTCCGTCACACTTTGCGTTTAGCTCTGTTCAAAGCTAAGTTTCAAAGAAACTATCCAAGATATTTTCATCAAACTTCATATGCTGATAGATATTGATGAGAGCTATGGTTCATCTAGGGATGAACAATACCAGACTTGCTTCGGATGCTGGATTTGACTGACATTTTCAAGACGAGTGACCAGGTAAAAGTTTTTGGAACAGGTCCATTCCTAAGGAACTATAAGCCCCACTTGGACCAAACTTGCATGGATGATGCATCTAGGGATGGACACTACCAGACTTGCTTCGGATGCTGGATCTGACCTACATTTTCCAGATGAGTGACCAGGTTAAAGTTTTTAGAGCATGTCCAT
>PRKT01000021.1:1691653-1747948 GCA_003671525.1 Saccostrea glomerata | reverse complement strand
ATTCCCAAGTAACTATAAGTCCTACCTGAACCAAACTTGCATGGATGATGCATCTAGGGATGGACACCACCAAACTTGCTTCGGATGCTGAATCTGACCTATATTTTCATTCCTAAGTAACTATAAGTCCTACCTGAACCAAACTTGCATGGATGATGCATCTAGGGATGGACAATACCTGACTTGCTTCGGATGCTGGATCTGACCTATATTTTCATTCCCAAGTATCTATAAGCCCTACCTGAACCAAACTTGCATGGATGATGCATCTAGGGATGGACACTACCAGACTTGCTTCGGATGCTGGATCTGACCTATATTTTCCAAACAAGCAATTCAGCTGCATCACTATTCTGGATATTCTGATCAAATTTTAAACACATACTAATTTTCATGTTGCTTTACTGATATATCCTCGGCGGGGCATTCATGTCCTATGGACATATTTCTAGTTTAAATCCAAATTTCAAAAATTTAAACAGTTTCACTTTGAAAAAATTACTTTAAACAAATGGGTAAATCCCATCATAAATAACCTAATTACACATTTGATTGAAAAGGGAACATATTTGAAGCTTTCAATTTTCATGGCATTTCAGTTATTTAAAACGCATGTGTATAGAAACTTAATAGCTTAACACATAGCCGTTTATATCCATAAACCCCAGTAAACTCAAAACATAAAACAACTGATTATGCCACATCTTATTTTCAAAATAAGATGATTTACTGACTATAGGCGATAAAAACCATTCAATAACAACTGAATGACAAACGGGATGACTTCAGCATCCAATCCTATATTGAGCATGGCCATTTTCCCTTTTTTATGCTGTAATATTTAAACATCACCTGTATTTGTTTATGCCTCTGATAAGATACGCTAAGACATGCTCTGACAAAGATGCAATTTTTAAACAGAGGCAAGCTACTGACAATATTAATTTGATGTTACCAGGATTTTAACATCCACAAATAAAGTCTGCTTTTTGCAAATTATTTGGTCGTTGTAAACTGAATACTATGTTTAAGTGCATGTTAATTATATATTTATCTGTAGACCATCTGCACATTTATACAAATGATTCACTCACCACTTGAAACTACAAAATCAAAGCTATGCAATGTAAGTAGGACAATATTTCCTTCTGGTACCAATTAATTAATTAAAAATTTGTTATTCAAATATTTTAAGCATTAATTCCCTGATCATGCATTATTTTTTGGAAGAAAAAAAGTGTTTAAAGCACTATGTAAGGATGATTGCTAATTATTATGAATTATTACATAATAAGTATATTTTTAGGGTTTTATTTGCTTTTCTATATTGGAGCTATATTGGAGTTATTTGCTCACTAATATTTCCTATAAAACGTTGACATTTTTACTCGGGGAAAAATCTGGGGCCACTTGTAAATGAAAGGTTATTAATATGAAAAAGGGAATATTAAAATACTCTATTTTTGTAAGATTTTTGGTGATTTTTTGTAAGAAATTCGGAAAGTTTGATCAGCAGTGAAATCTTATTTTTATTTCATTTTACACAAAGGATAAATCGTCTTTGCTCTGTTTGCTTGGTTTTTCTTCTAACGAGGGGAAGTCACCCTAAAAGGACGAATATAATTATATAGATAACTAAAATAGATTAATTTAAAAATAATTGAATAAATAGGCTCCAGGATAATGGAATGAATATGAATTAAATTAGTCTCTTAATTTCAAAATACACCTTTGTGAAGCAACGTTTTCTACTGCAAAATGTCAGTATAGCCTATAAAATTTCATGATCCTGAGGCCTGATTCTTTTTGAGTTATTATAGTTCATTAATTAAACCACATTTTTGGATATTTATACATTTTTTTCAAATACCATGTGTACTATGCTCGATCAAAACATAAAAATGTGGGTTTTTTTTAAAAACTATACATTTGATAAAACTTGCACAAAGTTATCATCACTTGTTAAAAAACCTGATTAGAAATGTTTTGGAAACACAAATATTTTTTGAACTAAATTGTTTAACTTCAAATCGCATAGCTATAAATCAAGTTGCTCTCTCTCTCTCTCTCTCTCTCTCTCTCTCTCTCTCATTGAAGTTATCATTTTTTAATAAGAACTTTCAGAAAGACCGCACACACGTTCATTAACACATATGCTACAGTAAAACATATGCTACAGTTATGATTCAGAATAATTGTTAAATACCATTTTTAAAATATTTTATAATAAAAAAGACTTTTAAAGACATTTAACATAATCTTATGCAGAGTATATATACTGAACAACTTAGCACTTTTAAAAAAAGTATTAGGATACAGTGAACTTACCACGCAGATTACAGCTTCTGCAGTCTGGAAATAAACAACAAAGGTCGCAATTTGGATGTTTAATAGCATCCATCTGATTCGCATGGTGCTCGGCAGATTTCAGGGACTGTAAATAAAAACAAGTAAAAAAAAACACTAATCGTTTTAATGTCATATTCTAATCAAGGTCCAAACTTAAAACTTTTTATACCCGCATTTCCAACAAAAGTTTTCAAGATTTATTGTTGCTATTCTTATCTGTCTGTCACATTTTTTTCTTGCTTGTATTTCCTCTCACAGTTTCAGCAGTTATTAATTCATTTGTTAAAATGTAAAACATGTAGGTGGCACCCTTTAGGTTTCAGAGTTGTCATTCTCAGCCTGAGGCTAAATTGGAGTTGACAAAAGACATATTTTCTACGAGAACCCGATTCCCAAATTCCTCTTACACATTTTACGCAGTAACCAACTGCTCTTTGCAAGATAATTGTTGGTGTTTTGGGGCAATGCAAGGATGTTCAAGAGCAAGGGGTGAAACAAATCGGTCCTATTGTTTCTGAAGATGGAAAATAAGGGAATTAAATAAAACAATCCTATTATGACAATTTCCCTAGAAATGCAAGAGACGCATTCCTTTTTTAATCCGGTCATGGACTACATCTCTTAAGTCCAAACTATCGGCTAAACTGACCTCTTTATCAGCTTTTAGCTGGAAAAATATATAAGTTAAAAATATACACATGTATATAAACTACAAAAATCGTACAGTAAATGGATATTTTCTCAAAGAAGAAAAAATAATCCTTAATGATGTCATAAGTCAGTAACATCAGCAATTAGCTGTTTGCTTTTAAATGCACTTACATTCATATTTTTATTACTAGGAAAGGAGCCACAATAATTTCATTATTTTAAAAAGTTTGTTTTCAACTCCAATCGCCCCAGGATTAGAATAGAATTCCCGAAACATAACCACATCTACAGGATATATTCAGACAATTTCCATTGCGTGATTGTGCTATTGTTCAGGGAACGTAGGTTTTTGTAAAAGTAAAAAAGAAATTTTGACCCAATTTAACCCATACGGTGTGAAATCCAAAGTCTAAAATCATATTGAACATCACCAATCGAACCAATCATATTTAAAGGCTGAGTTTGTTACTGCTAATAATGAAAGAGTAAATCACAGAACAAGGCTTTTTAAATCAATTTTCACCCTGTGGGGGTCGATGAACTTTTTTGGGTTCAAAAACCTTGTTCCTAATCATATTCCAAATTAAAAAAAAAAAACAGCTACAGCTAAAAAATTAAAATGAGTTAAAAAATCCAGGTTAAAATCTTCTCTTTTTGATCATCAATCCCCTTGTAGTGAAAAGAAAAGTTACAAAATATTGTTGCACGTCTACAGTACACCACCCATATTCAAAAGATGTAAACTACGTCGAAGAATCATTAAAATAAATCGACTATTGCGAAAATGTAATAGGAGTTCAGTGAACTAGTTATATATATATATATATATATATATATATATATATATATATATATATATATATATATATATATATATATATATATATATATATATATATATATATATATATATATATATATATATAATTCCGAAACCTTATTGCACATCTTCGATATTATAATTTGGCTGCTTTGAAAAATATATAGAGGATTTAAAGAAACCCGTTTTTTTATGGAGGAAAACTCTTCTTTTACTTCGAGTTGCCCTGCAGCTGAAAATGAAAATTTTTAAAAACTTTTTTGCACTTATTTAGAGCACCACAAATATTTTGAAGAAGAGGGTATGACAGAGGGAAGAAAAGACCAGGCCACAGTATACTCCAACATAAAAGTAACTATGTAACTCGTCAATGCGCAAACACTTATGAGGGACTTATTTACAAATCAAAAATACTAATAATACTACTTATGAATATAAAAAAAATATTTCTCTTGAATAAGCAAAAAAGGTTGAACAAAATTACATAGATACTTACGTTCCCTGTAATAAAATGCACACGACAGCGCAATTAGAGAAAGGATAAAAATAAGACTAACAAGTTTCCGCATCTTTAAAAACTAATTACAATAAGAAGAAAATTATGTGCCTATCAAATATATATTCCATATATATTTTTTATTTCAGAATTTCCCAAAGGAAAGTTCAGTGATCAGTTTCAGTACAACAATACCATTAATCTTCTGTAAATTACATGTATATCAATTCTAATGCATTTAAATTAGTTTCACAGTTGGCTTGATTTGTTGTTCATTTAGAAATGTATAATTCAAATTTTTAAAGGCTTTATACAGTTTGGAAAAATTACTTTGAACAAATGGGTAAATTCCATCATAATTGACGTAATTACACAATTGGTTGAAGAAGAAAAAACCATACTTGTAGCTTACAATTTTTATGTCACCTTCATACAGTAATAAAAAAAAACTCAAAACAGGCGACGTTTACAAAAATAATGTTTGCTGTGAAAAAGAAAATACAATATTCATATAGCATCCTAGATATTCTCTTGTATTGTTTTTTCAACATTTAGAAACAAAAAAGAACTAGTGAGAAAATAGACAAAACTGCTACAATCATGTATTTTGCCGTATTTCCTGTCCTCTGAATGCATATATTAATAGTAAAACAATTTAAATGTTTAATTTTCTTTATTCTCCACAAGATTGCTATTTAAAAAATATGATAACACATTTCCATATAAACAGACAACTTTTGTATTCATATGAAGACGAAAGAATCTGGGGAATTAGGCGCCATATGCCCAGACGGATTTTGTCGCTCTGTAAGCATATCGTACGATTTACCTAAACTTTGTACAGCACTGTCCAAATGACAATATCTATATTTTCAAACCTTGCTGTTATCGTTACAGTATGTTTTAACATGTGATGCTTTTCATATTGCGTGTTAATTATTTTATCAAATATGTTTTCAGGGGTTGGGAGATGGTACGCTTTTCCTTTCTTTTTAACATTTTTAGCATATAGATAAAGCCATATCATGCTGGTCTTCCCATGATTGTTTACATTCCAATCGTTTAATTAAGTCTTAATTAAGCTAAATACATTCAAAATGTTATATATCTTAAAACTAGTTTATTATAGGAAATATATTAACTGTCCGTAAATAAATGCATTATCTAATTCATTCATTTTGTTTTTATTGAAAAAATATATTTATCTACCGAACTTAAATAAAATTGTGATTCGAACACTCGCGACAAATAACTGGGTGCTTCAATAACGCCGATATGACAACTGAGCCACGAAGTCGCACATACATTGCGTTTTAAATAACAAACAGTTCTATATATAGCAAACACACAATTGGACTTAAAGTTATTTAGAACATGTTCCGAAACTTAAGTAGGTAAACTGACTTTTTTATGTAGAGTGGGTCTTCATACCATTTTTTTAATGGTGAGAGACCCTTTCAATATTTGCTTACAAAAAAAAAAATGGTACGAAGATCCACTTTATATCAAAAACACAGTTTTAACATTCCATTTCTATCATTTTTACGGTTATTAAAGCGTGTTGCCATTTTGGTGGGTTAATTACAATATATTTCCATTTCTAAATTTTTCTCTATGATAACCCTTTGAAGGGGTTGATTTCCTGATAATTCTGCCGGAATGTAAATTAGGCAGGTCGATAGGTCAGGAGCTAAGGAGGCCTAGTATGCATGCAAATCTCGTGCGCATCTGTCTCTAAGTCTGACGCTAAGGATGCCAAATATGCATGAAAATTTCGTGCGGCAGCCGTTGTGTTTGACGTCAGTTGGCTAGGACTATTGAAATTGGGATGGGAATCCTCGTGTAATTTAAATCTATGTCTGCATTTTTAAAGTTTTAATCTACAATTTTATTTCACAATGACATGGAAATATAAGGAATCACTGTCTAGTTAGTATAGTATGCCAGGGACATCAACAATAGTGGGAAACATGGGATAATTTATGCATAACGGGCTTCGCCCGTTATGCAAATTATCCCATGTTTCCCACTATTGTTGATGCCCTGGCATACTATACTAACTAGACAGCGATTCCTTAATATTTCTAAGTCATTTGATTCAGGTTTTATCTTTACTGTATGCATATGGTTATAAATAACTCCCAAATTTAACAAAAAATGGAATTTGTGAGAATTTTTTTAATCGATATTTTACATGCCCTTGCATAGGCATATGACATGCCTAATCCTCACAGATTCTTTATTCAAAAACGTCTTCTCTTGTAAATATCAAAAGACTTTTTGACATTCAAATATTTCGAGAACGTTTTATTAATTACAATATTATTTTTAATTACGTCAATTTGGCATATCCCTTCAAATTCGAATTAGAAGATTATACTTTATTACATCATGTGATGATATCAGATTTTCTATCGTCAGCTTCCCTCATTTATCTTTATGGTATTAATGTCTCTCAGTTGATTTGATACACAATAGCATATGGTATTCGCACGAAAATTTCTGTAACGAGGTAAGCTTAAAAGATGCTGGTACAAAAATATTAACAGCCCCGTTTAAAGTCAACATTTCGCAAATCCCAGGGCTGATACAATCACCCTGATAGCAAACACAATCTACCACTAATTAGAGGAAGGTTGATTAACTTTTTTAAAGAAATTATTAGGCCATTTTTTCAAAAAGAATTTTTCGGTTTGTCAGATCATGACAAATAACAGACAGTGGGAGTGACCGGTTGCCAGAGGATTCTTACTCCTCCATGGCACCTGATCTAACCTCTGATGTTTGTTCTGCTCCCAGTTTGTATTGTCACAATGAACTTTTTACCTACTTGCTTAAACTGGGAAACAGTACAGTACTATTCTCTATCATCAAAATTGAATGCATGTGTAATAGATATTTCTAGACATTGGGCCCTAGGTCCATTGGTAACAATGCTCACCTGATGGGTCTTGCTTATCTTGAGATTTGCTCCTCTATATTCCTATAAAAAATATATCAAAAAAGGTCCCGGCGTACATAATTTTAACAAAACCCGGTATTTTGCACTTGAGACGAATTCGAAGAAATGTTTGAATAAATGAAATAAACTTTTTACCGGTAACAAAGAACTAACAACGATTAAAAGCCTTACCCTTACGCGAGTTTACTCACAAAACAAAGATGCATTAAGCCCCTGTATAAATGGCGAATTTATTATTTTTACATTTAAATTAGCTATAATTTAGCACATTTTCAACGAGAGTCCAAGTAAAAGTATTTAATCGACACTTAGTCAGTATGGCCGAAAGATATTGCAGTATTTCACTGTTAAAAATGTAATAAAGTCGAGTACTCAAATACATTGACAACCCTGGTTTAAACCCCAATTTCATGAAATTTGCCGAATGACTATCCATAACTGAGAATGACTATGAGCAAGTGTGCTTCGGAGGAATTATTTAATTTATAGTTATACAATCTTTACGTCTTTCAGGTCGAAAGTTGAAATTAATTCTCATTTTAAAAACATTTAACAAATCTACTTTCGTTTCATCTACAACAATTTAATCCAATTTATACTCATAGTTCACTTCTAAGGTAGAAATTCTCCAAAATCATCTGTCAGTTTAAATACTTTTTTAAGATCCTAAAGAACCAAAATGAATTTGAACTATACCATTCCTATATTGTATTCCGAAACTTTATTTAAATCCATACAAAGATACATAGCGGGTTCCAGTAAATGCTCAACCAAGCCTCTTTCTTAATTCTCACTAAGATATTAACAGCAGTGAAGGAGAAACTTCAAGAACACTGTGCAACAATGTATTTATGAAGTAGAGTAAATCAGATATGAATACTTAAAAATTCCATGGAACTTTTGGACAATTTGAAAGCATATGATTTTACCAAAATCACAGCTTAAAAACTTACTACTTTTCAACTTTATACACAACCATTCCCAATAAATTAAAGTCCAAGCTTTTTGATATCATTGACAGCTGCTTTTTCAATAAAAATGGAACTCATACATTTATTTATTACCTTATTAATGGTCATTTGCAAAATTATTTTGTTAAAAACATTCTAATTGTACACACAAGTACTCTGAAGTTGACATCAAAAAGATGCTTGAGTTTCTGATTGACAATATCTATTTTGTTTTTGGAGACCAGGTCTTCCAACAATTTATTGGAATTCCCATGGGTACCAATTAAGCCCCGTGATTTGTAGACATATTTTTTTATTCATATGAAGCATAATTTGTCCAAAAAACACTTGCTGTGGCCTTCAACTCGACATTTAGATATATCGACGACTAATTGTCAATTAGAAGTGGTATTTTCCATTCTTCTGTCGATACGATATATCCTGGACAGCTTGAGATAAAATACACCACAGAGTCTGACAAATCTGTTTCATATTTGGATATTTTACTTGAAAAGGACGTTAATGGTAATCTTACAACCACACTCTATGATAAACCTGATGACTTTTACTTTACAAACGTCAACTTCCCGTACTTATATGCAGCACCTGCATACGGAGTTTATATATCTCAGTTGATTCAATATACAAGAGCATGCTTTGCGTTTGAACAATTTCTAAAACGAGATAAATTGTTGACAAACAAGTTGATGAAACAAGAATATCAGCAATCTCGTTTAAAGTCATCTTTTCGTAACAATGACCTTGCCAGCAAATACAATTTATCATTGAGTCAAAATCTGACTGCCGTTTTTCATGCGTCTGTCCATTACACACTGAATTCAAGACGCATTTTCCCGTTATTTCCCGATCATGACCAGTCGGCAGGGGGTGCTCACTCCTCCATGGCAACTGATCCCGACTGATATTTTGGAGGTCCGTGTTTGCTCTTCTCCTATTTTGTATTGTTTTATGGAATTAAGATCTTGAATACTGTTCGTTATATCCAAGTTTCATCTAAACCTTTGAACAAGAAAGAATGTGAATGCAACATTATGGCAAATAATTACTATTATAAAAGTGGTGTGGTTAGGTTTTTTTTTTTAAAGTCATTTTAGGTCTCTTTATTGAAAGGCTAAAAATTATATATAGTAAGGCCAACTAGTTAGCAGGTGTAGGTTTAAAGCATGTCAAATTATTTTGATAATCATCAGCACAGTCCATTTTCTTTAAGCCGTTCTTTTTATTTCTCCTTTATCTGTGTGTAAACGATTCCATTCAAAATAACACGATAACCATTCATTATTAAGTTCCGAACTTTATTGTTGCCTTCAATCATTGCCATTTTTAATCCTGAACCTTAAGTTTCTTTGCATACCTAATGATATAGTCTATTCTACTTCACAAGCATTCGCTCTTTGACTTCTTAAACAAAAAATATTTAGTTTTTCGTTACATGGACATGGAAGAATTCCAAGTTTTATTACGTCACAGAAAATAATTTTAAAAGGGGGTAATTTCCCAATTGATTATCGTAATATCATAAATGACAATGCTTCCATTACTAGTATATTATGGACCAAACGTTTTCATAACGTTAAAAAAACTTCCATCACTCTTCAAGTTTGATATAAACAATGCATTATAAACGAAGTGAAAATTGTACTTTGCAAAATAAAAGAAAGAAATCACTTTGTAAAAAATATTTATTTAACAATTCCGTAAAGAATTTCACAACTTTTTACTCCGTTATTTAATTGAACATTTTGCTACATTGTACTTTCAGTTTCCAATCTCAGACAGATCTGTTGCTAATGTTAAAACATTAAATTAAAAACTTTCTTGATATATGAATCCCTCTGTTATGATATTTTTGAATTTGTCAATAAAAAACTTCAATATAACACAAGCAATATACGATTATTTTTTTGTTTCGTATAAGGTGATTATAAGAGAAGTCTTATAGATGACAAGTGGATCCTGTTACAGGCAATAAAATGAGCAAATTTGTATCCATTGCCAAAAAATTTCTAAAAATGTCTTGGTGTTTCGATTTTTACTTGCCTTCTTTGAAGTATATATTTTCAATATCTTCCATTCAATTTATAAATTACACAATTTTTGTTATAAGCAAGACTGAGAGTAATATCGATATTTTTCTAATTATAATTCAGAAGTTCTTAGTCAAATGTTCATTTATATAATCATGAACTTGAAATGATATATATTTGAGAGCAAACTGGGGATAATATATACAGATTAAATACAACACAATTAAAAGACAAAAAACATTCAAACGAAATCAGATGTCAAGATGATCAAGTCAAGGGAGATATAAAGCCATAGAACATATCCTACTGAACGAATCCAAATACTAACGAAATAAATGTTAGAAGTTAGAATTGTCTGTACCCCGGCGTGAATAGATAGTTTTCATATGACCTAAATTTAGCAAAAGTTATCTCCCGTTGGCCGCCATACTGGAGGTCCAAATGCTCATATTCCTTCATTGTTCAACCAATTTTAAATTTTTATATTTGCGATTTTGAATAAGGTATCATTATTTTTCTGAAATATATAAATTTTTGGAAGCCTCCTTTATTAAGAAAAAATTATTTAATAAAGATTTTCCACCAAATATTTCTGCTATATTTTCTTAAACTTGGTAAGACAAAGAGGAAAACTCACCGAGTCGACCTCCAATATGGCGACCAACGGGAGGTAACTTTTGCTAAATTTGGGTCCATCGAAAACTATCTATAGCTAGAAGAACATATCACGCATACCGAAATCGTTAAAACTTTGCCGAATTTCCACACTTTCGCCTCCATTTTTCGTAGTGAATTTATCATCGGTCAGCTGTTTGGGGCTCACTTCTTTAATTCTCACATAATTGATGTGACCCTCTTCTTCCAATTTCTTAAAGACCCAAAGTCGACGGTTGTCCAGAGTGTACCATCTTCCGTTTTTCTTGCAAACTCTTATCGGAGAAATCTCATCGATGACAAAGGGATGCTTTCTACAGGCACTAAGAGTAGAGTATATCGTGTAGCCATTATTAAATTCCTTCTTGATAGAATCTTGGCTGAAGTAAATATCTAATGGTTTCATTGTTGTAGTATTCCTTCCTTCTTCTTCAAGCTATTTTCGAATTTGATTCAACAAAAAGGGTATCTGATACTTTTAAAAACAACCTACATTCTAAGTTTTTTTCTTATTTGGGTTGTATTCAGGCTTTAGGTGAGGGTTATCAAATAACAATGAACAATAGTGCATGTGGTCTGATTGCTCAACATTCATCTGATATAACATTTACTTTACAAAACAGTATAAAAGAAAATATTTGGCAACATTCACTTTTTCGTAAAGTAATTTTAATAACCCATTTAGAAAAAGATTATAGGATCTTTTTTGCTTCTTGGTGTTTTATTAATTAAATAGTCGTTAATGATAAATTAACATCCTACACTTTACTGATATGACAAATTGCAACTTCCTTTATTATGAAATTGTATTCCAACATTATTGCTTTTATGCTTTTAAATGTTCACAATTGATTTGGTACGCATTAGACGCATCAAGGGCAAAAACACACTTTTATACAATCAGATTATTTTAACATAGGCATGCTATTGACAATGAAGTTGCAAATACAATAATGTTTTAAAACAACATTTTGAAGTTTTTCTTCTTTCAGAAAAAATGTTAGGTCATTATTTAACACCACAAACTATAAAATTTACCTGATACCCGCACATGGCAACATAGTGAAGGTATATGAAAGGTCTTGTCACATGGATTACATATGTGAAGTATGAATGCCCTAGCCCTTAACGTTCATAAATTATGGCCAAGATTGAAGTTTTGAAAAGGAGATCAGGTCACACTCCAAGGTCAAAGGGTCAAAGTTGTTGGTATATCCAATGAAAGATCTTGTTACAAGTGTTACATATGGGAAGTATGAAAGCCCTAGCCCTTAGTTCTAAAGTTATGTCCAAGTTATTTTAAAAGTAGGTCAAACTTCAAGGGCAAAGGGTCAAAGTTGTTGGTATCCAATAAAAGATGTTGAAAATAGTGATAGTGACAGTGATAGAATATGTGAAGTATGAAAGTCCTAACACTTACTGTGCAATACCGGTAGATATGGCCACGGTTAAAGTTTTTTTTAAAACGTAGGTTAAACTCCAAGGTCAAAGGGTCAAAATCTTTGGTTTCCAATGAAAGGTATTATTACAGAGAATATGTATGTGAAGTTTGAAAGCCTAGTAGCAACCATAGTACAAAAGTTATGACCAAAGTAAAAGTTTGGTATTTGTCAAACTCCAAGGTCAAAAGGTCAAATTTGGTGGTACCCAAAGAAAGGTCTTGTCACAAGGAATATACCTGTGAAATATGAAAGCCATAGTCCAATCAACTGACAAGTTATGGACAAGGTTGATGTTTTTGCGAACAAACAGAGACAGACAGACTGATGAAAGCTAGTAAGACATACGGGCGAACACGACAAAAACTATAATTGAAACGGAAAGCTGTTTCCTATATTTTTATTATAGCGAAAGTTATCGCCCTTGTCGTTATTGATTACTTATTGTATGCATTGAAAATAAATACTGAATTAGTGTTGAGTTCCAATTAAAGTTATCAATTATAATCATTGTATCTTTCTTTAGTTGGACTGATAAAAGATTGTTGATTGGAAGCTAGATTAGTGTTTTAACTAGTTTGTAAATATATAATCACTATGTATTATAGATGGTACTTGGGATATATAGGTTTTTACTGGCAATGGTTATGACAGAGGTGCTAGAGGTCAACCTCGTAAATCCTTTTTAGTGCAAGTAAGTGTGCGGGCATTGTATTGTATTAAGTGTGTGGTCATCCACGCTTACTACTTGACAGAGTGGGTGGTCATCCCTGCTCTGTAATTGGCATCTCTTAGTAACAATTGTGCGATGTTGCAACCACTATTGAAATAACGACCACTATTGAAATAAATATATCAATAGTGGTTGAGAGTGCATTTCAATAGCAAGCAAAGTTAGTAACCACTAATGAAATACGACCACTACTGAAAGAATTATATCAATAGTGGTTGAGAGTGCATTTCAATAGCAAACATAGTTAGTAACCACTATTGAAATATAACCACTATTGAAATAATTATATCAATAGTGGTTGAGACTTCATTTCAATAACAAACATAGATAGTTACCGCTATTGAAATACGACTACTTTTGAAATAATTATTTCAATAGTGGTTGAGAGTTCATTTCAATAACAAAGATAGATAGTTACCACTATTGAAATACGACTACTTTTGAAATAATTATTTCAATAGTGGGTGAGATTCATTTCAATAACAAACATAGGTTGCAACCACTATTGAAATAATGTTTACTTTTGAAATAAAGATTTCAATATGAATTAAATTACTGATTTCAACAGTGCTTTAAACAATGAATCCAATATACCCTGATTTATTTAAATAATAATTTCAAAAGTTGCTTACGTGGTGAAAGTTTTCTTTCAATACAGGTAGTATTTCAATAGTGGTTGAAACCTATGGTTACCATATTGAAATGCACCCTCACCCACTATTAAATAATTATTTCAGTATTGTTCATATTTCAATAACGGTTGAAACCTATGGTTTCCATATTGAAATGCACTCTCACCCACTATTAAATAATTATATCAGTAGTGCTCAAATTTCAATAGTGGTTGAAACCTATGGTTATTATATTGATATGCACTCTCACCCACTATTAAATAATTATTTCAGTATTGTTCATATTTCAATAATGGTTGAAACCTATGGTTTCCATATTGAAATGCACTCTCACCCACTATTAAATAATTATTTCAGTATTGTTCATATTTCAATAGTGGTTGAAACCTATGGTTACCATATTGAAATGCACTCTCACCCACTATTAAATAATTATATCAGTAGTGCTCAAATTTCAATAGTGGTTGAAACCTATGGTTATTATATTGAAATGCACTCTCACCCACTATTGAAATAATTATTTCAATAGTGGTCATATTTCAATAGTGGTTACTATGTATGTTTGTTATTGAAATACACTCTCACCCTTTATTGAAATGATCATTTCAACAGCGGTCGTATTCAATAGTGGTTACTAACTTTGTTTGTTATTGAAATGCACTCTCAACCACTATTGATATAATTATTTCAATAGTGGTCGTATTTCAATAGTGGTTACTAACTATGTTTGTTATTGAAATGCACTCTCAACCATTATTGATATAATTCTTTCAATAGTGGTCGTATTTCAATAGTGGTTACTAACTATGTTTGCTATTGAAATGCACTCTCAACCACTATTGATATGATTATTTCAATAGTGGTCGTTATTTCAATAGTGGTTGCAACAGTGCGGACATCCATGCTTGCTGCTGCGCAAGATCAGGTGTGTGGACATCACTGCCTGCATCTTGTGGTAGAGCATTGGTATGCGGACACCGTGTCTATAGTGTCAAGTGTGCGGTCATCCCTGCTTGTCACTGCGCAAGGGCGAGTGTGCGGTGTTACGACTAACCTATGTTATGGACAAGGTTGATATTTTTGCAAACAAACAGAGACAGACAGACGTATGGAAGCTAGTAAGACAGACGGGCGAACATGACAAAATCTATAATTATAACCTCAAATCTTCGATTATGGAGGCATAAAAATCCAAACTTTTACTTTGGCTTTAACTTTTTATCGGTTAGTGCTAGGACTGACCTATGTTTTCACTTATGTATTCTGTGTAACAAGACCTTCCATTTGATACTAACAACTTTAACCTTTTGACCATGACCTTGAAGATTGACATACTCTATTAAAAACTTTAACATAGGCCATAACTTTTGAATGGTAAGGGCGAGGGCTTTCACCTTTCACACACAATACCTTTTATTGACTACCAACAACTTTGACCTTTTGACCTTGGAGATTGACTTACTTTTTAAAAACGGATAGACAACTAGACAGACAAACGGGTGGACACGACAAAAACTATAACTATACCCCCCGAATATTTGATTATGGGGGCATTAAATCCAAACTTTTACTTTGGCCATAACTTTTGATTGGTTAGTGCTAAGACTTTCATATTTCACTAATGTATTCTTTGTGACAAGACGTTCCATTGGATACCAACAACTTTAATCTTTTGACCTTGGAGATTGGCCTACTTTTTAAAAACATAAACCTTGTCCATAACTTTTGAACCGTAAGTGCAAGGGCTTTCATACTTCATAGATATAATTCTTGTGATTAGACCTTTCATTGGATACTAAAAACTTTGACCCTTTGACCTTGACCCTGACTTGGGGTTTAACCTTTTTAAGAACTTTAACCTTGGTCATAAATATTGGACGGTTAGGGCTAGGGCTTTCATAATTCACGTATGTTATCCATGTGAACTTTCATTAGAAAGTAATAATTTTGACCTTTGACCTTGACGTACGAGTTTGACCTACCTTTGAAAAAACTTAACCTTGGTCATATTATGAACAGGTGGTGATAGGGCTTTCATATTTCACAATAATTTTTTTGAGACGTCCTTACTTTGGGTAAAAACAAATTTTAATATATTTGTAAGAACTTAAGAGTAAGAAAAGGGGATTGGTGGGTCATTAACTTGATTCGGCTATGCATCTTTGTTACCTTGTCAGCAAATACAATTTATCATTGAGTCAAATGCTGAATGATGTTCTAATACTAATTGCTAGGCCATTACATACACACTGAATTGTCGACAGATTTTTCCGTTGTTTCTTGATCATGAGGAGCATACAGCGGATGTGACCGGTCCGCAAGGGATGCTCACTCCTCCATGGCATCTGATCCCATCTCTGAATGTTTTGGAGGTTCGTTTTTGCTCTGCTCCAATTTTGTATTGTTTGATGGACTTTTGAGCTTGAATTTCCTAGTTATCTCCATACATGTATATTATATTTTAAGGGTATTTTATGAAGGAATTCTGAATTTTAGGATTCCAGTTGAGAAAGGGTACATCAAAATCACCATGGTTCACTAGGATGTTTATAGAATTTACCACGAAATTTTCATCCTTAGAATGTGAACAATGAGAATAAGTTGGATTTCCAGATGTTTAAAAATCAAGTTGTCCTAAAATATTATAGTAATGTAAACAAAGACGATTTTGTTATACAAACGTATAACAATTTGTACATGTAACCTTCATAAATATTGTGTCACCTCCAAAGAAGTAAAAACGGATGGATAAAATGGTGCGCATATTGCCTTTAATCCATATGCATTCTGGCCTAGTTGTCAGGTCTTCCTTTTCAGATTAAGCCCATCATTTGGCATAATCTTCAACATAATTTATTATAATAGCAATGAAGTTCTGTGACCACAATGAAAGATAAACTTCCTGTATTTAGATTCTTATGTTTATTCAATTCCATCCATTCATACTTGTACAGCACCTTTGATAATGCTATAATAAATAGTGTATCATACACACATAGCAAAACCTTATTTACAAAATAGTGTGTCACACGATTAGATCATACAATTCTGATTGTTCATGATAATTTCTTATAATACCAAGTTATGATACCAAATTCTTGGATTTGTCTAAAAAATTAAGTTATTTCATAATTGAAAAAATAAGCATGCAATTCAAACAACTTTCAAAATTTACTTGTTTTCTTGTCATTTGAAATTTTATTTAACTTGCTCACAGGAAAAAAATGGCAGTTTGGGGGTTTTCCTATGAGCATAAATATCTTGCATTAGAATACAGATATCTTAGGCGGAGATAAATAATACTAAACCTGATTTGTTTTCCAAAGGAAAATTGATAGTTAGCCAGAAAAACTTGCAATAAAGTGTTGCTTTATAGTTTACCTAGGATATCAATTTCCTAAAATATCTATTTTTCCCAACATTTTTACAATCTAAAACTCTTTTGTAACTAAAATTAGATCCATGGCTAAAAATACACTAAAAACATAATCTTTTTGAATAAAATTAATAGGAACACATCAAGCAGAAAATCCTAGCATTGTGTCAAATCAATCTAATTAAAATTAGATTATCAATAATAAAAGCAAAAACTAGGCCTATCTAATTTAAATTACATTGACAAATTTCACACTATTTACAAGATGTAAAACTCTCTTTTTACCTGATAACATGGATAAAACAAATGAATGTGAGAACACCAATAAAACGCCTGAAAACCAGAGAACAAATAACGACTAGAAGGAACAAGGGAAATAACTCAATAATTTGAACAAGAACATTTTTCTGTTGCATGAACAATCAAGAACTCAACAAACACACTGAATAAAAAAAAAGTCAAGCAAGGAAACTAATCAATCACATTAGGACTGATAGATTTAGAAATTCACATGTAGAAAGGTGAAAAGCACAGGGAAAAAACCTTGCATTTTCAATAACAAATTCAAGACATCCTAGGCCTTGATCATTAGTCAAATTTGTTTCAATTTTTATGTGTATTCCACTAGTTATGGTTAAAAAATTTGGACCATAATGGATTTTATGGATTAATTAATTACTGAAGTAATAAATACAACATTTATAAGATAATGACCAGTTAGATATTTGAGCAATAACTGATATGGTATAGCAATAACTGATGGTATAGTCAAAGATACTTCAAACAAGAAAATTTTTCTATTATAAGCTTCCTCTTTATGACAAATGCAAGGTAATTAGAATTTCATTGTCTTTTTCCCTAGAGTTAAAGAGCTCCAAAGGAACTATTTGTTATATTTCAATGTCCATATATGTTGTTGTACACTTCTAAAACAAGCTTGGATAAACAAAAGATCTATATAGAAAACAGTATATGTTCAGTAATTTTTGTATACATGTATTTTTCTTTGAATTGTAAAAAAAAAATTCATCAATTGATATCTTTTCAAAACCCCTGGTAATGCATACTGATTTTCTGTATGTGAACATCTGAAGACACTATACTCTTAAATTATTAAAAAAATCTTGAAAAATTAGCAGTAGGTGAATTATGTTTCATATGTCCTTAAGCACGTTAAGTGCAGTATAAATATGCATGATTACATTGCACTTTATATAAAGAAATACTTATCTAAAGCAAGCATTACATGATCAATTTTACATCAAATTTGCTTTCTTTGCAGAATATTTATGTTTACTGATGTGACATCATCATAAATCTGTTCCAACTGTCATAAGGAGGTGACTAAATGATTGATCAGGAATATACAGTACTTAGTGTAACATATGGTCCTCTGAACATTTACTATGTTTTGTTTTATATTATTCTTATTACAATGAAAAAGCATCCAAAATTGAAATGCACTCTGTAAAAAGAAAAAAAAGTTGTTGGTTGTGAAATTTTTGACCTGATTTTCTATTCTGATTTCTTTCTTTTCCAAAGAGAAAACACATTGTTGGAAAATATCATATTGATTAAAAATTTCAAAATATGCATGGATTTATTCCATTATTTGAAGGATTTATAACACTTTTTAAAAATATACATTGTAAAGATAAGTACAAAATATCACTTTTTTAAAAAAAAATCATATGTCTTATTAACAACTACAATGTGGTTAAAACCAACTTTTATATGTGTGCAGAAAATATGTGTTAGGTTACAACATTTCTATACTCATGAAAATCTAACATTGGTTGTAGACAGAATTCAAACGGACTTATTGAAATCAAAAAGAAAAGTTAATTCACAAGTATTTTAATACACATAATACATGTGTATATTAAAGCAGTTGGAGCATCTTTATAACAAAACATTTAGTCGAGTTTGAGCAGTCAAATCCAAAATTCCTGATAAACAAAAAAAAATTGGCTGAAGATATTTCTACATCATCAATGTATATGGATTAAGTACAACAATAAATAACAATGATTATCACATATATTGTAATGCCGCTTTCAGATGAACAATGAGCATTAATAAAATAAATACAAAAAAATCTTAGTTTGGCATTTAAAAATTTGTTCATTTCACAAGTATTATGAAATTCATAGATCAAAACCATACAAATAAATTCTTCATGATTAATAAAAATAAATAATTTACATTCCAATTTACAATCAGTTGAAGAAGAAAGCCATAAACATGAAATACATTTTCTTTAATAGATCTAATACATAATTTTGAAATTCACAAAAAATAAAAAATAAAAAGGGAAATCAAGCACAATAACTAATAAATATGGAATATTTTTTGAAAATTTATAACTTTAAGACATAAAAGCGGCACTTTTAATAAAACATTGACATAATTATGAAGCATAAACAAATTAGCATACCAGGTAAGATAATGAAGATTGTCTGGCACCTAGAATGCATACAATTGTGGAGTACATCCGGTACTGGACCCAAAATAAACTTGCATAACAAGAATTGCATTTTTATGTGCTTCTAACTTCTCATGAAACAAACCAAACACAAATAATCTCCTTGTCTATAGATACAACAACAAACTCACAACCAAAATTCTATGGCAAACAGAATTAAATTCCTCCTTAAAAAGGAAAAACAGCAGTGAAAAAATATAGTTCAGCACATCAAAGTTATAAGAAGCATCACGTATGAATGACACCGTTTGATACTTTTTTTGTTATTCTGTTGCTATGGTGATCATCATGGTTGGTGACTTCTGGGAGCTCTATGCAGGGGTTTTCTTGGCCCTCCACTGTTTTCTTTAACTCCGATCGAGCTTTTCTGATGACAAACCACAGTAACACAACTGTTAACAAGATCTGAAATAATAAAGTATAATATGTTATGATTGTACACAGAACTTTGAACATTATTTCTGAGGACTATCTGATTAATGCTGTATGTATAATTTTCATTATCAAAACTTTTAAAAAGAGGAAAAGTAGATCTGTCCTTCTGGGACTAATACCCCTATAGGGCAACTAAAGAAAGGGAATATATCTAAGAATACATGTAGTACTTCATGTAACTAATACACTGTAATTTAAAATAAATTGTGTTTTCTTACTAAACATTGTACTTGCAAATTCCAAAGGCTGATGATGCGTCTTATTGTTAAATATAATTTGGCGAAGACTAGCTGCAGAACTGTAGCTCGCTGATTGAGAAAAATTCATACAGATAAAGCAGAGAGCTACAGATCCATGTGTTGTAAAAACCTTCGATTTACGCCACCGATTTTTTGTTGCTCACTACAGTTAAATGTATGGTTAATTATCTGATATCATTTATAAAGCTGAGAAAAACATGAAATATAAGAAATAATACCTGTAGTGAGCAACAAAAAATTGGAATATAAGAAATAATACCTGTAGTGAGCATCAAAAAATTGGTGGCGTAAATCGAAGGTTTTTTACAACACTTGGATCTGTAGCTCTCTGCTTTTTCTGTCCGAATTTTCTCAAGCAGAGAGCTACAGTTCTGTAGCTAGGTGAAGACAAGACAGTCTTTGCATTCACTTAAATGTATAGAAAATATGATTAAAGCATTAATACCAATAAATACCGGGTACAGTCAAAACTACAAAATGTATCAATTTGGCTGAAAAATTCTACCAATTGCAATAAATTACAAAATCAAATAAAAGGAAATTAGGCCTTGCATTAATTCATATTTCGATATATTATGCAGTCAATTGTAGACTACAATCTAAATTATCTACCAAGCTACAGATTTAGATGTGGCAATTCCAGATAAATTACTGGATAAAAAGATGAATCCGAGTTTGATTTGATGGTCCTGTACAATGGACTACTTTCCCTATTTTAGATCAGATCTCTGCAATTATCCAGACTAAAGGCAGCTGTCATCTGCAAACAGTGTATCTTATATGGCCAATAAAGAGAGAGAAAGAGATGGTTAAGATTTGCATGTTACACTTAGGAAATTAGTGACTGCAAATTTCCCTTATTACCAGTACCTGAAGTTGCATAATTCCAACAAAAATTCAATTACCTGTACATGTATACACATAGTATTACTGTATCAAGACTTTCAGTGCTTGGTAGGGCCGCAGTCTATACCAAAATTGATAAATTGCCAACTCAATCAATGAAAATGTGACAGTTTAAGTTCTGATTTCAATGATTACTGTAACTGTAAAATATCAAAGACTCCTAAATCACTTCTACACATCAGGAATAGCATAATCCATCTCCCAATTTTTTTTTTCGAATTTTTCTTTCTTACTTTGTTTTTCTATGAGTTTTAAAGAAATGTCTGACCTATTAGTTTAGAGGTATTTTTTTCGTTTAACTTCAGATAATGGCAATATCATATGGTAATTCAAGAAAAGAGATATAGGAGTATATTGATTGATTGATTGTTAAAGGTCCCTCTCAAGACGCCACCATTTCCTGGTGGAGAGCTGCAAAGTCTGACCCATACTTGACACTAATGGTCAATGAGCAGTGAGGGATCTTTTTCAGTCCAGCACCTACTGCAACACAGATTGAAAAGCTTAGTTTCTATGGTCTCACTCGAAGGACTGGTCAAACCCCCCAATGTAAAGATGATCGAACTCCTTACTCTGCGACTCAGAGCAGATCGACACTCTAATCACTGCACCACACAGGTGACAATATTATAGGAGTAAAGGAGAAAATAGTCAATGAATGTAAATAATATATATTCAGATATTTTATACTGGCAACTTACCTGAACTGATAATATGAGATAACCAGTGGCCTGATTTGATTGGTCGGTTAACACGTCACTCATGGTTCGGAGGGTGGAGCCCATGTAACAATTCAGCACTGTTGTTGGCAACAATCCGATTGTGGAGGCAGCACAATATGACAAAAGAGGTATATCTGTTAGCTGAAAACATGAAAAAAGAATTTTATAGAAGACAATTTATTTGTCATTGTTGGATAAGAAGCTATTTCAAAAGAGGAACAGGTGTTTTATAATATTTCCATAAATTTTCTGTTTTTTGCAAATCATTGAACTTTTTAAATGTAGTTTAGTGTGAAAATAAGACATTTTGTGAAAATTTCAATGTTATTTAATGGATGAATTACAGTATAAAGACATAACTGAAAATATAATACGGTAAATCACAGTATATTAGATACTTATACCATTAGGTACCACAATATAAGTTTTTTTCAGTAGTGCACTTAAAATTACTTTTTTTCATCTGGGAAGACTTGGGGGTAAATATTTTTTGCTCTGTTATTCCATCTGTCTGTCTGTTTGTCTGCACCTTGTAATAAGACATTTCTTTTGGTACCACCAAATTTGACCTTGTTACCTTAACCTTGGAGTTTGACCCACTTTAACCAAAATTTTTTTAACTTTCACCATATAGCCATAACCTCTATATAGTTGGTGCTAGGGCTTTCATACATCACACATGTTTTCACTATGACAAGGCCTTTCAATTGGTATTAAAAAATATTTTACCTTTTGACCTTGACTTAGAGTTTGGCCCATTTTAAAATAACTTAAACCATAACTTTTGAACCCTTTGAAATAGGGCTTTAATATTTCACAGGCATATGCCTTGTGAGAAGACCTTCCACTGGGTACCAACAGTTTTGACCTTGACCTTGGAATTAAACCTGCATTTGAGAAATTTTAACCCTCATCATAAGCTACCATATAGGGGCATCAGTGTTTCACAAATACTGTACAATTATTGCTGTTTTTTAGGTCAATACAATGATTTAGACACCTGAGGAGTACAATATTCACTGAGCCAGAAGGGCGAAGTGAATATTGTACTTCGAAGGTGGCTAAATCATTGTTTTGACCGCAAAAAACAGCAATAACTGTTTTATTATATGATTAAATGATAGCAAACTCCTACAAGACTGTTTCTTTGCTTTAATTGAAAGCTTTAACAAGAAATTTCAACAAGAACACATTGTAACAGAAAAAATTGAACAGGTCAATAATTCCTTATATTGAGTCATTGACCTGCAATAATTCCTTGTATTGACCTGGAACGTCATGTGCAGATCAATACAACGTAGTATTTTTCTAACATAGTTGGATCTCAGCCAATCAGAGTGAAGGAAATTATTCAATCATATAATAAATCTTGTTATCGTATGAAATTGATTTGAACCTGACCCGCCATGGTTTAATCTGTTTATTATCATTAATTATCAACTGTCTTATCATAGTCAGTGAATCCAGCATTGACTAGAATGAACTAGACTAAAATGTACTATAACAGAGCAATTATATACATTTATCACTGTATACATTATGAATTGACTAGAATCTAAAATCTGACTTTGGAAAATTTTTATAAATGGCAAGTAGCATATATAAACTTATATTATACATGTATACAATCTCTTAACAAGAGTTGTAATTGTTTCAAAATTTAATGTATGACATGATCTATCCAAAATGATGTCGCTCACTGATGATGTACTATTCAAGCCATTAAAATCTACAAGCCACAAGAATTTTGTTTATTTTCAAAATGAAGTTGGATAAACTGCATTAATATGATCTTCATGTCATTGATCAGATAGTCAGATATAATGGACAAGTAAATGTCTACAGTTTTGGAAAAAGTTCAGTGTAAATCTTCAACACAAAATTTGATGTTGATTTCAAATCATCTCTGGTATTTGCACCAGTGGATAACAGGGGGAGGGTGTTGGGGGGGATAGGGGGCCTGCCCCTCCCCCCTCTTGTGTCCAAATTACACATATGATTTTATAATTCAATTTTTTTTCATTTGGTGTGGCTGTGGGCCTCTATCATGACCCCATATCGGTCCCCACTCCCTTTTCAAGATTCCTGGATCCGCCACTGATTTTGGGTCTTTTATAGTATTGGCATATTTTGAGAGGATAAAGGACTGAAAGATGTTTTGAGGTCTTATTGGTAAAATTGAATTTAACAAGCTTTACTTCAAAGGACTTGTGAAATTTGTTAATATAAAAAAGTTATTTACAAAATATTATGGTCTTAGTAATAAGTCCCTTTGTAAAGCATGGCCCAAGACATTGGTTAAGATGGAAACATCTGTCACCATGAAGTTATAAAAAGATCAGCAATTACAAGCTTGAAATCTATATTTATATTTGAGGTTCGTGACTTAAATTATTCAGACCATGGATTTTTTTGGATCTTGCATGATGTGTATCTAGCACCTATATTTATATATAATTATAGATTTAAAAACCCTTTGACTAGTTCATTTTGGGGTATAAAAAAAAGTTTTTGAAGAAGGGTATATAGTTTGAATAATATCAACAAAAATAAGTTGTTATATTTAGACTTGTATGGTAATACAAACCTGCAGTCAAAATATTTTGGTTTACAGTAAAATATTCTCCATCAAAATTCTATAAAATTATTTATTAACCAGTCAGATTAAGCTTTTGTTTTCAGTTTTTAAGGTTTGGTTGTATTTCTTGCAGGGGGGCAGATAGTCCAATGACTTTTAGTACTTATTTGCACTGTTATTAAGACTTTGTGGCCTTTAGTCTGTTTGTGACTTTTAAAATTCGTATGGCACAAAACAGTGAATTAGAGAGTTTTAAATTAGTGCAACCATAAAACACTTTCATTTTAGGATCAAAGTTTGAGAAAAGGCTCAAGTATGGTATTACAGGATATTATTTAATTATTTGTATCAATTAACTTTATCACATTAAATACATATATGACTCAACACATGTTTATCGTACTTTGCTCTATTAACACAGGATCTAAGCTATCATCTGATTCTGACACAACAGATTTTAATGTTGATTCAATGTCTGAAATGTCCTTTACACTGGTTCTTATTATGGGGTGCTGATGTTTGAGTTTGGAAAAATGTTACATAATTGCAATCACGTATTTGATAAGTTATGATATTAAATATTTTACTCATCAACTACTCAGATACAAAACTGTTCCTTAGACTGCAGGGGGGTGGGGGATTTCCCTAGTACCTATAATGTCATAAAACCCTGCCTCCTTCATTTTGGTATTCCCTCTCCTTCCAGTGTTAGTCAAGTGTGTTGGGGCATGTTGTGGTTGGGGTGGTAGGGGTGAAAAAAATCCAGGATTATCCCTAGATATTAAAGCAGTTTTAAGTTTCAGTAAAAATGTAATTTTTTTTTATTTCTGAATTTTTTGTTCTAATTTATTTAAAATTTTAAGGAAAATTCTATTTTCAAAAACTAGGATAATTTTTACATGCTTTTGATAAAGGGCCGGGTTTAATATATGCCAGCTGTCACCAAACTCTGTCCATTTTTGGAAAGAAGAATTACTTACTGAAAATAGTCCATTCTGTAATCCAAATGGAATAGGAGTAAGTCTGGCTAATGCTATTAACTTGAATCCTTGAGAACTCTGAACCACTTTGATCACTGCGTCCATTTTACTGTTGTGGAACCTCTTTTTGATGAAGTTTTGGCAGCAGTTTTTCATCACTAAATGCGCTACAATAATACCCACGGTCCCACATATCAGTACCACTATAGGTCCATAGATATAACCGTAGAGATACCCCGCAGCCACCATGAGGAGTATGTACCCCCAGGCCATGGGAAAAGAGGTCACAATGAAGAGGAGGAGAAAAATAAACACACTGATATAGGGGTCCGTTTGTTCTAGCCATAGTAAGAGATCTTTGATGTATTGTCTACAAGTCACGACTAGTATGCATATAATTGAGATCAGTATCACAGATGAAATGGAGAGTTGGTAACAACTGGGTCCGGAGCGACCTAAAATATCTCCTTCTTCCGAAGAGTCCAAATCACTTTCCTTGTCCTTCTCTATGAGGAGCTCCACATCTGGGGAGATGGTGGAGTCCACCATCCCCTTGTGGTGGTGACCCAGGGGTCGACCCGACAGGAATACTTCGTCCAGCGTGGAGGACTCGCCCAGGAACATCTGGGGCCGCATGTGAATGTGCTGCACGGTGAAGTGGAAGCCATCGGTACAAGAGGCCATTGCCACAGGGTTGAAGTTGTCTTCTGCTACCATGTGGTCAGACTGCTATAACCTGCTTCACTGTTAGAGGGAATAAATAGATAACATCATTGATAGAGTGATGGCGGAGAGAAAACAAATATTTACTTGTATACTTCACATTTAATGCATTTATATGTCACCTCCATAAAATACTTGACAAATTTATGTTGGGTACAGGACAACCTTAAAACTTAAGTTTTTGATTCAACATTTCAAGAAGAGGATCTGTGCATTCTGATGTTAAAGACTAATGCAGATTTTTTTTGTTAAACCTCAAGAAATAAATAAACCACGATGCACACCCTGACATATTGATTATAGAATTAAATACACAATACATGACTATGTAGAATGCATAAATATAAATTATATACATATATATAATTAAATAAATCATATGAATTGATTTTTTTGTCCCTTGACTCCCTCAAGAAGCCCCTGTACATTGATGCGATTATTTTTTATAACACCTTGTAACACCCCTACATAACCACTAAGCCACACTACCCTGGATATACGTATTGGTATAAGGTATACACACCTTGTTAGCCAAAGCAGGAAGGCAGGAGATAAAATCTTACGTACAACCTATTAATAATTCCTTATATTCGATCACCTATAACATGCGCCTAGGGAAGTATTTACCTGTCCAACACACACTGAAATTAAAGGTGAAGCAAAATGTCACACCTTGGCTTTTCTGCATTATTGTTTTCAATCCGTAAAGCTTCGAAAGGACGGGAAATATAAATCCAGGCATGTTCTTTTTATTTAGTCCTCGAGATACTTTATAGAGCATTAGTAAGGAAAAGGAGGGCGAAAAAATCAATTTGCTAGTCAATAATTTCTTTGTTAGCACGTTGTACCTCGTGCTTTTATTTGACTTTGACTGAAGGAGAGTGTTCGATGTGTGATTAACTAATTATTGCGACCTGAATTTGTACAATATTTGTCTGAGATTGTTTTCACCAATCTCCATCAAGTGTACGTGTCACTTAAAGCATTAGATAAATATTGAACAGTAACTAATAAATAAAATAATACCCTGACTATGGATGGAGACCTTTGAGATCAGGGGTCATGTATTGTGATTCAAACCCTTCAATATTTGATTACAATAAATTAAAAGACAAAATCTATATTATCCTTCAAAGAGAAAAAAAATTCTTCAGAGATTTTTTTTTCAAATACCTTTATTTTGCAATGTTGAATGTTTTTCAATCATTTATGCAATTAAATGGCAATTTTACCTTAATTTTGCATATTAATATTACTCTGAATTTAGAAAAAAAAAGTTAAGTATCTGTAATTAATGAACACATCATGCTGCAACTCCCATGACACATTAAATCAATCTCAATTTCTGTGATTTAACAATCAGTCCTCTAATTTAACCTCAAGAGAGTAACCATTTGCTCAATAAGTAAGCCGTATCACTAATTAATTAAACTGAAACTTTGAGAATGAGAATTTCATTACTACACCCATTTAAATTAACAAAAAATGAGATCTAATTTAAAGCAATCATGGGAAATTGATGCAAAAATTTGTAATGAAACTTTAGGTCAATAAAACAGTTTTACAGATGAAGTTGTATATATTATGTTCACCTAGAAATTATGCAATGCATGAAAATATAATTAACATTGGATTATGACATGCATATACACCTCTGTATTATGAAATTAGAAAGAAATATTAATTATTGGAAGAAACTAATAAAAAAAAATTTTACCTTAATAATTTATATAACTCAACTTCTTCAAATTATAACCATCAAAACTCTGCTTTTTTCCTGCCATGTTTACAATCCTGGATCATTGTCAGTTCTGTGGATCAAGATTTAGAAAGAAATTAATATACATAAATACATACACAAAATAAACAAATCAATAAGACATACACAGCTCTTTTTTGGAACTCTGTACCCCTTGGGAAATCATTTTTCATCACGTGCTTGTGCTTGTAATGAACTTTTGCCTCTTCATTCACAAATTATATTAATAAAAAACATCATTCACATAATTTTTATCAGACTCTTGAAACATCTGATCATGAAAAAAAATTATAGTAACTGAAGAATTTTTATTACTGTGAAATCACTATTTTGTGACGGGTGGGGGTGGGGGGTGTAGTTTTTCGTTGTTTTTGAGGCATGGAAAGACCCACAAATTTATGACTACCACAATAATTACAATCTCATATGCATTACTACTAAACTAAACTCCAACCATGAAATAAAGTCCCCATGAACCCAAATTTTTATCTCAAACCTCGAAAATTTGACCCAAAGAAAATATGTAATTTTACATTTTATACTAGATATCACTGCTACAACATCATGGTAGACAAGATAATGTCTATTAACTCTTATTTCCCTTTTTTATTATATTATTATTTATAACCTTGACCTCAAAGTGTGACTCTGACCTCTGCTACCACATCTTTATAAAAATTGAAGTTTTCATCTAGTGCACCTGTGGGTGAAACAGTACCCAATTTAAACTATTGTTGTGAACACGGTGAAGGAAAGAACAAAAACTTAATTCATAAACAATGTATCTCTCCCTTTTCAGTGACACATTTGAAGAGAAAAATATTGAATCCACCCCCCGAATATTCTTTTCAAATCTTGATTATCAAGCATGTTGTCAAGGAAAAGTATATTTTTTTAAGACTCCCGACCACATTGTCTTTAGACTAAACTCTAACACTCTACCTAAGCATTTGGCAACTTAAGTCAACCCCACCCCTCCTTTAACTTTGATTCCTGGATCCACTCCTTCATTTTTCTAATATCTCAAGGATCATAAAACTGGCTGCAAGACTTTATTTCCCAAACTGCTAATGATGATGTAGACATCATAAAAACTGGTATATGATTATCATACAATACATAAAAGTTATTTTATTGAGGCATTGACCCACTAGTAACTTTCTCTCTTTTATAATCTCTGCAGGTATAGCCTAAATTATTAAAGTCCCAGCTAAAACATCCATGGAACTAGAACAACAAACAACATTATTTAGCTTTATTAGGCCTGTGCACCTTTCATTTATACTTTAGAATTTTCATGAAAAATTTCTGGTTACCTGAACTATAACATGCAGCCTTCAGTCATAAACCACAGTAATTAACAACTTTTCTGGGGAAAGCTGGAATTAAGGAGTAACCCAGCCTCCCCCTCCTCTTTATTCAAACCAGATATTTTTTTTCATAAAATGTACTTCATAACAATTCAACTGCAAACCATAAAACATATAATAGATACATGTATAAAATGCCAACTTTAATATCTGGTCACTACAGTTTAATGCCAAGCAAAATTTACATTCAATATAACATATAGTTTACATACCTTACCCATAAGGAAAAAAAGTTTCCCAAAAAAGTGTAAAGTGTAGTATTTCTGCAATGGTCTGGTAGTTTAGTCCTTACGCTCTATCACATGATAAGAGAGTTTATATAACTAAAATTTTTGTGGACTATTCTGGTTATTTTATTGCCTCCTCAATGAAACATTAGACCCCAATTGTAAATGAAAACAGCCAGACCTAATGTAGGTCAAACTACATAGTACACTCATACATCAGCCACATGTATAAACAAATAAATAAATTGCACTTTAGACATCAAATATACTATAAGATTAAAATATGGGTCAAAGTTGATTTCAAAATGACATGTACATCATAATTGTACAATAAGAATTTAAGTTCTACAACATTTGGGTTTTTCATGGTACGAATATTATAAACATAATAAATGAAGCTTTAATTATTATAAACATATTCAAAAAAGCTATACAGAGGGCATTTTATCTAGTGGCTAATTTCTTCATACTCATACCGGTTTTAGGTGTGTGAATGCTCTCTTTATGGTGTGAAACACAGGTCAATTCATACTTAATATATTGGGAGGGGGGTCATATGAGGATAAGGAGGTAAAGGAAGAAGGATTCTGGTTTCAGTGGTTCATCAAATTTCTGCTGATGTACGTAACACAATTTAATAGTGACACAAGATCTTGCTCATTTGAATCCACTCATAAGTACATGTAGTTCATCTTCGAACCAATACAAGGACGTACACGTCTCATAGTTCATTTTCCAACCAATACAAGGATTTAATTGATTGTATGTCATAACAGAGATTGAATTCTTATTCTGATAAAAGCTTTTATTTAAACTCTCAGTTAAATTATTTATTCAACTGCATGCTTTTCTTACATTTAGATTGTACATTAAATTATTCAAAGCACTATTTTAAACTTCTGTTCTTAAAAAAGTTTTTTCTTCTTATAAAAAAAAAAGATATCAAATTAATATTGATTTATAAGTACATGTATGGAATAACAAAAGTGACACAAAACTATTTCTTCGAGGTTTAATATTTTGAAATATTTTTGAGACAAAATATTCCCTGCATCTTCCATCAAAATTTAGGCATTTCTACACTTACCACAACTGAACAAGTTATGAGATGAAAAACTCTACTATGTTAACTATGATTTAATCAGAATCATAAAATTTCTGGTGTATGGAGCTTTAAATTTATAACTATATTTAAGGAGGAAGAAGATTTGGCAATACACTTTACTTTCAAGCACCTGCCCGACTTTTACACCGATACAGTCACATTGTTGTGCATTTCTAATAAGCATACTATATATATACACATTGTACATCAAATTTTTAAGAGCAAATTATGGAAAACAACAGTACATTTCTTATCTAGTGTAAATAACATTTTCTGTTATATGAGGAGCAATTTTAAGTATACATTTGAATACAACAATGAATCCTTAGACCATCTAAAGGCATACAAATTAAAGTATTGTACTGGCAAAATTACATACTTTAAATGTACATGCATAAAAATTTATCAATTTCTGATTTGTCAATTTTATAAAATTTCACTGATAGTATTTTGGTATTCTTTGAAAATTCTAAATAATAATTTAGCATGTTCCTTCAAATCAGACAAATATCTCATCTGTGATTTTTATGCAGAAACAATTGCTTGTTTTTCTGCCTATTTTTTGCAACTTTTTTATGTTTTATAATCCTTAGTTTTAGGACCTTTTTTATGCATTGAGTGATTGACTGTCTCACTCACAGCTTACAGTTTAACTTCAGAATCTTAAACACCAATATCTTTAATATCATTGTATGGATTTACAAGTGATTTGGAAGTCCTGAAGTCTTTACTTTCAAAGCCCTTGATACATTGAATCACTGAGTATCTCAAAGATTTCTTTTATCCTAATGATGTTTGATTAACGATATACAAGTCATGTATTTTTAAAAGTTGAAAATTCCATTTTTTTTTCAAGAATTACTGAGCATTACAGGTTTTTGGTACCAATGATCTACATTTTCAAAAGGTTTATATATCATACTTTCTCACTGGTGAACAAAATTTTACTTCAAAGAATCCTTAAACAGTTAAATATCCCATTTTTTCATTTGTCACTTGTCTTTTATTAAAAGTAAACGTAACCAATATTTTCTTTGAATCACTAATTAAAGTACGCGCTTTCAATTATATCTATAATTTTCTTACCTTTCGTCGCTTTGTATCGTATGAAAATGTTTGGATCATGATCATGAGTTCATGATTAAGGGCTAAAGACAGGTTGGGCCCTACTTTTTTCTTCACTTGGAAACGTGTGCCATTGTACTGTTTACAAAATTTTCATGATATTGCATGCATTGCGCCCTTGTGAAATTTCAAAAGCACGTTCTATTTAGTACCCTTTAACGCTTTTAAGAGCACGAGTTTGTGTTTTAAATAGCCAAGTGCATGCCAACGAAAATAAACTCTGCCCCTTACATCATTAACGATCGAAATGGGATAGCCATTTGGATTTGTTTTCCTCAAACTCAAGGCTTTGATTACTCAATTCTTATCATTTAAAATAAAGAAGTTTGTTCTATCTAAAATATGTAACATAAAACCGAAATATAAAAATATTTCTTTTAGTCTCGTTCAACCAGACCCTCGGCTGTCTCCGTAAATCTCCGACCACCCAGAGGGTCTGGTAAAGATACGTGATATCGATTGTAGCGCCAAAGCGAGGCTTACCGAAATTCTGGTAAAGTTTTTGATTGGCTGAAAAGAACACACCTACATGATTTAAACAAACACATGATAAATCAGCAGAAAAATAAGTTAAAGATATAAAAGTTATATGTCTAAAAGTTAAGGCTGTTAGATAGGGATTGTTTACTGTAATGCCCACCAGTTATAGGTAAGTGTATAAATCAAGTTTTTGATTGGCTGAAAAGAACACACCTACATGATTTAAACAAACACATGATAAATCAGCAGAAAAATAAGTTAAAGATATAAAAGTTATATGTCTAAAAGTTAAGGCTGTTAGATAGGGATTGTTTACTGTAATGCCCCTCAGTTATAGGTAAGTGTATAAATGTGTAATCTTGCAAATATTCTGTAAGAAAGCAAAAGTGAAAGTAGTGTAGCCCTACCTGCGTAATACACATTCCTTCGATTGATATTGTAATTTCTCGTTTGGTATCCCTAATTAAAGACCAGTTTATTGATAATATGTTTTACGGTGTGACCGTTGGGGCGAGCGCAGTTGTACCATCACTTGAGATCAGCCACTTCGAACGTCAAGCCGCACGAGATATCTCGACTAGCTGTGACGTCATACAACGTCACAAAGCTCGTCGGAGCTTACGGAGACAGCCGAGCGTCTGTTTGAAACTATAGAACTAGTGCAATTTTTGTCGAAAAACATTGCAGAGTTATTTCTTGTTTCTTTGAAAGATTTCTACAAACTGAAAGTCTGATATATGCTTTACGTTATTATTTATTTATTTATTCGGCAATATTCGCGCAAAGGACATTGGGTAGTGCAGGAATTCTGGGAATGTTGCACAGAGAAATTTGGCTGACGTATGTACAGATTTCAATCCGAATTTCCTCTGTTCTTACACGTTAGTCTATTGAGCTCGCTTCGCGAGCGTCGCTTCGCGACGCTTGCTGCGCTCGCTATAAAGTCACAATCAAGCAGAAGAAACGTCTTGAACGTTTGATTACAAAAAGGATTTTTAAAATGAAAACAAGATAGCGCCCTCTGACGGTTACAAACGCTTACGTGATTCTTTACCAGACTCTCTGCTGGTCGGAGTTCACGGAGACAGCCGAGCGTCTGGTTGAACGAGACTATATTTCTTTTAATTTTGTATATGGCCGCTTACATCAATATACAAACGAGACAGTGGAGAGAGAAAAAAGAGGGGGGGGGGTTCTTATGGAATGCCATATACGACAGCCAACTGCTTACTGCCAACTGCTGACTGCTTACTGCCAACTGTCAGCTGCTTACTGCCAACTGCCACACATATTTGAATAAATTTTATATTTATATTGATATTTATATGAATTTTCAAAAAAACAAACAAACAAAAAAGGCGCGGATCCAGGACATTTTTTTCCAAGAGGTCACCCTGGTAAAATTAAATTGACTAAATGACCATTACAGTCATTTAGGGTATTCCGAATCACCTTTTACATTTTGACTGCAGATGATTTTATTAAAAACTTTTCCACGGTTGTTTGGTATCAAAGGAAAGCCAATTTAGTAAAAAATCAGATCTACTTAATAGAACGAGTCTATCTTCGATACAGCGACCTTGACGGGGGTTATATTTGGATCACCTTTTTAGTGTATTGCGAATCACTTCCGGGTATTTCGAATCACCAGGTAAATGGGTTGAAAACGGCCAGAAAACATCATTATAATTGATGAACTAGTTAGTATTGTTTATGAAAAGCTCCAAGAATAAAAAGAATTAAAATATTCTTGTTTGAAAGTTATCAACACCCCCCTCTTTATTCGCACTATAAAACAGCTTTTCAGAAGCGGATCATGCAGAAAAGCAATTATTACCAAGAAAATAAGGATTTCCGATTTTACATGACTGTAAATTTTTGACATGTAAGTATAATTATGTAACTTTTTTGCCCCTGTGATTTTTTTCGCTGCAAAACAATTTAGGCCTAACATTGAAAATATCATAATTCTACGAATCGGCTACCAAAAAAAAAAAGATCATATACATGTAATTATGATGTTAATAAAAGAAATGTGTGAAAAGGAATAAAAACTAGCTCTTGTTTAGATATATGTATCACAATTAATAAATATGACATAAAACACTGCAGACGTGCACAGTGTACATATATGTGTACATGTATATGCGTGCAAGTCCAAATTTACACATGTACGATAAAAGGATCAACACTGGTCAAGCTACTCATTAACTCTTCACAGCTTTTCCATTTCATAATTTTCATAGGTCCCTTGCATGTAAAGAAACCGATCAAAATATCGGGCATATAACAAGTATGCAGCATGTGCAATTTCTTCAGTTGCGGTCATGCACATATGTGATTCGAAATACCCTAAACTGTAGGGGCTACAAATGCGGTTGTAACATATACATTTTTGAGATGTAATAAAAAAACATTAATGCTTATGAAAGCTCATAAAAATTCCGTTCTATCAATACCTAATATGCTAGGTTTCATCCACCAACAAAGCCACGACATCGATGAGAAATATACTGCAACGTTTATACACGGAAATTTTCTTCGAGAAGGATAGCAAGTTAACGAATGAATTAATTATTTTTTAATAAACGCATTAACTTTACCTCTTTATTTTTTGTATGAATTAAACATGAACCATGTTGTTAATGACTATTTAGTTTTCACACGTGTGCATGTTTCGTACAAGATACAGCGATAAGGTAAATTACCGAGTGTCGCGAAATGCAGTGTGATTCGGAATACCCTAAATGACTGTATGTTTTTATTTATGTATTATTCAATATACAGTGTATGCCATTGATAAAGTACATTGTTTATTTTTATTTTCTTATTTGAAATAGGTAATAAAATGGCTATTTTCTGCTTTTGATCTTAAAAGAAGCAACACCCCCACCCCACCCCCGGAAACAACAAAAACCTTTGAAGTGAGAAAATTTAAAAAAAAAGATTTGTCGTTTCGCAGATAAAGACGTTTTGAAAATTAATTTATATTTTCCATTATATTCTGTAGTTAGAAATTTCCTCAAATTAAAGATGTATATCTCTGTGTGTTATAATGTTTCACATGCAAATATTTTGGGGGTGGGTTGGGGGGCACTTAAAAGTTGTGCAGTCATGGGTTAATGTATAAACTAAACAAATTAAAACTGATCCTGGACCCTCCACGTAGAAAACGCCGATCAAACATTTATATCTTTGTTTTTACAGATAAGATATGTTTTACATGCATAGATCTAGAGAGAGAGGTCCGGACCACCCCTCTGAAATTTGTAAAGTTATTTAATGCACAAACTAAACCAACTAAAAGTTATTCAATGAATAACATAAATCAACTAAAAGGAACATTAGAACTCCCCCCCCCTCCCCCCGAAAACGCGGTTTCGTGTTAAGTTGGTATGAAAAATGTCATAGACATGAAAGTATGATGCATGAGAACCCCCTCTTCCCGGCCGAAATAAATTTTCACATTAAGGAAAGGACTTCACTTTTTTTTTCTTGTCAAGAAATTTCTGGGTTGTATTTTTTTTTAACATGAGTGACCCTTTTGGAAAAAATGTTCTAGATCCGCGCCTGGTTTTTTTTTTTTTTTTTTTTTTGAAAATTCACATAAATATCAATATAAATATATAATTTATTCAAATATGTGTGACGGTTAGCAGTAAGCAGCTGACAGTTGGCAGTAAGCAGTCAGCAGTTGGCAGTAAGCAGTAATGTTGACTGTCGTATATGGCATTCCATAGGTTCTTACAGGCAGTTCCATCCTCATATGGTGTATCCTACAAGAAAATCTGGATCTGCACCTTTTATAAGTCCATTGTCTTCCTAATATCAGGGACCTGCATACCAGTATATAGCCCACATTGAATTAGTTTTAACAAATATAATTAGAGGGGTTCTACATAAATTTCAATTCACAAATGACAATTGTCAAAATACACGACCCGCCTTTTGTTCAGTAAAAATGTCAAAGAAAGCATGATTTTTTAATATTATTTCTCAAGAAACAAGAAAATATATTTTGAAGCTGTAATGCGGAAAATTCTTCAAAAAGCCATACCTGCTCCACCTCTTCAACTTTCTTTTAAGAGCTCCTCTCATGTTTTTGCAATTTTTCCAAGAAAAAAATTAAATTATGCCCTTACGAAAGCTTCGACTTATTACGCTGAAATTCCGCGAATATAAACAAGAAACATTTGCGTTGTAATTGGCGAATGAACGCGACATTTTCGCAAATAAATGTGCGTTCAGTGCATAGCAAACAAGCGCAAAAATTTCGCAAATAAAAATGAATTTTTATTATTTGGCGTCCGCCACTTATATATCTGGCGGCCGCCACTTATTATTTGGCGACCGCCACATAATTTATATGGCGGCCGCCACTTATATATCTGGCGGCCGCCACATAATTTTTTTTGGCAAAAAGTGCATGAGTGTTATTGTATCTTTATTGGGTTAAGAAGATGGATGTTGACACAGCCGCTGCTTATTGATAAAAAAAAGTCAATGATAGGAAACAAGGGTAATAAAATGCGATCTACCCTTTACACATAAGTATAGTTTTTGAACATGTTGAATCCTCGTAAACCTGATATTCGACCTATACATATACACGTAGAGAGGTACTGTGAGCAATGAGCTCTCTAAATGATACCCCTGCCTCCCATAATGATATAATTACAGATGTATAAAGGAAAAGTGCATTTTGATTTGACACTTCTTCTGGGTCTTCACCAGAGCAAAACATGGGCTTTGCCATTAATGAGTATATCATATGGGAGGCGGGGTGGGGTGGGGTGGGAGATATCAATATTGAGCTTAGTGCACAATTTCTTAACTTTTCCTTTTTCATTGAATTCGAGTTATCACTCTTGCCTCATAAACATAATGTTTTGCTCAGTCGGTATGGTTACACTTTGTCTGTCTGTTTGTTTGTTTGGACTATATTTTGGGTAGACTGCGTAAATTATCCCCTTTTTCAGCATACCCGGTAAATGTATTCTCAGTGCATAAAGCACTATCAATGCATCTTCGTAGACGTATATTCTGTAGAGCAGTTGGGCTTTTACTAATAATATTTTTAAAGAAAACTTGTCAGGAAACTTATCAGTGATATTATAAATTAATGCAGCAAATTTGTATATTAACACGTGTGTACACTAAAATGACAATAGGTGCTTTGGGACGGTGCATCCACCCCCTCCCACCGTGTTTCGTTTCCCATGGTTTCCTTGATTTTTTTTTTCTTAAAATACTTTTTTGTGATACGTTTACTAAAATATACAAAAGAAAAATTCAAATATTAACCAAAAAATTGAATTTTTTATTTAAAAAGAAAATCATGTCTCTGATTCCTCTTTTCGTATACTTTTTCCTGTTTCTCTAAACAAAAATTAAGACATTTCATAACTGGTGCTGTCATTTTCTATTTGAACAAATGCTTTAAATTGCCTCCATTCCCCGCAAAAGAGAAAATCAAAGTGCATTTAATTCTAGCCTGTCGATCAACGAAAGCCATATATGGACATAAGTATTTTTAACGAATTTTATAAAGAACGTAAGGAAAATATGATTAAAGATATCATTTCTCTAGTGATAGTGTTTTCTTGAAAAGGAAAATCCAGGAAATATAGATTTTGCGAAGGTGCCAAAATCTATTTCATATCTATGTATATTATATAACATTTTTTATATGCATACATGTATTTTTATCATGACAGCTTTTTTCCCTTCATATTTATTCTCAAAACTGGCAGGCATAGAAATATTGTGAAGGAATTAAGAATTTGTGAATTTTGTAAAAATATCATAGAAGACGAATTTCATTTTGTTTTAATTTGTCCCCTATACAAGGACTTGAGAAGTAAATATATTAAAAGTTATTACTGGAAAAAACCATCCGCATTCAAACTAGTCCAATTATTGTGTGTACAAAACTTTTCTGAGCTTTGTAACTTAGGTAAATTTCTGCATTTAGCTTTTAAGTTAAGAAATGAAAAGATGTGATTCATTCTTCGGTTGTCCAATCATTATATCAGTATATTCATTTACATTTATTATGTGATTCAAAGTTTTTATATCTAATGTATAGACGCGCCATACCAAGTGACTTCATTTTACAAACTATATAGGCGCTGTTTCTTTCATGTATTGATACCATACCAAACCAATCATGTTTTTTCTTAATTATATTTGTAATAAAATTGTGATTATACGTATGTATTAAGCAATAAAGAATAATAATGTTAAAAAAAATAGAAGTTCAACAAAATGTTTGTACCTTGGAAATGTAAGGGATCGTACGTGCCTTTCCCCTCCGTCAGTTAATCAGCAAGGGTGGCAGGAACAAAACTAAAAGGAATATGATCATCTCCCCACATATTTTTTTATAGTTATTGATGATAATTAAACATAAAGTATTTTGAAAAATGAGGAAACAAGGACCTAGGGCTATGAAAACGATATGGAGAGTTGTGTATTTGAAAACACAGCCAAAATTTTCAGATTTTGACAAAGAAGATGGGCGAATAAGGCGGACAGAATGCCAATAGTGCGACAGATAAGAAGTGAAAATTTTAATCTCAATTGAATCCAAATTTTACTTGATATTTCATCTAATATTAAAGTATACTTTATGTAAAATCTCTACAATTTAAAAAAAATCTCACAAAGACTAAAAATATTTCCCTATGAAAAAGCTTACGCACACTAAAAAGAAGAAAAATGATCATTTTCTCATACTTAAACAAAATTTTTCAATATGGGTGGGTCTTCTCTCCATTTTTTTGAAAGATGATCCTAAAAGTTGGCAATAAAATACACATTTTTTGGTTTTCAAAAACATGGAGCGAAGACCCACTATACCTTAAAAGTACACTTTTATGACACAACATTAGCATCTTTCCGAGAAAAACTTCAAGTCCATTCAGTCGCGGGTCATATCACAAACATGATTTAAATGCATAAAGTCTCCATGAGCGGTGTAGCATAGTGGTTAACGCGTTAGTCTCAAAGCAGTATGCTATTGATAAGTCGGATTTTTATTGCTAGGGGTTCGAATCCCACGAATACTATCTAATAATTTTATGAAAGAAAATTTTTTACGAGATTTTTTTCTCTCTCAGAAAAGTTTTTTTCTCATTATTTCTAAAATTTCAATAATTAGACGTTAATTTAAATAATCAATTCACATATTTGGTGTGATTTTTTAATATCTGACGCTATAGGCATTCTGCCCGCCTTGTTCGCCCATCTTCTTTATTTGATAGAAAATTTGAATATCTGACAAGTGTTTGACATCCCCCTCCTCCTTTTCAGCCCAATACTGCATTAATATATCATCAAAGGGATGTAACTCTGTTATGCTTGTTTGATTGAATTATTTCATTAAATACGCCTTGGTCTTCGTACTTTGAATACTAGTATAACTTACTTATCTTGTCATTCTTCCTTGGAAGAAAATGTTATTAAAAAGCTCAGATTTTTTTTATTATATAGCAAATTGTTTATTTGTGAACTTGTATGCAAGATTTCACACCAAGGATCATTTCAATAGATATACTCGAGATTAATAGAATTTAAACTATAGATCATGTCCGGCATCGAAATTGAACTTTTGAAGCAGAGGTAGTGTAGATACAGCACAGATCTAAGAAGTCTTATTTTCATTAGATTGTTTTCTATCGTAAAAAATATTATAAGATAACAGCTATGCAAATAGGTTTAACAAACCACGATTTTTTTCAGATGTTCTTAAAAATGTATTTTCCTATTGCAATTAACTGATAACCTCAAATCAAAACAAATATAGTTTTAATCTTTAAAAAATATATCATCATCGGTAACAAAATTAATCAGACAAAGTCATTTGATTCTTCCAAAGTCCATGAAATTTCTTTTTTCATAAACTTACTGTAATGACATAGACATAGGTAATTTTATGTCTCGAATTATATTAAAAGTACGGTTAATTTAAAGTTTCCAAGAAATTTATCTCAACTCAAATCAGTGGTCGAGATATTAATTTTAAAGACTTCGATGTTAAACTCCGACACACCTGTCATAACTATGATTTTCACGGTAGGTGAATTTTACCACCTTTTTGAACATTCTAATTACCGATGACAGGTCGCACCTGCCCACGTGGTGTTGTTTACAGATGGCGCTTCCCGGAAGTTATTTGTTTCAGTAGTAACTCAACATGGCGTTAGGGCCAGACTGGGTTTCTCAGTCTTGGTGCTTCTTATGGATGTTTACTCTATTATTAAGTGAATCTCAGACGAAAAAGACACAAACATGTAAGTACATTTTATGCCTATAATTGCCTTCTTTTAATTTTTGCAAACAAGCCCAAATGACTTAGATAAATTGTTTGTTTTTCGCCGAAGTGCTCTGCTTCCAAAAACGTGTTAGTTTTGAAAAAAAAATTGTAACGATCGATCGATCCAGAATTCCAGGGAACTCGGTGTCATTCAAGGGTCTCCCTATCTTTTAGAAGAAAAGTCGATATTTTCCTGATCTGGACATTTTTAAAGTGCCACATTTAAATATTTACATTGAAAAATTATATTGAAACTGAAATTTAAAAAGTTTTACGTTGTACCCATCATGTGTCTTATTTGTTTTCCTTAGTGTAACACCGGGGATCAGATTGTGATTTAAGATATCAATATAATATTCCAATACTTTAAGATAAAGATTACTTGTACTGTGTGCTGATTTTTTTCCTCTCGATTTTTCCAGAGCAGGTATCAAAGTGCTTTCACATAACTAATGGGGGAGAAATAATAAAAAGGAAAGAACTTTAAATAAAAGAAAAAAAATCTGAAGTTAAAATATCACTGATTAGGCTATTTCCATTTTATGGTGCAAAAAATGTGGGCCCAAATCATATTCATTAATTAACATTGTTTGTAAGTATTCAAATTATTAATCCTAATGTATTGAATAGGACTCTAAAACAGTTAAAACAATAATTATGGTATGTTGAAAAAAAAAATACAAATTCAAGTAAAAAAAAAAAAGCAACAAGGCTCTCTACATTGATTTACGGATAAGGTACAAAAATTCTTAAGTCCCCAAAGAAAATAAAAGATGAATTTCTTCATACAATAAAGTATTAGACTTTGAAAAGCTGTTCATATGCTATTGCTTCTCTATATAGGATTAGTCACTTCTCGAAAAGCAACTAGAAACACATGCTATATTTATATTAAGAAATATATGCCCTGTATTAGCCTGTAATTCTCAAAGTTCAGCTTTCATATGAAACATGTGTCAAATATTGACCTCATTTTGCATTCTTATTAGACCATGTATGCTTATAATAGGTTACATCTACATAGAAATTATTATAACAGAGCATACAATATCGTATCTAGAATAGTTTAGATGCCAGTTTGTCTGTACAAAAATGGATTACTGTTCCATTTCATATTGATGTCATGGGAGTATAATGTTGTTAGAAGATTTGTTTATAATGAAAATAAAAGATATATATTTACTTTGTCTGATATTGTAAGGCTAATAGAACTCGTATTATACATGATAATTTGACGAATCCCCTAGTTTTATTAGTGCCAGTGTCTGCATCTTACGTATTGTAGACATTGAGAAATATATGTCAATAAGGTGCAGAGAATTTTCTTGTGGGTTTTCCAGCCCTTTAATATGTTTAATGGCATTATTATTTATTAATTTGTAACTTGTTGGGATTTAACTTCTCTGAAGCTATAAAGAGAAAATCAAAGCTCCATGTCACATAATTATTTTAAGAGAAAATTCCTTGTCATAATCAAAACTCTCAACAACAAATTAAAGGGCTTTTCTTATCTCTCTCCAAGTGGTATTAAACTGAGCTTGCGAACTTCATCCTCCATTAGAACACTTTTCTATTATGTGTCAATTTTGACATGCTTGATAATGGATTGTACACAAATAAAATTCTGAAATTTGAATCGGTGATTACCATCTTTTTAAAATAACAAAAAAATCCCTTACCCACAAAGGGAGAAATAAATCTATAGTAATTGTACACGTTTTCTGTAGCGTAGTTTAATGTACATGTAATGATAAGTACGCTGAATAAGAGATTATTAGAAATACATGTTTTTTGTTAACATCTAAATCTGTATTTCTCTTCTCTTTTTTGTTTTCTATGGAGAAGCGGGATTGAGAAGTGATTAGAAAACAAGCTCCAATTTTTCGGCAGGGGCAATTGAATTCGGAGAGGTAGAGCATAGCTCGTAAGGCTTGTAGATCACAAAGGAGGCCATATTAAATAACGAGAATGTTACAATGGGTTAGCAAATGAGGGGGTTTAGGTGATTTTTATGTCGTATAAAAGAGGTGGTTAATGAAGGGTGGTCTGCGATGCAATATTTTGTAATTTCAGATTTCAACACCCAGGCTGTCGGTTTACTAAATTATTATTTGTGATGATCTAAAACATGTTGGAGATTTATGGGAGAAGAATTTAATAACATACTTTCCCAAAATTACATTATGTAGTTTACAATATTTAAGATGATAAGCCATTATATAAGATGAGAAACTGTTGACAGAGGTTTCTCATTAGAAGAATCTAACGATCAATCTTCAAAACATATACATGCATGTACAATGTACATAAAAACTTGAATTGTATCATGTGTACATTTTCAACTTATAGTGATATAATTAGAATACTATGTCTTCACGGTCATTTATGAGTTTAATAATCAGATATCTGAAGGATTTCACACACTGTTATACTTTTTCTATCCTGATCCATGCATTTCAGCATTTCATATACAAGTTTAGAGACTAGAACTCTAAGTTCACAGGGAGTACGTCTTTCTGACAAACATTACGTAAAATTTGGAGATTAGCTTGCCTTCCCGTTGGCCACAAGTGGTATTTAGGAGCCGCCAAAATCCCCCTGATTAGCCTTTATCTCCCTGTTTGTTTGTTTAAGGTCATAATTAACAGTTGATTAAGTCCCTTCTCAGTAGCATGGAGCTGATTAGCTCCCCGATATTTCATATACATGTACTGGGTTTTGATCATATGGCTCCGAATGTTTTTTGACATTTTAGGTAGATTTGCTGTACAAGTCAATTTTAATTATTGTTTTGATGCTAAAATATTTTTGAAGATTAATTGAAAAAAATTTATGTGCAGCATAAAATTGAATTAAAAGTCGAAATGCATTGAAATAGCAATGAATTGACTGTATTAAGTGTAATGAAAAACTTTGAAAAACTGGCTTGAATTTCTATCTTTTCATCTGATATTTATATTTGCCTCTTTTTTCGTGTTTGTTTTGTTCTGGTGTGTACTTGTACCATGCCCTCAAAATATAACTTCTTGGTATTCTATCTGACATCTGGAAAATCTTGATACCTGGGTCACTCTTCTGAGTCTTCTCTCATCATATTCCCCCTGAGGAGTTAAGTGTTTGAAAAAATATTTTTGAAAATGTAAGATGTACATTGTGTCAGCTACTAGTGGGCCTGTGACAGATGAAAAAGATTAATGTAAATAGATTGACAGAGCCCCTACATTAAATTTCCTGCTCAATTATGTAGGTTGATGTAATGTTTTGAAAAGAAAATGTCTCATAGCTATTTGGACTCTTGAGCCAAACTTAAAAACTGGTTCAGAACCTGTAGTTATTTGTCAACATGGTCAATATGTAGAAGCTTGCAGATATTTTAATTAATTAATACAATTTGATTGAATGACATGTTTTATGTCTTTTCTGTAAAAGTAGTCTTGTTCTTTTTTATTTGGTACTTTTTATGAAAAAAATTAATGTTAGATAATTAATAATCAATCATTATGGTAGATCAAACAATTATTTTGAAAATTAATTTTTTTTTTCTGAAAAAAAAGACAATATGGATGTATCAAATTGATTCATATTTGTTTCGACAAATCGGAAAATCGGACTGCAGGAAATATGATTGGTGTCTATAATCACCAGAAGCTCTCCGTTATCAGCGAGTTGACCAAGAGCCAGTTTACATATTAATTTGAATGGCCCATTTATGACTTGTTGAACTCTGGCTCATCATAAAACTGTAATGTAATTGTTTGTCCCTTGTCAAGACATTCATAACAATGATGAGATAATGGCAAATCTGCTGATAAACTGAACAAACAGTTCTTAGTCGATCTTTACCTAATGTCCACCAATATGGCCTTAGTTTGGGGACAGCCTTTAGGGAAGAGGATACCATTGATTTTTGGGTCTCTGTGTACCTTGTGTCCACTCGGTGTCCAGTGTACTTCTTCACAGAATATGGAGATAACGTACAGCAATCCAGCTCATTGAAACAATACAAATTGGGAGCAAAGCAAAGATGGACCTCTAATAATATCATAGAGGAATTCAAAAGATACCAACAGATAGACTATGACATGTTAAAGGATACCTTCATTTTGACATGCAGAAAAATACACATGTAATTGTTTCTTTTTTGCCCATATGTGAGTGCTGGCCCTCAAAGAAATCGAGGGAGGAATCTTGCTTTGATTTTTTTTGCTTCCCTTGAAGACAGGAGAGCAAATACAGATGGGTAGCTGGTTAGGTGTGCGTTTTCTCATTGCTTATCATTGGGAGAGGTGCGCCTGCAAATTCTGACACAAGTGTCTAACTTTAAAAAAATATCTTTTCTTTCATTGTAATTATCTACTTGCTTTTGTGTATTTTTTGTCCATCTTTCCAAAGCTTCTGTAATTCAAGAACATCAAAGTTTTATGTCCTGAAATTTGTGTAATTACAGTTACTAAATATTTCAAGAAACTTCTGTAAGCCCTTCAAATTGGTAGTTTTTTATGCAGTTTAATTCATTAAAACTGAAGATGTGCTGGACTTGATTTGTCCTGTTTCTATGGAACTTTGATTCTATGTTGTCTTGCAGAATAAAAGCCTTTCCTTGGTCTTGTTCCAGAAGTAAAGCAGTACATGAATTTCTTGGATAGAATGATTCTTGCACTGTGAAATCCCTGAAATGTAAAAGAAATTGTTGTAAAACAAAATCTATATCTGCCCATTCTATATTTCTTCTAATTTACAGATATCTTTCTATCCTACAGATGTCTCAGTATATCTCACAGATATGCATTATGAGCTGCAGATACCTTTCTATCGTACAGTGATCTTTCTATCAGACTTTCACAAATCTATATCTCTTTATCCTTACAGATATATTTATCCTACATAATTATATTTCTCTCTGTCCATCTGTCTTTCTGCACATATCTCAGTATCCTACATAATTATTGTGGTGTTGGGTGATATCTGCAGTCTAGTAGCACATCATTATGACATCTGAATCCATTAATCTGTTCATTGTTATAAATAGTAACATTCATCACTCCATTCAGAAAGGTATATACCTACACACATTCAAACACTCTCTGCAGATATTATGTATGTACTTATTTATTAATACTGCTAGCTAATGCCAGCCAAAACATATGTCAAAGATTAGGCATTTAAGACTGGCAAGCTTAGTGTCAACTTTACCCCAAATTGTTTAAATTGTTTAAATATTGCTTTGGCACCGTGAAAGATTATGTCATAAACTAAGGGATGATTTTTGCTATAAGTTCATACTTTGGCAGAACTAGCCTTCACTGTATGATTTAAATGCAGGTTACTTAAGGTCAAAACTTTCTTCCGATTGGTATGTATTAAAGCAAAATATTGTTCTAAAGACCTTTAACAACTGTGTTATTTTGTTCACAGATGAAATGAATAATCATAGAAAATGTTCCAGCTAATTGTGCATATATTCAGGTCACTTTTTTTGAACGGTTAAGGATGCCATTCATAAATTTGACAGTCTTAATAGAAAGAACCTGTCAGATTTGGGAAAATATAGATTTTTTCTGTGTGAAAAATTTCGCTGTAAAATTTTCTGTCAAGTCTGAAAACTAGAGGTCATGTATTTTAAATGAGACTTTACAAGAATTTTAACAAAGCGTCATTAATAGTGGCCTTGGTTATGTAAAAGGGTCGCAGAGGTCCAGCATGAATTTTTGATAGGATCTGCCACTGGCGACTCCGATTTCTGCTATAAATAATAGGGCTTTTCCTATAGAATTCGGAGGAGACACAGAGGAACCCCACCGAGACATACAAATATTAATTGGGGCACCAGGAGGGGTTTTCGCAGCATTTTTCGTAATTGTTTCTTTTTATGAAATGCTAGAAATATCGTGACTTTGGCATTCAAGTAATAGAAATTCTGGAGTACGTTATTTGAAATTGTGCTCCAAAATAAAGGACCATAGAAATGGTATGGTATTGACTGGGGCAGAGGCAGAAAGGGGGTCATTATTTCGACAGCTGTTGATTATAGATCTACATTTTTTTTTTGTCTTTTTTTTTTAAAATAAGGGTTTGATTGGCAGCTGACACAACATGCATGGATTTTCACGCTCTTAGGAAATCTTTATTATGCCAGGAAACTTCAGCATGTCTGATTAATGGCTGATTGTTGAAGTCTACCACACAGGTTTAAAATGTTACTTAATTGTGATTTATCTTACATAATGTTGCAGATTATCTTCACACAATTTATTTCATACACATATATCAGCTTTGCCTTTTAGAGTATTTGAGGGAGCAGAAAATGAGTATAGTAAAGATTTGGCCCATTTTTTGGCTCATGAGCACAAATCATTAGGAAAGAGGCATATGTATTTTTAAAGCTGTACTTTAAGTACTCAAGGTCAAAAGAAAATTAACGGACATGTCATTATTATCTAGAATCTTTTTTTTGGAACACTTGATTATGTGTTGTCAGTTAAAATGTCAAATCACGTGTTTCAGGTTACGAATTTGAAAAGAGTAAAAGAAAAATTTTCTATTTTTTTGTCAAGCTTGTTAGTCTGAATGAATTAAGCAATGTATGTGACGAGAAGATGGCTGCCCATTATTAATACCAAACTTTGTCAACCTAAATGAGAAATGCCATTCATTACATGTTTCTTCATGGCTTGGCAGGGGTACGTTTAAACAATAGCCATTACACTATTCTGGGTATATTATTGACATTGTTGATACCTAACTTGACACAGAGACAGTCTGTGCCATTATTTCACATAATATAGGTGTCAAAGCAGATCAGACAAGGTGATAATACCTAAAGTCTTTAAACTGCAATCAGAAATCGGGAACAATGGTTACATAGCCCACATCTGCACTGCAAACAGGCTACTGGGAGTGTCAAAGTGTGGCTTTTGGGGGGAAATGATGGAGGGTTATTGAGGGGCCATTATCACCTATTAAAGTAGCACCTCATTTGTCTGAGTGTTACATTAGGCATGTTTTGAGGAAAGCTGAATTATTATCACCATAGTGAACTCTGAAAAACTTGTGATGTCGCACCTCTTATGTTCGACAGCCTGCGAGATTTGGCTGTTGATTAAACTAGTAACCCATTACTATGGACGTAATATTTCTGCTTCAGTTGCTCTGAAGTTGTTGCACTGTATTTTGTTGACAGAAATTTTAACTATGATAGTCCATTTTTAATATCTAAAAAATCAAAGAAATTAGAGATATCAGAATATTAGGCATAGGGTATAACTGCAATTGACTGAAAATCAACTTCATTTTTTTATTTCTTTCTAATGCATTTTATCATTAATAGGGTAGGGAAAGAAGCAATATTCTTTCATTGTGGAAAATTTATGCACCAAATCCAATACATGCAACTCATAAGTAAATTGTCATAAAAAAAAATCTTCATTTGATATATATACGTTCAACATGTTCAAAGAGTTGGACTTCAGATAAGAACAAAAAATATAAAAGTGTTGTCAGATAATTGTATTTTTGAGTGTAATGGCAGGTGATATGTGTATCGGAAAAATCATATTTTAGACTGAGAGATGTATTTTTCATTAAAATTTGAAACATTTACATAACTGATGAATGGAAGAACGTTTTGTGAAGTTGAAGATAATTTTTTTAGTTTTATATGTGGGTCAATTTACATTCTTAAAGACATATTTATCAAATTTTTTCCTCTTATCTTACAGATTATATGCATGGAATAGACTGTGGAAATAAGAAATATATAGGAGGTGCCACTGTGTTATCCCATCGAGAGGAAAACGCGGAATATTACATGAACAATAATGAGTGTAAAATGACTTTTAAAGCCGATAATGAAGGCTGGAGAATTATGTTACGTTTTTTAGAACTAGATATTCCTGATATAGACCAAAATACTGGAATATGTAATGACGCATTGTATGTGTATGATTCTGAAGACATCTTCACTGGGGCAATGGTGAGTATGAAGTTTGAAAATGTCAGTAACTTGTGAGACAGGTAGAAAACTTTTCCTTGTAAATTTAGTTTTGTAAATACAGTTAAAACTCATTATCTTGAATTCATTGGGGCTGAGAAAAAAAATGCAAAGTGCAAATTAAGTGTTACATTCAGAATCTATCACTATGGTAAAGATTCTTTACTTTGCATTTATAAAAACTATACTTGACTTGATATGAAAACTTCATCTTTTTCATTGATATAGTTAGAAGCAGGAGGAAATTTTGGATTATGTGGTATTCAGCCTCCTCCAAATCTGCTAGTCTCCACAGGGCCTTTTATGACGGTCCATTTTAGGTAAGTAAAAAAAACAACAACAACAGTTTGATTTCTCAGTTATATTTCAGTCCAGAAATGCCATTGGAGTTTATGGTTTGCAGTAGCCATTGCTTCATCATTGAAAAGATGTACCTGGTACATATTGCTAAGATACTCTTAAAAAAACTCTTATCAGTACATGTGTCTGTTGTACAATTTTAGTAAAATGATACAGTAGTTTTTTCACCAGACGGTGTTTTGGTAAAGGGGTAATGCAATTTTATATCTTGGGTACATACTTTCACACTCAGCTATTTTACCAGAAAAATATATTTTAGGTGGGGCAAAAGATTAAGTAATTCAAGGATATCTATTTCCAGACTTGTTAATTATCATTAAAGCATTTAATACATCAGAGATAAAAATCAAATTCATGATTTTCTGAAAGATATTCTGACTGATATGGGGGTAAAGAATGGGGAAGGGGAGGGATTGTTTCTCAACCCAGGGACCTTATACGACCTTGATCCTCAGTGGGTCATAGAATTGACATGCAAGTTTGTCTGTGCAGAAATTTTGATTAATTGTCTGCTGCTAGATTCAGGTCTGTTTGGTTTAAATGAAGAAAAAAAATAAGCAGTAGTTTGGAGGGTTAGTCACAGAATGCGAGCAGAGGGTAGATGTTTTCTGCAGATTGTTGCGTAATTTTTACAGGTGTTTTATTGCAATGTAATCATTTGAGGATGACATCTGAAGGGGAATTTTATTCAGATTTTCAGGCCTCTGACAAAAAATGTTTTTGACATATTCATTCAAATTATAATTGGTCATTATGATGTTATTTCATAAAGTTATTTCATTGAAGTTCCAAGACTCAATCCAGTGTAATTGCCTGGAAAAACTACATGCCAAAAATTTGAGAGATGTTTGCATGTTTAATGTCACATAAGATAAGATCAGATACAAGTTATTATGATATTTTCATTTCATAAGACATGCATTTTTATGCATCCAAGGAAATTGTGCAATAAAAATGTTTTCCCAAAACCCACAAAAATCAATAAAACTGTTAGATTTTAATGAGAAGGCCCAACAAGATAAGAAATTTCATTGGTCCTTATAAAAAAAAAACTAAAATTGTGTGACGAGTTTACATCAGTCAATTTTTTTCCTCCAGCCCATCGACAGAAAAATTCGAGAGACAAACTGGATAATAAGCTTGTGATCAAGCAGGTGATCATTATTTCAAACTTCAAAAGCCGGTCTCACCTGAGGTTCAGCTCTAGGTATCTTAATTTGCAGCCTCAATTACCATCTTGTTCTCGCAATGAACTCTCTTTGGTATGTACTGAGCGAGGTGAAGATTCTTATTACATGCAGTTTCCCTACCTTCCTGGGAGTTGTATCAATCAATTTTATTTTTCAACCAAAAAAAAAAACAAGGATTTCTACATTAAAAGTTTATTATTTTGAAAAGTTAAAAATTATTAGTCTTGACAAACCCAACTGATGGGTTCTGTCCAATTATTTGTATCATTTTGAGAGGTGATTTTTCATAGCATGGCATTAAGCATCCATATTGATTGTTACAGAGCTGAGAAATATTGGCAATGATAGTAAATACTGGTTTGAGGTTTGTAAGGAATTCATCTCAACATGCTTGAAGTGCTAGAACCATTCATGATTGAAGTTACAGTGATAAACAAAAGGGAAAAGGGTTGGAGCGATTCTAAAAAAGTTTTGTAGTACAGTTAAAGGTCATATCAACCTCTTATTGGTCAACAAATTGCTTACACTTGATGTACAGTGGACCCTCATTTATCCGGACGCTTTGGTTCCCAGTCAATTTGTCCGGATATGTGAAGCATCCGGATATCTGAATCACCAGTTAAACAAGACAGAATAACATTTTAGAATTTCGTTCCGATGAAAAATCGTCCGGATACTGAAGCATCCGGATATCTGGCGTCCGGATATCTGAAGGTCCTCTGTAATATGTAATAGAGATAGGGCTTAGCGAACAGGGGTTTTTCTCAGGTTTCCATCTTTTTCTCAAGGTCAAGTGTTTTTCTCTGACATCAATCCTCTCTACACCACTCCAAGGTTTGGCTAAACCAAGCGTAGTGTGTAAACATGCTTGTTTGCCAATGGCAACATTGGTCATCACTTCGACAAGGCACATTTGCATAGATCTCGGATAGTTTGAGCATGTCCTAGAAGACGCAGTTTTGTAAATCCTGGTTTCTTTATTCGTTTAGGCTTCCTCATCGTAATGTTGACTGGTTTTTCTGAATCATTAAAAGGATGAATCAGTTATTAACTGTAATACGCTGCAATTTCTTGTTCAAGAGTTTGTAAGGCTACAACTTTTATATTGAAAGAGAGAAAAAAAATTGATTGTCAACACTCTCTACAGAATACAATGCTCATAGCTTCAGACTCTAAAAGCTTGGAATTCCCTTGTACTGGATGACACAGTCAATATCACACGGATTATAGGTTCTTTTATTAACTAAATATTAATGTGCTTAATTTCTTGTGCAATACGAACAATTACTTCATATCTTATCGCTAAAATGTAATTTTCACTCAATTGTTCTGATAAAATTTCAATATTTGAACAAGTACCGCTAAATAGGATTTCCAGAATGAAATATTTGAGGAAATGTAATTTTCTTATATGTTGAATCGGTATACAAATCTGAATTCGAAACCCCCGAGTTTGAATGCAGTTGTGATGATTTTAATTTTGTGGGTTTGTTGACAAAGATTTGCTGGTACTCGAGATCTCCTTGTACCTGAATGTGAAACTTGTTAACCCATGCAACACCATTTTATCCCCGATCAATACTGTTTTATAGTGACAGCTTTGTTGACAGAAGGCTCCAATTTGTCAGCACACAACCTTTGAAATCACAATCCTGCAAAGACAAATTACCAAGAATGAGGAGAGTTTATTCATTGATAAATTGATAAAAGATTAATATTTAGAAACTCTACATCCATACAGAAGGGAATGCTGGGTATTTTTATGGTGTGTGCATTGGATTTGGGTAAATGTTTGCATTGTATTTTTTGCCGTTATTTTCCAGGGGTGTCAGTCTTAGAGGGTTTTTATTTGCAGAGCTCTTTAGCAGTGTGTAAAATGCATTAAGATACACCTGCCCCACTGTGCAAAAAAAATGGGGTCTCTTTATCTGGTCAATGAAACAAGACAGGTTTGTGCAAACAGAGAACACTTAGTACAGGTGAAAACAGTGCATACATATGTAACAAGAATGGAGAAAATCGACCAGAAAATTTAACTGAAGACCATTGTGTCCTTGTGCTCTACCGGCTGTTCACGAAAGCCTCGTCTTCGCGAATAATTCTCACGGCAAAACGGTCCTTAAAGTGTATGTGTCTATTGAAAACAGATCCAAAAAGGCTTGATCGTGAAAATTTATCATCGCAAACTAGTTTAATTCTGGTAAATTGCGGAAAAAAGTCGCGAATAAAAGTTGGTTTACAGTATATTTGGTAGAATCTGTATCACACTCAATTGGAAATATTTATTCTTTTATGAGGTGAGACAGTGGTCATGTGGAACCTATTCTACAATATACAAATAAACATGGGGGAGTCTGTTTTCTCTTTGATGTCTTCATTCAGAATCATAAGTCGTAATGTTAAAAGATCTTGTTAACATTTCTCCCAGTGGCAGGGCACCATTGAAAATGGCATCCTGGGTGACTTGCGGTATCTCGACGCATTCTTTCAAATTTCTGGCATAACTTTGACCAAGTACAGAAGAGAAAGGTGAAGATCATTCAGGCCCCTGAAAGCTTTCTCTGTAAAAAAAAAAATGGAAACAAAGTGCATTAGTGAGCAGCAGGCAAAAATGCTCAGGTCACAGAGTTCCAGGAAGGGAGCATTTACTCAGTTGTGTTGTTTTTTACCCCCACTTCAGGTCTCAATGAAAAACATAAGAATCCACTGAGTCTTCTCTTAGGAGGCTTACTGATCGCTGAATTACAGCTAATGGCAATGGCAAACAAAACTAAGTGTTTCAGTGGGAAGCCTCTTTGATGTGCTCATTTGAAATCATAAGTTGCAATGCTCTTGTTAACATTTCTCTTCATTCCTCTCCAAGCTGAGTTTATTTTTCGGTAGGACTTGGTTGTATAAATATTTCTGTCTCTCTTGATGACTATAAATGATGTGAAAATGTGTTGGTTTTTGAAGGAATTGACGTTTTATCTTGGCTGTCACTTTTATGTCACACTAACTTCTAAGCACTTTCATAGTAATTAAAATATACTTGGAGCAATAAATAGCAAAAACGTGAGAAAGCCTAAGGGGTTATGCAACTGTTCTTGAGCATGTTGAGCATAAAGATGTAGCATTTACTCTAAGAATATTTATTTTCCAGTCTATTTTGGCAATTTTGAAAGTAATACTGGTAACTAAAATGAGAATTACTGATTTTTGCTATTGAGCAACAGAAGCAATTCATGGTATTTTTAGTCTAACATGAAGAAAGAGTGGAACTGTGGAAAATTTTTAATTTGAAATACCGGTATGTTGTTTTGTTCACCAACACTAGAACTCTAAAGGAATCGGTCTGAAAGAGTCCTAGCTAACGTAATAAAATTTTTAAAAGCTCAGAACTTAAACTGCTTCCCTGCAACAAATTCATATCTTCAAACCTCTGGTCATTCAGAGTTGATCTCTGCAGACGCTGCGCCTGGAGAAAGTTCAACCAGGAGAGAATTAAGCCATCTCTGTAGGCTTTGGCATGAGATAAATAATTAATCCTGGAACAACCACTTAATATTGAGTAATGACTCTTGACATGCACACAGGAAAAAATATGATGAATACCCCCATCAGCATCATGGCTGCGTTTCCTTCTGTTGGCGTCTGCTGCTTTGATATCCACATTATCACTATAAGCTAGGCTCTCTAGATCAGGCGGTATGTCTATAGACTTGTGTGACAGAGAAGAGTCAATTAGTTGATCTCCATAGACAGTTATGTGAATCCTTGCTATTAGTCTTCCCTGGGACACAATTATGATCTTTTGACAGGTTACAAGGAGGGCTGAGGCAGAAAGGAGCTTACAGTGACTTTTATGTGGTTTGCGTAATTAAATCATGCCGCTGTCTTGTTTTTGATGAGTAGAGAGGTTGTCTTTTGGTATTGGTTTTGAAGTCGTCCTTTTAATTTGTTTGAACATTTTGATGTATATGTAATATTGCTGACACTAGGTTTGATAGCTCGTTTTTTTCCATGATAAGCCATAAATATCAGTACTTTTTTGCTAGCACCTTACAGTAAACAGACTTTTTTTTCCATGGGGGTTCCACTTATAATTCTGCAGAATCAAAATTTTTTGGTTCAATCCATGGATAGAAGTAATTTTTTGTTGATTGCCATTTGTTTGTCTCAAATGCAATTTAAGTATTCTGTAAAAAATTTCCATGGAAAATTTGTGACTGCATACAGTAAAACACAGTTGTAAAAATTGAAAAAAGGATGGACAATTTTGCTTTGTTATAAGCATAATATTCATTCAGTTAAGGTTGCAATATATATAATTAAGTCACGGTGAATAAAATCACTTCACAGTTATAAGCATGTTCACTAAAACCATCTTTTAATACACATAGCAAGATTAATCTCACACAAAAAATGTTTGGAATCCTCAAAACAATTTTCTATAAATAAGAAAAATTTAGTCGAATTGTCGTGGACCAGCATGGTGTCTGTTGATTTTCACCATGTTGACAAGATTTTACTGTCAGTAGCAAATTATAATTCTGTAATATGGGGTGAATTGTAAAATGTGAAGGATTTTAAGTTTTTAACTCTTTGGTGGTCTTTTAGTAATGAGAGACAACTTCTTGTGTTGACTCCATTAAACATCACAGCAAATTTCTACTACAGATGTATTTTGAGAGCACATACTCTTGGTACAGGTAGTTGAAAAGTTTTTAGTTTAGTTCTTTGGTATTTTGTTGGGGTCAATAGCTTACAAATTTTATAACCTTTCCTTACTTGTCAGTGGTAATGTAAGACTTGATATCTTTAAAGTAGGAAGTTAAAATCTCCAGAAAACTTATATAATACTTTGTCAAAAGAAAAAGAGGAAATCATAAAGAAGAAAGCATCTAATGTATTTGACTTACAAAGAAGTATTTCTATTATCTTTAAGGCATGTGATACCGCACATGCTGAGTAATTCTATCAGAGATGTCATAAATGTAACTCCTATTACTGAAGAGTTGCACTGCCAACACCTTGATATGACTTTTATTACCATCACCCTGTGTGTGATGAAAAGAACTGATAATTAAAACAGTTTTTGTGTTTTTCTTACATCTGTTGCTTTCAGTAATGCAATGCCAACACTTTAAAATACATTATAGATTACATTGTACTAATGTTGTTTTCTTTCTTTTTTAGGACCAACAAAAATGGAGATTTAAAAAGAAGAGAAATTGGAAGGGGTTTCAAATTCATAGTTACAGCATTTAGTGAAGGTATATACAACTAAAAAACATATTTATATGCATATTTTATGATTGTTACAAAATGCTGTAAAGTGAATGCTTCTTTAAGTAAGGTGTCTATTGAACTGCTTTCTGTCTTGCTGTTGAGCTCTCCTAAAATAATTTTTTCAAAATTCTACATTTCTAAGAGTTTTTTATCTGATTTCATTGAAACTTGGTAGGCAAGTTAACTATTTTTACTGTTTATCCTTCTTTGATTTCTAGTTTAAATTGACATGGTTCTACACCTCTTACAAATTAAGTTATATGAAATGCATAAAGATCAAATTTTAATAAATATATAAATTCTTCCCAATATCAGTCTGTAATATAAGGTTTCCTTCTTCTATTGCCCCTAATTTGAGGCTCATTATAGCCAGTACCATTGATATTGGATGACCAGTTATCCTCTGTGATCTGAGTATGGGTCACTATTGTCTCTCACCCTTTGAAATCCCCAGCTTTCTCTCTGAATTCTTAGCTGTCATGTTGTGGATATTTGATAGGTTAATATGACAAAAGGACCTTGTAAATGGATTCCACCTGCTGATTTCCAATGCTGTCTTTATATTCAACTCCCTCTTCTGTTTGACATTCCCTAATGCAGAGGGAATTAATTAGTGGAAATTTCTAATAAAAGAAAATGGTGGAGGATATTGGAGTTCAAGAGTATGCAAACACGGAATTAAGGGCAATTATGGTTGTTTCTCCATGGAAACATTTTCTTGCTGCTCTGGGCCTGCATCAAGTGGTCAGAGAGGATGGGTCTTTTGGTTCATGAATAGGAAATGATTGGGCAAGCTTGATTGAATTTTGTTGTTTTCATTATCATCAAAGTTTCAGAGCTGCTATTTATCTACAATGTTAATGTTTTCTTGTAAAATCGAATGTTTAGGGGGGGGGGGGGGA